>JAWWNJ010000189.1:0-379539 GCA_037176885.1 Favolaschia claudopus
CCATTGAAATGGTTTGGGGGGGGCCAAGCGTCGTGAGTTGATTGTTTCCACACATCGAGGTTTCTAAACTGTTTTGGCACAGGTTTCCGGGAGCGTGCAGATGGCACCTTTCCCACTGCCAAAAAATCATAAGGCCCTAACAAATTAAGGTCTTACTATTCGGCCTTCGGGCGAACACTGCGAGGACGAGCACCAATTCCCAGAATTTCCCGAGACAGGTTCCCAAAAGGAAAGTGCCGTGCTCTCACTGAAATACGGCACATTTCTCCAATGTGCTGAGCCGTCGTTTCAGTAATGTATGATAGTGTCGTGCTCTGTATATACCCCCCCCCTTGACTCCCAGTACTCTAGTCCAACACTCGATTGTCGAAGAAAGTGTATGGTCAAGTTTTACCCCCAAATCTTGGATTTCTCAGGCTATGTTCCACCGTGTTAGCTGCCCAGTGTTGTTCCTTGCTAGTGTAACTCCCATCCACTGACCTCAGTGTCAATTGGGAAGGTGACATGGCCTTCAATTCCTTGGAGCTCAACCACGACGAGTACTGGAGCACAGCGGCCAGACTTGGGGTGCACAAAACCAACAGCCGTTATCGCACTCGGAAGCTCGAGTTCGACGAGTTTTCTGCGCTCGGAGCCAATACGGAAGATCCTCAGCACGCCACTACGGCAGCCGATTACCATCAAGTCTTTTGCGCGAGTGACTAGGTTTGGGGAATGTTGATGCCCTTCGTCACAGCTCATTTCTGCAGTGAATATAGACGTTACACTTGCACGCAAACCTCTATTTAACAAAAGACGGTCCCCTCTGTGCCGAGCAGCTGAAAAAAAAAACTTCGAGTATAGTGCCGATTTCGAGGATTCGGTCCCCCTTGGCCCTGAGTGAATGAGAGAGCGTATGCGTTGGCCGAATCCAAAATGTCCTGGGAACGGAGCGCTCGAGGGGTACCATACTAACATTACACTCCCTCCATTTGCTTCTTTTACCTCCGCCGTTTTACGTCTGACTTAGACACTACCCACAAACACTGTGGCCGGCAAACCCCGCGAATTTCACCTGCACCTATCAAGCTCGGAATACTCAGCAACCTTTCGGTTTTGGAAACCTATATTGCAACATGAGCAGCTGACGATCCGGTTGAACCTCAATCTGACAAAAATCCTAAAGCCCGAAATCTTGAATTTATGATTTCTTGCGAGCTCAGCATCCACATCCCGAACATATTGCTAGACGAATTATAAAGCGGGGATTGTCAGAATAGCAGGTTGATGTCCGGATCAGCTGGGTGTTATCTGCAGTGCAGATAACATTGAGATAACACTCTTGCCGTTTTCTCCTGCTTCTGGGGTTGGAAAGTCCTGGAAATAGTTTGGTGTATATGAGAGGATAAATTGGGATGTTCTGACTTTTTACATTATGAATTGATTATGAAAATCGAGCCCGAAACCGTCAAAATCAGATAACAGCCAAGGCACGCAGGTAACAGTCACGGTCACCGTGACATCACTCTTCCCTCCGTTCCTCGTCCTGGCTTGCTACTCGCTCTCTCTGCTTCGCAACTGACAGGGTATCACGTTGTGTCACTCAAAGCTGCCTTTCTACCTCTCTCAAGCTTCTTCAAATAATTGCTAGACTGCCCAAAATCCGTGGCAATCCCTCACAATCCCTCCATTCCCCCTCTTCAAAATAGCCTCAATGACCAGCTGTTTGTCAGCGCTGCGGCCTTGAACATGTAGCCACGACACTGCCCGAGTCCGTGGGACCTCTCCTGATCAATATCTTCTTGCTATCTCGTCTCTTCATGCGTCGCGCTGGCACCCACTGGCAGAAAGCTTACTTCCAGATTCAAATTATACAATTAAGAAAGGCCGTGTTCCTATAGCAAGATTACGATGAATAGTAGACTCGTCACCAGTCTGCTACGCGCGGCCGACAATTGTGGCGAGCACGTCGGGCGTAGCAGACTGGTAACTCTCGGGACACGCCAAAGGGCTGTCGCGGAGTTTGAAATTTTTGAGTGCGTACCATCAATCAGTTCCTTTTCCCTCTCTAAATTTATATTTAAGCTTTAACATTTACTCCACGACACTCCTATACAGAACTACTATATGTCCAGGTAGTTTGTTCAAAATTTTTGAAGCAATAGCCGGAGGAATGGACAGTCGAGAAATGACTGAGTCACATAATGTCACAAATGTTACGCGGCCGGCGAATCGGCGGCACCACTCAAAAATTTCAAACTCCGCGACAGCCCTTTGGCGTGTCCCGAGAGTTACCAGTCTGCTACGCCCGACGTGCTCGCCACAATTGTCGGCCTCGCGTAGCAGACTGGTGACGAGTCTAGATGAATAGAAGGCATTTAGATATGCACTGGTTCGGGTCCTTGTGTGTTGCCAAATCTGTTTCTCTTCCAAATTATTGACTAAATTCGACATTGGTAGGCCAAGGACTTCCTCGATTCACCTTATTCAGCCAGCGCATAGGTGTGTGCATGCTTTTTCAAGTTCCCGCTGATTATCTATCCTCTATCACTAAGTTCTCTGCAGACATTTCGGATATTGCATACGAGTGAGCAGAGAATCTTTCACGGCTGGATCTCTCTCTCTTGCGGCCGGTTGTTCAGTGCATGATTCTCTAGATCATGCAGCTTTTCGTCCTGATTGTACTTGAGTCAATTTCAATAGAGACTTTGCGCAGAGCCACCGGGTGGCTCCCGGTGGCTCTCACGGTATGCGCTGTGGAGCGGCTACGCGCTATGGTGGCTCATTCGGTGGCTGGAAGAACAACTTGAAATTCATTTTCTTCGGCATTTCTTCATCCCCCTGGATGACCTCGAAGCGCTAGGCTCCCAAACCCCCAGGAAGCACACCAAGGTGCCACGCCAACCGTCGGTTTTGCAAGAACCGGCCAAAAATCAAGCGGGAAACTGGTAACCTAACCACGACACCTCACTACATTGAGGTATAGTCACAGAGGTACCATGTAGATACTTGAAGCCCCACCTGTAACGCGGGCGACGAGCCACCAAACGAGCCACCATATGCCGTAGTCGCTCCACAGCGCATGCCGTGAGAGCCACTGGGTGGCTACCGGTGGCTCTGCGCAAAGTCTCTAATTATTTCAATTACATTCACCTCCGAGCAACGGTCAAGGTCTCGGCAGCAAGCCGGTGAACTTTGAATTCAGTATAAAAAAAAAAAAAGGGAGGCCAGACATTGACTTTCAAGTATATAGATGGTCTGCTGGAGGTTATTAGAGAACTAACCGGAAGAATTGACGCCCTCGAGGCCACAGTGTTTGGCTGGTCACTACCAGCCGACCCTACTGATCCTGGTTGCATGGATTAGAACAAGGCTATCGTGCATGGGCGGAGGCTGTTGCCCGGAGCAAGTTCGGCAGGCGAGAGCTACAGCCGTTTTGGAAACAATATACGGGTTTTGATCAACTGGTGCTCACTCGTTTGTGCTTACCTTTGTTTTGCTTCCCATCACCTGACACCAGCTCCGTTTTGCTTCCGCCACCCAGAGAACGTCAGGAAAAAAACAGGAGGTTAACGGAACTGTATTATGGCGGTCCAAATGCACATTTAATATTGCGCTGGTTTTTTCGAGTTTCGCGCCCCTTTTTTTCCCGAAAGTCAGAGTTGCGCACCTTTTGCAGCCGTAAGGCCGAGGAGAATTGGGTGTTTTTGCGCTAGTTTTGTTTGCAAGATCGCGCATCTTTTTCGGCGCACATTTTCTGCGCAACTTTTTCTGCTTAGTTTTTTCTTCTTCACGAAAAAGCCTTGTTCATCTCAGGTATGCCCCAGATAATCATTTCCCTCATACACGCAGGAGAATTTCCAAATGGTCAAGCCGAGCGCCGGCATCGGCATCCGGAGAAGGCAGACTTGATGGCACATTCAACTTATCAAAATCCACCGGAACTGGGTCCACAGATTCTATTGAAGCTGTTAATAAATATGAGATCGGGCTAACTGGAAGCTGTCTCACATTTCCAACTGACAGTGAGGACTTTCCCCATTGCCTTTAACACTTGGATCTGATATACCCGGACGGGACCTGGTTCGTTGCAAGACTTCCAAGTCCCACCTATGTTCAGGAAGGGGTTAGCTGGCTCCCACTCAGTTTGCAGCCATCAATGGGGTCTATATAGCTCTGAGTTTGGTTTCGTGGTTGAAATAAACTGTCAACTCATTGCTGAACAGTGAACATCGCAAGCCGGAGCCAGCCGAGCTAATGTATGATGGGATCCACCGGCACATCAAGCCGTCGCTCGGCTGGACAGACAATTTCCCACATTTCTTGTATATGGTAAATGAGGAACCCGGCATATCTGACACATAGATAGGTCTCTTTTGAGAAGAAAAAAAAATCAAGTCAAGAAAAGGTGCGCTGAGAATGTGCGCTGAAAAAGTTGCGCGATCTTGCAAACAAAACCAGCGCAAAAACGGCCAATTCCGCGCTGGGTTTTCTCCTCGGACTTTAAATCGGCTACAAAACGTG
Organism: Favolaschia claudopus; assembly: GCA_037176885.1. Taxonomy (NCBI): domain Eukaryota; kingdom Fungi; phylum Basidiomycota; class Agaricomycetes; order Agaricales; family Mycenaceae; genus Favolaschia; species Favolaschia claudopus. The sequence goes on from JAWWNJ010000189.1 coordinate 4,504, forward strand.
CGTAAATTCGACTTTCGAGCAAAAAAAGGTGCGCGAAATCGGATTTCCGGCGAAAAAACCAGCGCGGGAATAAATGTGCATTTGGACCGCCATATAGACTCAGCCGCTATTTTCCCAAAGCTCGACACGGCCATGACTTGCGAGCAAGGGCCAAAACAACTTGATGTACGACAGCGCCCCGCAAAGTGGTGCTCCTGGCTTTGCCGATGACAGAATCGTCAACAAACGTAAGCACAAACGAAGGAGCACCACTCAATCAAAACCCGTATATTGTTCCAAAACGGCTGTAAGCGATCATGATGCACAGTTTCCTTGTTTCGAGATGTAGATTAGGGGCGCTCAATTCTTAGCTCGTCAGCTCGTCTCGTCCGTAAAATGTCGATTTTTTGATGAGGGGATCAAATTTGATGGGAAGTGGAGAGAAATGCGGAGTGGGATCAGCAGCTCATCAGCTCATCATGCAATTGAATAATTTCTGGGACGAGACGAGCCGACGAGCTAAGAATTGAGCGCCCCTATTTTGTCTACAGTTTGATAAATGTTGAAAAATAATGCGGACCGTGTGCTAAGGACCGCTGCAGTCTGTCAATTGTTTGGGGGTAATACTGTTGCATAATTGTACCTACAGTATTCTACTCGGTATTGACAAAAGTAACCGTGAATCGACTCGTATGGTCTGAATATTGCAGTATGTAATAGGTTAAAATGCATCAGAATGTTCTCCTGCATGTTTTGAACGGCATCGAACAAAGGCCTCACTGCGTTTTGCCCATCAAAAACGGCCAGCCGTCCATGGCCGTTTTGACGATGATCGGCCATGTCTGCTGCATGAACGGCCAAATGGACGGCCAGCGTCCCGTTGGCCCTTTTGTCTTCAGACGGCCATAAACGGCTCGCGATCGGCCACATATTCGGCCACTGCGTCGGCCGTTTCCTCGGCCACTGTTTCGGCCACATCCGTTTCAAATAAATTGTAGCCAATTGGCAATAGAGAGTTTGCGGTGAGCCGCCAGAAGCCACCTGGCGGCTCTAATGGCATGCGGATTGGAGCGGCTATGCTGTCTGGCGGCTCGTTTGGTGGCTGGTAAGACTGGTTCAAATTTGGTTTTGCAAGTCTATTCTTAGTACTTAGTCATCTGTATCTTGAGCCATAAGGGGCGCTCAATTCTTAGCTCGTCGGCTCGTCTCGTCCCAGAAATTATTTAATTGCATGATGAGCTGATGAGCTGCTGATCCCACTCCGCATTTCTCTCCACTTCCCATCAAATTTGATCCCCTCATCAAAAAATCGACATTTTACGGACGAGACGAGCTGACGAGCTAAGAATTGAGCGCCCCTTATCACACACGAAGAAAATCCGACCCGAAAATCTGACGCCATCGCACATTTGAGCCGAAGACTTCGGTTGACGCTGGAAATTGCTTCAATTCAAAACAATTATGCACCTTTGGACAACGAACTCTCATTGGCTGATTCAGAAGGTATAGTCAAATATACAAGGTACCCAACCTCGAAATTGTGCTAAGGACCGCGCGCGACGAGCCGCTGAACGAGCCGCCACATGACGTAGCCGCTCTAATCCGCATGCCGTTGGAGCCACCAGGTGGCTTCTGGCGGCTCACCGCAAACTCTCTAATATTTCTTTTGCTCCCTCCCGCCACCTGCGCGTAAAGCTAAAACAATCCACATTGCATGCATACAGTCGGATAGCTCATAATGCATAAGGCCCGTGGACCCCCAAAGCCTATGCATTATGAGCAATATGCATTTCTGCATAATGTCACACGAGGTGACATGCGTGACATTGTCACCAAAATACTATATATGGTAGTCCGGCGAACACCGGGAAGTTGCCGGGAGCCTGTCAAAATTAGCTGTAATAACCAACAAATCAAGGAACTTGGCTAAATTTTGGGGTAAAAATGACACAGCTGTGTATTCAGGGTGCGGAACATGTCTAAATTGGTCCTGAGAGCGGTAAAATTCACCAAATTGTACGATTTTTGCAATTTCAAAATGCATAAATGCACTCTTCACCCTATGCAATAGGCATTATGAGGATAATGCATAAAATCCCAGCCTACCAAGTCGGTGGACACCAAAAGTCGATGCGTAATGAGGTTTATGCATTTTGACCTCATGCATTATGAGATATCCGACTGTATGGGACAAAGAGTACAGGCACGGGGCACACAGATATCCATGTCATGATAATCAAAAATAGCTAAATAAAGAGCCTGAAGCGACGACGCCATGGACATTTCAGATAGCGAGAATCCGAATGAGGGAGGACTACGTCGTAGGTGAAGCTGCCGTCGTACCCATAGATGACATCATTGACTTGCTGGTAAGTTTATCAAATAACTGAATTAATTCAAGCCGCAAGCAGAGAAGGATCACAACGCCCCTGGTAGTACTGGCGGTCGGAATGAAGCACGTCCATATGGGTTCGCATATGTTCCCGCTGCATATTTAGTTGATCTGACACGCTGCTTTCAGCTGTGCGCTGGCGTCTGTGAAAAAGAAAGACATTAGGTCTCTACAGCGTAGGCATAAGCGAAAAGAGGGGGCGCACCAACACCGGTAGAGTCCGTTACACCATTCCCGCGCACCGCAGCCCTCCACACCCTCCACGCCCCGCCGGCTATAGATTCCCTTGACCGCATGGGTGGTCGAGATGGGTGTCGTTATCGTTCCCTTTCCACAGCGCCAGGACTTCGAAAACATCTAGCTATGAGTGCGGGAGGCATTGAGAAAGCAGCTACACATACATGAGCTCGGATGGGACGTCCGAGCGGCCGTCGAATTCATGAAGGACAGGTGCAGAGTGGAGGCCCTACAAAACCCGCGTCAGGGGGAAAGAAATCAAAGCTTGGCCAATACTATACGCACCATTTGCCATCCCAAGCTTTCCATAACGAATATCTACCGCTACATGAGCATGTAATCCTCGAAAAACCAGAATGACGTGCTCACCAATAAGGTCACCTAACGGAGTCTACATCCGGTGAAAACGGCCAGGAAGAAGGGTGGGAGCGCCAGTCAGCGGTAGTAACAGCCCGAGACGAGAGTCGAGGCTGTAGCACGCAGCGTTGAGCTGAGACAGAGCTCAGAGGTGGAGGACATGGCCGTAAGAAGGAAGAATGTCACGCTTGTCACAACCGTGACGCGACGCGTTCTCTTCGCTCTCATTCACTTACCTCGTCTCAAGACCTATGGCTACGACCTCCGGGTCCAAGCGACGACTGGGCAACAACAGACTGAACGTGGCTTAGAGGAAAAGAAAAGCCGTAGAGCCGCCTGAAACTGTCCCAGCTGATTCTGATCTGGACGCGCCTTCCCTTCATACTTCCACATCCACCGACTATGCAGACGACCACGCAAAGCGCGTTAAACTCGCTCAAGAAGATGAAGATGAAAACCCTGAACATAACTACGGAGGTAAAGGTCTTCAATTCTGTCTTCACTTTCTACTCTGTTCGCGGTATCTGGAGCTCACTGGCGACTCGGGATCATAGAATTTTAATCCGATGCTACACTAGAATCCAAACGTCTTTTCGAACCCGCGCGCTCCTCACCTGGGTCCTCGTCTGCCTCCGATCAATCAATCAATCAGTATTCCATTATCCTCACTTCTGCCTCCGAGTCTGCCCTGCACACTTTGAATCCTCCGAGACATGCCTCATCTCCGCCTCCCTCGCTCCCAGCCGCGGTTTTTACTCATCTTGATCCTTCTCTTCGCCCTTCAAAGACTCCTGCTAAACCCTCGAAACCCATGTCCTCACACCTGATCCCGCCGGGCTATAATTCATCGTCGTCTTCGTCTTCCGGCTCTTCTTCCCTCCGTCCTATTAAACCCTTCTCTACGCTAAAGGCGCCTGCAAAGCAGCTTGCATCTTCTCAGTCATCGCAACAGGCTCAGCTCGACGCCCTAACTTCTCGTCTACAAAAGCTCGAAGTCAACGCCGCGTTCTCGAAGAAGTACCTCGAGGAACTATCAGAACTGTACGATCGCGTTCGCCATTAGAGAGTTTGCGGTGAGCCGCCAGAAGCCACCTGGTGGCTCCAACGGCATGCGGATTGGAGCGGCTATGCTGTCTGGCGGCTCGTTTGACGGCTGGTAAGACTGGTTCAAATTTCGTTTTGCGAGTCTATTCTTAGAACTTAGTCATCTCTATATTGAACCATACACACGCGAAGAAAATTGGACCCGAAAATCTGACGCTATCGCACATTCGAGCTCAAGACTTCGGTTGACGCTGGAAATTGCTTCAATCCAAAACAATTATGCACGTTTGGACAACGAACTCTCATTGGCTGAAGGTATAATCAAGTATGCAAGGTACCCAACCTCAAAATTGTGCTAAGGAACGCGCGCGACGAGCCGTCAAACGAGCCGCCACATGACGTAGCCGCTCCAATCCGCATGCCGTTGGAGCCACCAGGTGGCTTCTGGCGGCTCACCGCAAACTCTCTATTGAGGATATGTCATTGAAGATCGAGGATCTTGAATCGGCGTTGCTCTCTGTCTCGTCCGGCCAAATTCTGTCCGACAAAGATCAGCAAACGGTGCTCCGTACGCGAGACAATAACATCAACGTATACTCATTTCTTTCTCATTAAGCCGACGCTTACAGTCATTGCAGAGCATGTTACGAGCTGTAATGTACAGTCTGATGGGTATTAGCGACCTGGACACCAGCGTTCTTCCCGATCCCGTCTTCAAAGGCAACAAAATCTCTGTGTTGTAATTATTAATTAGAGATACAGCTACGGCCTTCGGGCATGCTTACTCAGTCTTGACTCACAATGGACATTGCAGGTATTCTGTAGATACTTGTAGAATATTCTAGATACTTTAGTCAGTAGTATATAAACCCGCCTGTACTTCCTGCTAGAGCATCTGATTGCTCTAAAGCAGCATTCCAACCAACATTGCTATTGCAATCATATTCTACCTCTACCTCTAATCTCGCTCCCCCGCTTTAATTCACAACACAATCAGATCTCGGTCAGCCTATCACCGATCACCCGACAAGGCGGCACAATGGATTTACAACCCATTGCCGGCACCTCCCGTTCTGTCATCCTGGGAGAGACCACTGCCATCCAGGGAGAGTCTACCTCCATGCGCAGAGAGATTCCTCACCCCGTCCATCCCGTTCCTTCCGCCGTCCACATCATCCCCAAAGTGGAAGAGCGCCATTTGCCGCAAATGCAAAGCCACAGGGCACATTGCTCGTGTCTGCCCATTATTTGCCGCAGAGCCCATTGCCTGTTAAGGCATACACATTATTTGATTGACATTGAAACACCGTGATAATCTGCTGAGAAGAAGTTCGAGAAGGATGTAACGCATGGGAGCAGGATCATCATCGTTCAAGCTTCAAACTTGCTTCAAACAGAGTTCTTTGGCAGAGTGACGCGGATGCCATGTGAGCATCATCATTCGAAACCATCGAGCACGGAACCAGGAATTTACAGCTGTTTTACGGTTTTTGTCCGGTTTCTGATGGAGTGGGGCATTTCGTTTCTTGTTTACACCTGTGTGCCTCCGAGTCGCCGTATGGCTTTGCGCAAAGACTTGCCAGTCATCGTTATTTGGCGGCCTGTCCTGATTGGGGACTTCTTCGTCGTCATCGTCCTCCTCCTCCTCGGTATTCTTATTTTCTTTTTCCCAACATCGTAGGGTATCCAACGGATGGACATGGTGTGCCGTCCGACATCGAACCCACATCTCCTCCCACGTCACAACCTCACCATCTACCTGCTGCAACGCGTCTAGATCAGGAAACGGATGGTGAAGAATGATTTTTGTTCGACAATACGCCTCGTACTGGTCTCCGTCTGGGTCCGGAGATATTCTGGGAAAGACACGGAGAATGACATCGGTGCGATCCCGTCTCTTCCTCCATTGATTGTTTACCCAGCGTATTGTCGAAACAGTTGATGCATGGACAATTCTTTGAGCTGGTCCGGCCTGTTCATGTATCTAAATTCTCATTGTCAATATAGACTTTGCGGTAGCCACTGGTGGCTATCGGTGGCTCATTTTTCTCAAGACCGGATGACATCCTCTGGGTGGACTAGCCACCATTTGCACGACCTATTCAGGGGATGCCAGGGTGGCTACCTCGAGCGGGAGGCTCAAAAAGCTATTGCACACGAAGAGCCGTCGATAGCTACCGCAAAGTCTCTAATATATAAAACCTCGAACTTGATCCACACAAACCTTTGAAACCATGCATCACCTGTCACTTCTCGTTCTTCCGGGTCCTCAGCCATACTCCCCTCGTCGTCACGGTCGACTGCATGAACCTCTCGAACGCCCCCCTCAGCTGCAATGGTCAATGTTTGAAAGGAAACAGAAGTGCGAACAAGTGGGACCCCCAGCAACAAATGAGCTGTTTCTTGTGCTGAATAGGTGCGTTCTCCAAGCATCTTGTTCAGCAGTTTTTGGCACGCTGATTTGGCCGTTCCAGCTTCATTCATTGATGCAACAACGTTGGCCAGAAGCTGCGGGAAAGCAGGTGCTTGTTGTTCAGACTTGCTAGCATATTTGGCGATATAACTTTGGCCAGGTAAGACTCGTATGCCAGAAATGAACCGAAACTCACTTGATTGCAGCATCTGTGCTCATGACTGGCTTCACGTCAATATTCTCGCGCTATGCCAGGATCATTGCTTGGCTGTATGTGTTGAGCAGTGGGTCGTTCCGCCGCGGTTCAAATCGAATGCGCTTCTTGCTGTCGAAACCTACCCCCGCTTCCTCACGACAAGTCATTGGGTAGTCAAACCGACACATCAACTGCGGTTCTCGTTGGCCCGGCAGTCTACGTTTGATCTGACAATACCCAGGGCTGCAGCGTGTGTGACGTTCTACCCAGTTCAACAGCTCTGATAGCTCCCCTTTCGTGTGTCGCATGTCGGCACGGTCTTTGTTGCAAGGATGCTGTCCGAGAAGCGGTGCGTTATCGTCCTCTCTAGGGAAAGGATTACTTGCTGATATCAACTTGTCCCAATACGCAGAGAATGCGTCCATTTTTTTCTGTTGATCTGGTGGGACCGGACCGTCGGCTTTCAAGATATTCCAGTTGATGTCATCGACGTCCGGCGCTCCGTCGACCCACAGGAAGCCATGGACATGTCCGCTACCCCGCTCCTGCCATTCATAACGGTACCAGATGTCCTTCACCCCGAAGAGTGGTGTGAGGACATGTTTGACGAATGCTTGTACGCGCAAGTCTAGGTACGATGCTGCCAGATGTGGATTACGTTCAAGAGCTAACCGTCGCTGTCTCCGTGCAGCCGCCTCATCTCCTGCGGGAGTGTCAATCTCCCGAGGCATATGGCGGTGAAGGGGAATTCGAACTGACACTGGAAAGTGTGACGTGATGCGTGACCATCATCACACTTTCCGTATCGGCTTTAGTCGGCCTTCCTCCCCCCACATGTCCTAGTCTATCGAACACCTCCAACAGGAGCAAAGTGTGACATCACGAGTGACCATCATCACACTTTCCGGGTCGGCTTTAATCGGCCTTCCCTCACCACATGTCGGCCCCATGTTTTGAATGCCTGCCGCAAGATAGCGCCGCGCAGCGGGCCTCGCGGCGAGCGCCGGCACCACGCAGTGGGCCTCCGCGGCGAGCGGTTGCGCCACACAGTGGGCCATAGCGGCGAGCGAAGCACCACGCAGTGGGCCCCGCGGCGAGCGGAAGCCCCGCGCAGCGGTCGGGGTCTGTACAAAGTGAGGTCCTCAGCGAACGCGTAGAGAAACGAGCGCTATATTCAGTACCTAATAGAAAGTGAGGTCTATGGTACTGTAAGCTAGGAACACAGGAAGAATGAATGTGGACGACGCACCCTCAGCGAACGCGTAGAGAAACGAGCGCTGAGTGTGACGTGCGTGACAGGAACCGAATAAGGAAGGAGCGGGAAGGGAACAAGATTGTATATAAACTACCGTATTTTAACACTCCCCCACAAGCGAAGGTGCCTTTCCAACAAAGATGACTTGAGGCGAAGGCTGGAATGATCTTTTGACAACAAGGGAGACGGCAGACCAACACAGAAAACACTAACTGGTGCGCTTCCAAACATATTGTTGCTGTTCTCTGGGGATACTTCTATCCTTTTACTTGATTAGTCTGCTTTGGCCTTTCTTCTGAATCGTCGGCTCATTCAACTTCAAGCCCACAGCTACACTGGTCACGTTCACATCGAGATCACCTGAATTCCATATACTAAGCTCTCTATTTTGTTTTCTTGATATCATTCATATACTTCTCCCGATTCAATCTCCAACCTTCGTTGAATTAACTTCACCAACCATACTGGCGCGGATGAGTTGAACCGTGGGAATCTGTGGGAATCTCCTACGATCGCATCATTTGGCGCCAACTTAGCTTTCGAATATTCGTTCCTGGCTCCCGAGTTTGTGTTAAAGTCTGTTCAGTACTCATATATGCATAGCTCATGTATAGTATGGGCTACACTACCACCAAGCAATTTTTTCAGCCAATCCTATAGGGCCTAGTATGACCTTATTTATCGTTGAATATTATTTAGTTCGGTGCTGTGGTTGTGGACCGAGGTTTGACAGCATTGCGAGATCTTTATCTGTGGTTTTACGGCAAGTTCCGAGGTTCGGAGAAGTTGCTTCGGATGTTCGGGTCCGAGGTCTGTGATTTGTCCTCACGGCTTGACTCAGCCGCTGGACCAAAGTTTCGTCGGCTCGCGAATGTGGTCGCTGTGTGAAGGTCAGCGACTGTACTTTCGTAACATTAGGGTGGTACTTATGGCAAACCATGGTCACTGTAGCCGACACCACCATCAAAACACATCATAGCCGACTATCCAAGCGACTCTGACATGCGAAAATTTTCGAAAGCCGATAGTCACTTATAATACACCAGTAGGTCCCAGTGTATCGCTGCTCCAGTATTCTTTGCATTGTGCCTCGTCGCCTCAAAAGTCTATTGGACACTCAGTGAGTTCTGCCTGTTAAATTACTACATCCCGAACTCATGCATGCTGCTGGATAGGCCTTCTCGCACTCTTTCTCGTGAGTGTCTCTTTAAATTTATGACTTCGCCTGTAGAAAATTCAAAGGACTTGTAGACCAGTCGAATCTTGACTCTATCTCTCTTCTCTCACTCATATCATTGCTTATTTCAAAGTAAGTCCTGCTTTCGAATCGCTATTCCATTCTGATTTGCAAAACCAAGACTTTAATCATCGCATTGCATAATGTAAAATTCTTTCGGTGTATTCTTGACTCATTGCTGACCTTTCTTGTGTAGTCTCAAATGGATCCCAATATTCTTGCTAACCCCCAGCTTCTGGCGACTCTCCAAGCCCTTCTCCAAGCTGCTCCTGGCCTCATTGCTTCTCAATCTGCCCCACCTGCTGAACAGACTCCTCCAGCTGCTCCTGTGTCGACTTATACCAGCTCTCGCCCTCAAGCGATTCCTTCAGCTTCTCGAGGTCACCCAAATGCGAGTACAGCAGCTCCTGGCTTACAGCCTTTCCTCGGACCCTCATCTCTCGGTGTTGGCATGTCCTCCAACACCAATCGCCAGGCCACTTGCTGAAGTCCTCAGAAGTAGAATCGATTTGTCTGTGATCGTGTTTGGCGTAGACCTGGCGGAGTATATATTAGATTCGTATGATAGTAGGATTAAAACGCGCGCGCGATTTGCATAGGATTCCCACGCCAAGTTCATAGGATGCAAATGGGGACGGGGTGTTTTCGTAGGATTGATGGCAAAGTAGCAATGTTCGTAGGATGAGGAAAATTCGTGGGATGGCTGGTACCCGACGATTGCTCATGTTCGTAGGATCGCTAAAAGTGGCGAGTTGATCTCACGATCACATCAACGTGACAGTGAGTGTGACAACATTTTTTTCCTTCCCGCCACCACCCCGCCACCCAACCTCCGCTCAGCGACGAGCGCGGTCTGCGCCGCTATTTCTCGACGCTTCGGTCGGATCTTTCGTTATTTGGTAGCACCATGCAGCACTGGGGTTCTGCGGATGAGGCGGAAGCTTCCCAGACATTCGCTTGGCAGCTATCACTGCAACAGCACGGCGCGCAGAGCTATGGCGAGTATTGGGACGGCAGCAGCAACGCGTTTGATTCAGCGAGGTGTGTACAGATGACCGCGTCGAAATCTCGAAGGTCTTACCAATCTGATACAGTCTGAGCCAATCGTGGGCATCGAATGATTTCAGCGGCTTCTCCGGCACGGACGGCGCCTTTTCTTCGGCTTCAAATTCCCCTGCTTTCGATCTGCCTCCAGCTATGTTCTCGGATTCTCAGCTGCCGCAGCATCAAATGTCTGATCCATTTCCGCAAAATTCCGTCGACTCCCACCATCCATTTGCACAGGGAGCTGATTCGAACGGGCTGTAAGCGCTGTTGAACACGAACGAGTTGAATTTCACGTACTGAGTAAGAACAACAGGAACACACCGCAATTGGAATTTGACAATCTTTCTTCCGTACCGTCTCGCCCACCGTCGAGTGCGAGTGAATATAGTCTATTTGATGGGTAAATTCTTCTGGTTGCTATTATGTCTGCGACTGACGAGCATTCTTAGTTTGTGGAACATTCCGACTGTCGACCAATACGCTTCCGGGCCGGCATCCAGCGAAAGCGATTGGGAAGTTGTAAGGTGAGCCGTGTGCCGGTGTCTATTTTCTTTATGCTGAATTGGCCTCCAGTCAATGGCAGTCTGATCTGTCTGGCTCTGTGTCTACGGCGCCCCTATCGAACGACTCCAATTGGCACAATGAGTGGGAAATGTTTATCAATTAGAATGCTCAATAATAGCGCTAACAATTTTATATTCTAGCGAATTCTGGGAGTCCTCTCGTCCGCCCTCGGCGTCGCCAACACTTGACTTTGATGATAGCCGGTGAGTCCTAGAATGAGTGAATTGAGCCTGGTTCTCAACGATAACCATCCCAGCGCAAACGAGGAGCTTTCGCCCCCAGATTCAGTCCAACCCGACTCTTCGTCGTAAGTAATGCCTTTGATCCGAAAGTGTGCCGACTTTAAAATCTTTCAGTTCGACCTCTCGACTGCCGTCCAACTCAAATGATGGGAATTCTCTATACGAGCTGACCCCAGATGAGATCGATGCGGCTATTGGTCCCATTGCTACGAAACTCACCAGCAACTTGGCACGCGACTCGTGGCCGTGGCGCGACTCAACCACCGTTTGGAATGAGCCCAGTGTAACCTCGAAGGTTGTAGACTTCCCAGATGGTCTCTCTCTCAATGCAAAAACGAAGGTTTTCCACGTTGAGCTGGTGCGCGGTATACCTTCCCATTTTCCGATTCCCGAGGAGCGAACCGCGTTCATTGTATGCGCGGACGATTTAAGCGATGCAGAGTTGCAGGGACAAACTATTGATGCAATCCTCAAAGATCATGTGCGTACAATCATAAATTTATAAGTTTGACGCTTAATGTGACCCGAAAGGATCCTCATTCGTACGGAGGCTCGACTGGTCCGCGCGCTCAAGCCGACAGCAGTGTGATCGGCTCCATTTTTGGGCTTGATTCATCGGTTCGGGTGGCGGTCAGGCGCGCCGAGCACCCATGCAGAGGCGTCGTTGCCTGTAAATCTCTCGATAAGCAATTTCTCTACGCACCACGCCGTTATCTCAACCCCGAGCATCGCCAAGCTTTGATTGATGCTGAAATGCGCACTCGAGAGCTTCAGGATACGACCCCCGTTGGCCGCGTTTTAGCGTAAGTGCATATTTTTTTACATTGAATCGTGATTTACATGTCGTTGGCTAGATATGAACGGTCATTGCAGTCATTCAGTTGCAAGGCTATTCTCGCCAACGGCACTACCTGCAAGGGAAAAGCGCACATGGTGCTCGCAAAACAGGTAAGTGATTGCTCGATCGTGTATTCAGTTTCTCACCTGCGCGATTAGCCTGTACACGATCAAGACTATATAATTGTCTGCTCTCACCAGGATCAGCCTTGCACGACGAATTCCGGTCGCCACACCGTGCTCGCCATTCCCAAACAAATTGATCAAGACATTCTTTTCAAGGTTCGTACTCCGTCTCGCGATTCTTGATCATATTGACCAACACTTTTTCTGAGGTTGTGAATCGTCAGCCCATTGTCGAGGAGGAGGACACGGACGAGGTCTGTCCCAGAGTGATCTCTCGCCGCCAGGGTTTCAAGGGGAAGTCTGTCTGCCGTGAGTACTTCTTCAATTCGCATATAGCGTCCGGCTGTAAATTTCACAGCGTATAATCACATGAAGGACGGAATCGCATATAAAGCTCCGATGGTCGCCATCTCGTGCAAGGCAGTCTTTCATGTGTACTGCCCTGTGGAAGATCTCTATCCGGATCTTGCGTACACCGCGGTGGTAGTTCCCAAATTGATTCCGCATACTCATCCACCGCCTCCGGAAAATAAGATCAATAGAATCGTCGCAAACTTATACATGGAATGTGTCCGTAAGCTGGGGGACTCTGCAACACCGGCCAAAGTGGATCGAGGTACGCTTTTTTTTTCATTTCATAAATTCTAAACAAAGTTGTTTCAGCTCCTACAACGATAGCTTTACTTGGCACGACTCCAGCTTTGTTTCATCCGGCTTTGGCAAACAGGGATACGCGGATCAGGCTAGTCCAGCAGGTCAAGCAAGAACTTAACGCGTCTACGTCTACGGGGGATGTCAAAAAACGTGAGATTTTTCTCCTTTTCGATGTATCCTGAAGCTATATGTTCGATACTACAGAGATTGCGGTATACTTAGCGGAGCAGCAAGCGAAGCCGCCTTCCGAGCGCTATCTGCAGAGTTCAATCGTTCGAGATGGTCGCACTATCATCTTCGGTATTCATCCGGAACTCATCAAAAATATTCACCGGGTACGCACCCTTGACTGCGACACCACTTTCAAGCCCGTTGTAGGGAGTATGAACATTTTCGAGGTGAACGCCTGGCTTGCGGCGATCAACGAAGGCGCGTATTTTTTTTGAATCTTTTCGGCAAAGTTTTGATAACCCGTATAGCGGTGACATTGGGCCGTGTGTGGATGGAGGTTCATGATCGTGCCATCTATAAGCAAGTTTGGGAAGAGATCCAACGACTTGTTATAACCCTCACCGGACGCCCAATTCTCTTCAAGGGTATTCACAAACGCGGTACGATCCTCGGGCTTAATGCTGACATGGAGGCTGCTCCTCTTCTTGGCTTCGGGGACGCGTTTTTACCCACTGTTGATCGCGACGAACTTCGCGGAGTGGTGACCAGTGCAGAGACGCTACTCCCATATGTTTTACGAGTCTGCCATACCCATGTCTTCCGGTGCGTTGAATTTGGTTCTGCGCATACACTCGCTTAATGTTTCCCAGGGGTATCCCGGAGGCGCCGCATCTCTCTCGAGAGGAGCATAGTCGTCTCCGGGGATTCGTTTCTCTCCAGTCTCCAGAGGCCGTTGAAGACTTCAAGATTTGGATCGCAAATTTGCCTGACCCGGACGGAACCATTAAGAGTATGTTTTCGTCCTATCTTTATTTACATCCTCATAGCGTTCGTTAGGGTGGTGGAAGCACAAAATCATGCACGTATGGCTTCTCGCTGCGATTATCCAATGTTTGTCCTGCATCGCTCTCAACGACTGGCACTCAATGCCTGCAACAACCAACTTGGGTGAAGCGCAACATGCACGCAATAACGCAGAGACGGGTACGCAGATGGGGATAATCGAATCCTTTAAGAAGTAAGTCAATATTTCTGGATTTTTGTTCTACTTATCTCGGAACGCAGATATGCCGAATACGATGCACGTCGCGCTGCGGAAATCGCCGTCAAGTTGGCGACCGGCAACTTGAACAACAACCAGAACGAACTCGTTCATCGGTACGCCAGCTCCAACAGACGGCACGCCGCCGCAGCAAATAAAGCCACGAAGGCTCAGGCAGCCGACGAGCGTGTTGTTGCTTTGACCAACACCAAGGCCCAGATCGACGCAGAGCTCAAGCAAGCCAAGGCCGAAGCGAAGGTGAGTTACATTTTGAGTACACAGATCCGAGTTTCGATGATAACGGAATAATAGTCAAACTCTTCTGGCCGAGTGCGTGTTCGGCGGCCAACATGGGGTGCAGCTGGTTGGTTGGTTTGGGTGGAGGTGAGTCTATAAGCTGTATTTGTCATTCCTTTCTATTCCTCTTCACTCTGCCCTCTGTACACCGCCTCGCCACTCGACATACCCTTTGCCGACGTCGTTCACATTCCCAAACCCACTGGCACCTTCCACCGTTCCATCCAACTATTCATCCCGACTCTATCCACACTGACTGACCTCATTCTATATCATACAGGCTCCCCTTCGACGTGTGCGTTCACTCTACTCTCACCACCGTCTCGACGACTCCCCTTCAACTTCGTTTCGGTATCAACTGACGGTGCGTGCGCTCATTTGAACGCGTCGATATTGAACTAACCTCTGGTTCTATAGTATACCGTTGTATTCTTTATATCTAAGTGAGTTCATTCTATCTTGAACTCGTCTTCGTCTACTGACTGGTTATTCCGACTAGTATATTCATTCACCTTCTTTCTTTCTTTTACTTCAAGTCTTCGAGTCAGTTGAGGTCGGGCATCAGGTACGTCGCATTCATTCTGACTATCTCCTTGAATAGAACTGACTATGGCGGTTAAAGTGCACATTTAAATATTCCCCCCATATATATGACTTTTTCGCCCATCCCCCTTATAAATGGGGGTTTTGACGTGATTGCCCCCAAAAAGACACGACCGATGTCGCCGAGTTTATTTGGGGGGAAATTTCGAACTTCCCCCCAAATACAAAGTTGAAAGTTGCCCCCAAATGAACTTAATTTTCATTGTTTGACCTAACTCTCTCAATTCAAAGTTCTCACTCTCAGTAAGTACCCTGCTTAGTCTCACTACTCTGTCCTTCACTGGTACAACGCAAAATATAGGTTGTATTGGCCATCAGTACAAGCTCGGCATGAGTCGGCACTCTCCGAGGTCCGACTAGTCGGCCTTCTCCGGCATCTCTGTTGGGCCTCAGTATAATCATTGTAGCTTTCATCTTTTCAATGCTAATTGAACAAAGCACGACCTGGAACGTAACTAAGGAGCAGACCAGCGGAAAACGGCTGAAAGGTGCCCTATCCAAGATGCCCGGAGCCGAATTTGATGGGACTCTCTACCTGTATTGCACGTTGGATGGAATTGAGTCTAACAGTACCTCTAGGTTCCGGGCCTGGGCTTGGCAGACCTAGAGAATAATACACGAGGTCTTTAGAGCTAACTGCTACTGTATCAGACAGAGATGCCGGAGAATGCCGACCTCGGAGCGTGCCGAGCTTGATGGCCAAAATAACCTATGATTTGCGTGGAGCCAACGAAGGACAGAGGAGTGAGACTAGGCAGGATACTTACCGAGAGTGATACCTTTGAATCGCCGGAGTTAGGTCAAAAAATGAAAATCGAACTTGGAAGTTTATTTGGGGGGAAAGTTCGACTTTGTATTTGGGGGGAATTGGAAATTTCCCCCCAAATACTTCCGTTGACTTGGAAAGTGTCTTTTGTGGGGGGGATTATACCAAGCACCCCATTATAGGGGGGATTTGCAAAAATTTCATATATTTGGGGGGAATATTTAAATGTGCACTTTAACCGCCATAACTGACTCCTTCATCTCCTCGTTACCTTTGCGTTCAAATAGCTATGTGCAGTGAGATGCACATTTCCGTCCGCCTCTTTCTATTCTTCTTCACTGTTGCAATGCGCTGATGGCATCGAATCGCTCACTCGACTTGAGGATGTCTGCCAGTCAATGGATATGGCATGTGCATGCATATTCGGACCTCGGCGAGGTTTACTTTAAATTCAATTTCCCTTCACTTTCGTTCCACCTCTATTCATTTCACTTCATTTACCAACTTCGACCTTACTGTCATACCGTGCATATTTCTCTTAGACTACTATTCAGATAGTATATTATTGTACCGCGAGTCCGCCTTCTCGGGATCTCGGCGTCCGATTCCTTCGCTGACCGTTTCATTCACTTGGTACATACTCATACAAATTCTGTTTGTCTTCCAGTTGCAGAAGTTGTCAGTGTCGGATTTGGTCTCGAGTGCGTCGTCTTCGAAGTCGATCCCACTGATTTTGAACTGACTTCATCTTCCCGCTAGCTTTGCTTCCGAATATCTATGTGCAATGAGATGCACATTTCTGTGCATCTTTGATTTTCATTCTTCTTATCTCTACTAATTGAATTCTACAGCGCTATGGACGTGAGAACGTCTGCCAGTCAATGGTTGGGGATTCTAACTTGGTGAGTTTTCGCTTGTTTTCATTTGCTTTGTCTCGTTCCGACGCGAGTTGAGACAAATTTCGCTCAGATTCATTTCGTTTCATTTCGTTCTGCCTCGATTCACTGACTCTAAGCTTCATTTCGTACATTCTCAAGACGGCAAGCCCTTCATTATCGAATTCACTTCATTTCGACTCTTGTTTACAGCCGGTTCTCGCGTTTCTATTCTACTTGGTAAGTGGTCTGTCCCACTGAATTTGACTTGTACTGATCAATTCGCCCAGTGTAATGTCTTCAAAATTGATTTATTTCGCTACCCACGGACATGGTATGTATATTCGCCCGTTTCTTCGATTTTGACGCGCTGACTTGATGATTTTCGCAGCGCGACGGCGGTGATCGGCGGGCGGAGGGCGGAATCGCGTCGGGGAGCGGGTGACTCGGCTTGATCTGAAGCGCGGGTCAATTTCGGCGGTGGTGGCGGGTGGGATAGCGGGTGAGAGTGGTGTTGATTCGGGGTAGTTGAGGGGCGGAGGCGCCGAGCGGGAGGGGTGTGGTAGATTTTAGGTGCGTCTTGAGTTTGTAGCGCCGCGCTTTCTTCTTCTTTCTTCTTGGCGCGCTGACTTGACGGTTTAGATCGGAAACGGCGGCATGGGCGGAGTTCGGGGGAGTAAGGGCGGTCGTTCCGAACTTGAGGGTGGGTTCGAGGCGGGGAGAGTGATGGGAAGGGGGCGGGCGGCGCCTTAAGCGGGAGAGAGTAGCCGAGTACCGGTCCAGCACCAGCCGTAACCCCATCACATAATGTGTCGGGACCGAGGCACGTGATCGCGTTGCTTTTATGCTTTGTTTTGTTGGACCTCGGCACATATCGGCATGTAAATCTTCCGTCCACACGAAGCCTTGGCACTTGAGTCCTAATATGGCAATCCTACGAACAATCCACGCCCGAATTGGAATCCTATGAATTTCCAACAGGCAACGTAATCCTATAATCATACGAATCTGTCTGGGGCTCGACCTGGCGTTGCCAATGTCGAGGAAGGCGGAGGGTTGACGGTACGGCCAACATTAAGGCTGATACCGCAGACACCAGACACGTAGCATGGGTCTTTGTGGTATGAGCTGGGACGATATGAGGTGTGTCAACATGGAAAAGGCGATTCAAATGCTTACGCGGAGTAGCCATAAGTAAAGTAAGCCTCGGGAGGAGCTCGCTCGAATGTGGGAAAATTGTAAGCCAGGCCACGGAACTGGATCCGGTACCCATTTCCTGGAAAGTCGATTCGCTGAGACAGAATCGGTAAAAAGAATATGGACACACCTGCGGGAATGTTCCGCGTGGCAATACGCGGCAATCCGTTCTCCTCGAGGGTATCTTCGATTTTATTGGTTATATCGAGCGGCAACCACGCTTTGGCAGTAGCCCAAGTGATGGTCAAGGCTGCGATCACCTCCGTGTCGTGGTCAGCTTTCGTTTGTTCATCGAGATTTTTTGTGTAACTTTTCGCCAGCTGAAAGACCCTCAGGTCACGAGGCACGCTTTGGCAGTAGCCCAAGTGATGGTCAAGGCTGCGATCACCTCCGTGTCGTGGTCAGCTTTCGTTTGTTCATCGAGATTTTTTGTGTAACTTTTCGCCAGCTGAAAGACCCTCAGGTCACGAGGTCCAGCATTGTAACCAAGCTGGACCATGGTGCCGTCGCTTTTCGGCTTACATGAAATCAAATCAGCGACAATTTACAGCCGTTTTGGAAACAATATACGGGTTTTGATTGAGTGGTGCTCGTTCGTTTGTGCTTACGTTTGTTGACCATTCTGTCATCGGCAAAGCCGGGAGCACCACTCTGTGGGGCGTTGCCGTACCGCATCAATTGCCGTTGGTCCCTTGTTTTTGCCCTTGCTCGCAAGTCATGGCCGTGTCGAGCTCTGGGCAAGTAGCAGCTGAGTCTTAATCCTCAGTTCTGTTAACCCCCTGTTTTTTCCGGTGTTCTCTGGGTGGCGGAAGCAAAGACTCAAATTCGGCTGAAGTGGAGCTGGTGATGGGAAGCAAAACAAAGGTAAGCACAAACGAACGAGCACCACTCAATCAAAACTAGTGTTGCCGGAAGCTGGAGCTAGCTCCGAGCCGAGTTCAACTCCAACTCGACCCCTTCCCAAAAGCGGCACCTCGAGGTGATGCCAGCTCGCCTCGACTCCACCCTCGTCACCCAAAGCGGACGACGTGACATTTACGGTGGTGTAACTGAGTGACATCACACTCCCTCCCCAGTTTCTGTATTGGCCGTTTCTTGGCCGTTTTCGACGTAAAAAAGGCAGTTTGAGCTTGAAGAGAGCTCAGAAAACCTTCCACATGAAAATTTGGTCCATTCTCCCCTATAATTTTGCGCTTCGGGTGGAAAGATGAACCCTGGGACACTAGATTCCCATATCCGGTATCAGCTCCGAGCCAGCTCCGCTCAACTCGAGCTGACAGCGAGCTGATGGGCAATCAACTCGAGTTCAGCTCCAACTCAGCTCCCGGCAACACTAAGATTCAAAACCCGTATATTGTTTCCAAAACGGCTGTATACGATCACGAAGGAAGACTCACGCGGACATCGCGGCGTTCGTTTACAGCAGTGTCAATGACGTCTTGAAACCACTCGCATATGGCTGTCGACTCAGGTGTACCCTGCTCGCCGAAAACATCCCGCAAAACGATGAGTTCAGCGAAGACAACACCAGCTGAAAATCGGTGAGAAGTCAGTCGCCAAAAAAGAACTTGGAACTCGCCTTCGTCTTTATCGAAAAAGATGACAGACTCCTCGTCAGTCACGATGTAGAACCCAGCAGCCTCGTCACATACAAAATCATTAGCGAAAGGGCGACAAGCAGTGTCAGCGAGGACAGTCCGGATAGGTGGGCCGAAAGATAGGTCCCGTTTGCGCTCGATGATGCGAGGATTAAGAAGGGTACCAATCGGGGCCGTGGGATCGATGGGACAGCCAGCAAGAAAATCAGCGATGGTCTTCGGCTCTTTATTGGCAAGATGAAGCTTATAGACCTGGGTTCGATGAGGGGGTGGAAATGCGAGAGACAAAACATAACATACCAAACTTCGCTTATCCTGATGCGAGGCGATACCCTCCTTAGCCTGGCGATTGATCCGTTCATTCAGAGATTCGAGTTCAGGAAGAATAGCCAGTTTCTTGTTTTTAGCCAGAGTCATAGCGATACGAAGATGGCGCTGAAGTGCGAGATGACCCTACCAAAGGAATCTTTATGATGAAACTCAAAACCAGTGGATTCATACATTAACTTCAGGAATGTTTCGGATTTTATTAAGTTTCTCCAGAAAGAGCTGGACTGCCTCGTCATTGCCGACATCGAGATCCAGTACTCCAGGCTGCGAGAGAAAGCCCAAGACTGCACAAGTGAATACTAGGGAGATTTGAGCCCAGAAAAGCAGTACCAGTATGATCAGTCTGTTGTTTGTCATGACTTTGATGTTTTCCCATGTCTATGAATGCCGGAAAGCGATAATTCAAGCAGGAGAGTGGTCGGGGAAGAGAAAGAGGTGCCAGCTCATCGTGTTATGTCACAGATTGATGTCACACATGTAGGGGATCAAACCGGCCCCAACACTCGGATTCCTCGGGTTTGATCACAGTTTGATGGTGGTTTGATCCTGAAATCATGGTTCACTCGTTGATCACTGGGTGGGAACCATAGTATAACCATGTTCATATGTTCCATGTTCAAAATGCTCAAATCTTGAACTTGAACCTTGGCTTCTGTCCAACGATAAACTTCGGACTTCAACCTCGGCAAACTTCGGACTTCGAACCTCGTATCACCAAACATAATGTTCGCATCAGAATATGTACAGAAACTTCGAGCTCAAGCGCTCAAGCCACATCTGGCAGTGTAAAGCTCCGACCTCAACGTTGAGGTCGGAGCCTTTACACTGCCAGATGTGGCCTCAACCTCGACACTCAACCACATAATAAACAACGAAAAAAACATTTATAGCCTAGCGGCTCACAAAGCAATTATCAACTTTTTCTATCCGAACTTACTTTTCCCAACGGTGGTTGCTCTCTGTGGTTGCTCTCCATTCCGAGGTGAAAGCAGTACTCTGTGCCTTGCTACAAACACGCAGCTGGGCTAGCAAACATAGACATCGATGATCCCTTGACAAGTTCACTGTGATCCAGAAAGTTTGATTCTCTGGTGGCCTTCCTGCGATCGACGCCCATCTAGCGTGAATAACCTCAATTTGTTGGTGATTCTGACTTCCATCTGAGAGTGCTAAACCGCAAATTGTCTAATATGAGTTCTCGAGGGTTTCATGAGTTCCAACGCCAAAATGGCGAGGTGAGTTGACTGCTAATCTGCTTCTGAAAACTCGATTTCAATGCCCCCGGCGTGATTGACATGCAACCGCGCCAAGGATTTCTGCAATTATGATGAGTTGATTATTTTCAGGTGTGCAGCGCAGCTCTGAACTTGTATTTTTGTGGAATTCCAATTGAAAAATCATTCCATATCACGCTGATGAACACATCGAAGCCCGTCTCCATACATTTTTGAGCTCGAAATTTTTGTTGTAACCTTATGGAGATACTCCCCAGCTGTGACATAGCCTGCATGAGCACCGTGGTCGGAAGAGAAGACTCGGAGTTCAGGCTGAGTGTACAGTAGTCGCACCAAGTGTTTCCATATGGCCATTTTAATGTGGAAGCTGGTGAACTTCTGCCTCATCCAGTGATTAAGCCATGTCCCTTGGTTTCATCATATTATTTGCTGCAGTGCTCCTGCCTCAGCGATCTCGTGTAGTCTTTGCATTTCCTCGAGGGTAAACTTTGAAATTCCAACTTGGATTTTGCGGCCGACTTTCACCCCGAAGAACCTGTTGAGGCAATGGTCGTGCACTGCTTCCCAGCTCTTGCTTTTCAGCAGTTACGTAATGCTCAAATTTTCAATAAATGCAGCGCTAACTCGAAGGGAATGAGGTCTTCTCTCCAACAAGGTTTTCGAACCGTGGGAACATAATAAATCAGTGTCGTAAGTATCATGTATGTAGCAGAGCGGGGAAACACAGTCTTTCAAATCTCCCGAACTTGGAGATAATGTAATGCCGAAACTCACTTAGTCTCTCATAGCCAGACTTTAACACAGTTGATCTCGTACCTCGATGTAAAACTCACTCGTTGTCGATGAAATTTGGTTTCAAGAAACATTTCTGGTTGGATTCAATGCGAGGATTTTGCGCGGGGGATTGAGCTCATGATCATGAGCAATTTGCCCAATTATTGAATATTGTCAAGCAATATCTCTTGCACGGGCTTTACTACGCGCGGACGCGTGGCCTGTATTTATGCATTCATACATGGTGGTGGGTCCCGGGGTCCTGACACCCCAAACGGTCAATCGATCACACACATCAGCTCGGCAGTTGTGCCGGACAGGCTAACCGAAGCTGTCCAGTCCGTGTTGCTATATCTTACAGGTCAATGGCACTTCCATCATTTTGTCAATAAAGAGCAAACATTGTACCTCATTAGCTCCTTCTTCCCTCCGCTCATCTTGCACTCAATTCCCGGTGGATTATCTTGGGAATAGGCGCGTTCGAAAGCCCTTAGAAAGCGCTTCCCGACGCTTACTGTCTTTCCTTCCCACCTTCCAGAAATTTTTCCGCGCGAAAACGCGTCGTTGGCACGACAGCACGACTTTGGGGGCTTCGTTCTCGCCCAATACCGCGTCGATTGGGCTAGGTCTAGGCGCGTTCTGACTGGATTTTGCTAGGCTACATTCTCTGAGACCTTTCCCCACAGTTTCTGCCGCAAAAACGGAGGACTCACGCGTCTTTTTGCTATTTTGGTCATATTTCGCGTTTTTGGTGCGTGTTTCTGCCGTTCAGAGTGAATGCAGCACTGTATAACCATGGATCTACTACCAGCTGTGATGCCTAATCGTAGCATCAGCCGGGATGTCAAAATTGCCGCCGTAAACCTCTATGAACAAGACATTCTGACGCTCAAACAAATCCTGGACTGTGTTGGTTTCTCTCGCCGCACTTTCTTTCGTGTTCTTCGTCTCTGGCGTACCACAGGAAATGTTGTGAAGCCCCGTGAGCGCACCGGCCGCCTTCGCATCCCCCATCACGACGACATCCACTATCTCCTGGAACTGATCCGCAATAATCCACATTATTTTCTTGACGAACGTTAACTGCTAGAACTCTTGGAGGAAAGTCAGTTCATTTCAGTTCATACCATCCATCGCGAACTCGAGCGCGCCGGCATGTCTGTCAAAATTCTCCAGGAAATCGCCGAAGAACGTCCACTTTCAAAGATTAAATCACGAACTCAAAACAAAACATTGCATGCCATGCCCATACCATGAAAGTCGTAGAAAAAATGATTTAGAGGAGCCCTGTATCACTTGAAGTTGTTTGAGTTTTGAAATTCCGCTCTAAAAAGCCAAATTCCGGTTACTTTTGGTCACACCGAGTATCCTGCGTGATCAAAACAAGCGCGAGCCTTATCAGCAGTAACACATGCTGTAGAATCCATCAACACTAGAATGGGGTCGTCGGCGGCTTGGATGGACTGTACGTTGGCGCGAAGGTGTGCTTTACCCTTAGAGGGCGAGTCAGTTGCAGCACCTAGAGGTATACAAGACGACTTACAGCAGCTGAACGAATCCTCGATGCCGTTGAGGTCGGGCGAGTAGGGCGGTAGGTAAAGGAGCATGATACCTGGAGAAAATAAGTCGGACGTGATGCGTGACCATCATCACACTTTCCGTATCGGCTTTAGTCGGCCTTCCTCCCCCCACATGGGACATTAATATTGCCGCCTACCTCTTGGTTAATCCAGCTGGTTCTGTTCCTGATAAAATAAAAATAATTTCACGAGCCGTTTTGACACAAATTCCCTGGGAAACATCACCGTATTTGGACATTTTACATCATGTTGATCAATTCCGTCACCGAACACACTTGCCGTCCACTGTGCCGTTCCGCTGCCGTGAGTTGGTGTTGAAAGTTTGCACGGATTTGCGCCTAGATTGCAGTCCCGACCGTCGTACTCTGTCCGGCACCACTCAGAGATGAAATTTTTTGCGCTCGGAGCGCAAAAGAGGTACACAGAGTTTCGATTTTTGACCCCAAAAATTTGGCCACAGCCTCGTGGGAAAAACTTCGGAGGTGGTTTTTTGAGCTTTTCCGGGGTCGGCGAATCCGATTCTGAGGTCAGATTTATCCCCAAAATTCCCGTTCGCCGGCAAACAACATTGTCGACTTTGCGTGTCCGGCACTGTACAGTGGCAGCAACATCACTTTGCTTGCCTTTTATAGTAATTCTCATCAAACCCGGTATTGTGAGAATGGGGGTGAAAGAGTGGATTCAAAGTACTAAGGGTACAGGCTGTTGAAGTATTTATTTCTCTTCCATTTACCGTACATACCTTACATTCTCCAACTCGCAATCCGTTCCGTTACGCGTCACACATTCCTTATGTAGCTTTGTGTCACCGTCACATTCCTCAGTCGTTTCCTCCACGACTGAGGTATGTGCACTCGTATCTACTGTCCTTACAGCTTACTGTAGTTTATACTTACTGTATTCTATCAGGTATATAATACCTGAGTCGTTTCCTCCACGACTGAGTTTATACTTACTGTATTCTATCAGGTTATGGCCCACCGCGCCTCTGCTTAATCTCAGCCAGTACCGGACCGCTACTTGTCGAAAACTCGACGACTCTCTTTATTATCTCATTCCCCACATCTACCCTGCTTCCCGCCGCATTTTACACCAAACTTGTCGACTTCTCGCTGACACGTCATGCCCGATCCGGACACCAAAACTTCGACGGCTTCTTCTTGGGATTTACCCCACGGTGCTGGGACTTTCTTTCCGCGCGGGGAGGACCGCCTCAAGGACGAAACCGGGTACTTCCCGTGGTCCAAACGGATGAAGTCAGCGTACGAGACAATCGAAATCTGGGATATTGTTTCCACGGTATCTAAGCCGGGGGACAAGGCGTCTGCGGAGGAGCACAGGATTTGGAAGAAGAAGGACAGGTCCGCACTCTCATATTTGCTGTCTTCTGTCGACAGCGAGCTCGTCGTCAAAGTCTCAGACTATGACACTGTCCACCCTTGGACCGCTCTCGAGACCGAGTTTGGGCAGACTGGGACTGGGGGTATTATGCTCTGGTTCCGTCAGCTCACTCGTCCCCTCCTTGACGATGACACGCTCGCACTCGATCAGCATGTGAAGGACTTCCAGAAAGCGCAGACTCATCTTACGAAGGCCGGATTCAGTATCCCCGGTCCTATCGTTAGCGCCATCTTCCTCTCCACTCTTCCCTCCGATCCAGACGACCCCAAATCCTACTATTCCCTTGTCCAGAGCGCCAAGATTGACGACACGACTACTCTGGTCTCTAGATCGCTCGCGGTACGAAATTCTGTCGTAACTGCAAGCATGAAGGTCATATCGCGGACAACTGCTGGCAACCGGGTGGCGGTAAGGTCGGTCAGGGCCCGAAGCAGCAGCAGTATAAAAAGAAGGGGAAGAGGGGTAAGGGCAAGGAGAAGGCCCACAATACGGATGGAGGGGGAGACGAAAAATCCAACAATGTACGGTTCGAGAAATGCTTAATGGCCTCCGGGCCGACTTCTCCTCTTACTCCCTGCGTGATGAGAGCATTCCGGCTACACCTCCGACGTCATCCTCCCAGGCCAACAACTCCGCGTACAGTGCACGTACAGCGGGTGCGTCTACCATCATCGATTCCGGTACATCGACACACATTCACTCCGTTCGACGCGACTTCGTTTCTTACGCCCAAGCCGTATCCGGAAATATCCGCGAGTTTGGCAACGGTTCGAGGAAATTCGAGGGTCGCGGTGAAGCACAGCTACTAGCGTCCCATCCTAAGGGTGGTAACGTCCGACTCAGGTTGAAAGATACCTGTTATGTCCCTGACTCTCAGCCGACGCTTATATCAGTGTCGCGGCTTGATCAGGCGGACTGTTACACCGTCTTTGGCGGTGGACGCTGTGTTACCTTTGAGAAGGGTGACAGTGGCAAGCTCATCCGCAACCTCATTTCGTCCGAGAAGGTTATTCTGACCGCCTCTCTCGGCAGCGATCGCCTCTATCACCTCGATTCCTCCTCGTCGACGGAGAATTCTTATTCCACCTCGTCTCGACCTCCGACCTCAAAGCTTGAGGAGCTGCATCAGCGTCTAGGGCATCTAGGCTACCCTGCGCTGCGCGCTCTCGTTCGGAAGGGTCACATTTCAGGTGTGAAACTATCTACGGCGGAACTCAATGCTGAGCCGCCGGTATGTCAATCTTGCATGGAGGGCAAGATGACTCGTGCCTCTTTTCCTCCTTCGGAAGAGGAAAATGCCGAACAGATTCTCGATCACGTTCATTCAGATCTTTGGACTGCTCCAGTCCGTACTCTGAACGGATCGAAATATGCCCTCGCTTTCACCGATGACTGCTCTCGCTGGATTTGGATGTTTTACCTGCGTCACAAGAGTGATGCAGTAGCCGCATTCAAGGAGTGGTTGGAGACGGTCGAGCGTGAGACAGTCCGTAGTATATAAGACATGCTTGTGACGTAGATACTTCTGCGGTTAATCCACTACTTACAACAGTCAGATTGACCACCCCCCGTGTGACGAAACTCGTCCCTCAACGCTTCCGCCACAACTCACGCCAGTTTTTGGGCCGTGAAATCCATCCTAAGTAAGCTAGGCGTCAGAAATAGGATGCAAGAGGCAGACTCAGTCAACCTAGAAACACTCGTGGAGTCTACCGCTACTCACGAGTGAGAAGTACGCTCGAATCCAAGTGTCTACGTTGTACTCACAGGTCGATTACCACATGGTGTGCTTTATACCAGTAGAACCAGTGGGCACTAATGAGATTTTCAAGAACTTCGTGAAAATGACCACCAAAACCTCTTTTCGCGGATCCCGGATACTAGATCGACTACTACCAGTAGGTAGTCATGGTCCATGAATCCAGTTTCTGCCACCCTTGGCTTTAGGCCAGATAAATCAAGAATTTCCCATACGCCGCCTTGGTGCTGGCGCGATCACCAGAGAGTACAATCGTGTATTCCGGTGGTTACCTCGGTTAAGCTAAGCGGGGGTCACCAGCAAGATAAGCAGAGCGGGCTGGTTACCCTAAGTCTACTCTATCTACTGTATATCCCAAAGAATGTTCAATTTTGACGTCGACATTTTTTTCGAGGTCACTCGGCCCAGAAGCGCATGAGAAACATCGCGTGCACATCTTTCCGTCGCCGGTGTGGATGTATGGACAGCCTCAGTATGTTACCGTGATTTCTGGGCACAGAAACAGCTTCGTGAAACTTTTCTCCTTTTATTTTTGCGAGGGTTCCACTCAACACTCAATCATATTCGAATACAACGGTTGAAACTTCCTCAGGAGCAGTGTCAATATACTCTTCTCGATCCAGAAGATTGATTGTCATTCGAGAAACCTGGTAAGTTCTCATCAGTTTGCTTTGCTCTCATTGTTACAGCCAAGCTGAGATGCCTCACCGCAACGCACGGGATAGCCGCAGTCAGGCTGTAGCAAGGTATTACTCATGACTTTTGTTTTTGTGGCACAACTATCCCTTACCCAATGAGAACATGATACTTCGACATGTCGGTATGACTATATATTGCAGCATTTGCCACGGTGAAAGCTACCACGTGTAAATGCTCATCCAATGAAGTGAAAGTGGAGATTACCAAAGATAATAACGAAGTAAATTAGTGAGTCTCGCACAAGAATGCTGAAGCGGCTTCTACCGGTGGTAAGGCGCGGTGTATTGCTGGCAGTGTATAGCTTCCAGGCGCTGAAAGCCATAATAGCCACTGTTCACAATCAAACATCTCCTCTGTTGTCCTTAAAGCACATCTGTATACCTTGAAACAAGACTTGACTAATCCTGACATCTGGTTAGTAGTCTCATAACCTTTGAGGACGTGCAACCAACCAAGCCCCACTTGCTAGTCCCACGTACGGTTTTTCAGGTAAGACGCAACTATCTTTCCCGCTACCAGCAGCTGGAATAACCTCAGAAACACAGAATGTCACAGTGATCAAGTTTGCTAAGTGGAAGTCAGATAATCAGATCAAAAGTAAGTGTTCATGCATGGTGCTCACCCGAGTACATGAGCACTAGTGCCCACCACATCCATTGTGACCGTTCATCTATTCCCTTTGTTACAGTCTTACATTGAGAGCAGAAACTGTGCTTACAAAGCGCATGCACTCGCACACACATAAGTGCCTCGGCGGCGGCCATTGCAATGTACAGTGGAGCAACATGCCAATACCCACATATCTTTGTGCTCGTCAGGTTGGTCATTGATAAGGAGTGCATGGCTGAAAACTCACTGCTTCAGAACTCAGCCACATGCAGCTTGATTTGGGGTTATCAGTAAACACTTTACAGCCGTCCGCTTCATGTCACTCACAATTCTATAGCTGGGATCATGTAGCGGCTGAGAAAAAACAGCAGCTTTGGGAGACGTGTTCGGTGCGGCCAAACGAGTTTGATTTCGTCCCCTAACGTGAGGAGATGGTCATATATGATAAGGGAAGCCGCAGCCGCTATGGGATAGAAGCCTCAGACATCCACATATACTAATTGTAGGCAGGAACACACAAGTGAAGAGATCGCTGACAGTCTGGGTGGGTGGGGAGGACATGGAGGAATTCAATTCCGCCTGTCACGCGGTGACAATGGCAATCTCACGATGACACTTCTCGGCTTATGTCAATGAATTATGTACTATACAAGTTCCCAATGACGGGTGCCTTTGAAGTATTGAAGAAGTCGTTTTGCTGCTGCCCAATGAATTCTCTTTGGCTTTGCACTAAATCGACCAAGTACTCCTACACTGTATGCAAGATCTGGTCGAGTACCTAGCATGGCATACATAGCAGACCCGATTACACTTTGATATGGAACAATAGATCCACCTTCGACAATAGCCATATGGGTAATGATACTGTCGTCATCAGGGTCATTCTCTGTGAGCGGGGTTCCAGTAGACATAGGTGTGAGTACAGGTTTGCAGTCTGTCATGCCATAGCGAGAAAGGACTTTGTCAATATACTGACGCTGGTTCAGTGCAATGGTGCGCTTCTTACGGTTTCGAGACAATACGCCCCAGAGAAATCTCGTGAGCAATGCCTTTATCTACTGTCTCGGGAAATGCAAGTGCAGAAGGAAGAGGGGCATGGGCAGAGGAGGAGGGAGGAGGCATACGTGCAGGATCCACACCTAGAAGGACACCATGGCGGATGGCAGAGACGAGGGTCTCAGCAAACACCCGATCTGGGTAATCAATGAGGGCGTGCGCCCAAGCCTTAGGCGGGGTGCAGCTTTTGTCAGAATATGACATATAAACCGTGCTCGTCTGTCCACCACCCTCAGTCTTTCATCCCACATTGCGGGAGACTGAGGGTGAGTTCTCTATCTATCTACCTACTTGTATTTACTTACTCATTGTGTAGTTATTGCGCCTTCCGCGCATTTTCAGGTATTTAATATACAGTCTTTCATCCCACATTGCGGGAGACTGAGGTTATTGCACCTTCCGCGCATTTTCAGATTCTGTTAGGTTATGGGCCACCGAGCGCTAGCTCTCTGAAGACATACCTATTGGAAGACTCACCTGCTCGCTCATCAGAGCTCGAAGCATCACAAGCACAGATTTGTATCAATCAATCAATCACACGACCTGTTGCCGAAATTCCCTCGGACTCTGGTTATCTCACCTCGGACTTCTCACACAATGTCAACTGCGGCAAACTCGGCTTCTTCCGAGCTTTCCGGAGCAGAAGACTGGCCGATTTTTCATGTTAATGCTATGGTGCGCATCGATTAAACACCACCAAATAAGTTCCATCATTGATGGGATCAGTGATGTCTCAAATCGACGAAACAAAAATTTTCATATTTTATATTGCCTTTCGGGCAGCGGAGAAGGGTTAAGTGAGTTGTTAGCAGTTCTTTACTGCATCTCCTTCCACCTATATGCTACTTGTATAGGGTGTAACTCATGTTAGGTTGTCTGCATTAGGAAATTGCGTAAGTGCACGTGCTTAATTGATTGATTGCATCAGTGATGTCTCAAATTGACCCGAGGAAAAAACTATTCATTGTGAGTTTTTATCCAATCGAGAATCCCTCTTGAGGGATTCAACTACCATCTAATCGGAATGTTTTGGCAAGAGGATCAGAAACCTGGAGGCTCTGATCATGCGCGATAAATTTCGTTCTTGTTTGGTGGTGTTTAAGTGATGCGCACCATACAGTGGAACTGCGCCTACAGGGAGTCTACACTCTGCTTGAATCTGTTATCCTCGCTGCAAATGCAGCTGATGCCTCTGTTGCTGCTGCTGCCGTTACTCCTCTGCCTGCCACAGCTCCTGTTGCTGGAGTAGCTTTCAAGGATACGCCTGGCGAACGTAATAGCCGTGCTTTAGGTGTCATTTAGAAGCTTCTTTCAGCAGAACTGCGCACAGAGTATGTCAACGAATCTAATGCTGGAATTCTCTGGGCCAAACTGCGCCAGCGCTTCGAAGCAGAAAATCATGCCGATTCTGCAATGGGTGTTCTAGCAGAACTTTTTAGCACCAAGCTCGTTATTGAAGGATTGAAGGCGAACCAGAGCTCATGGATCGCAACAAGATTCTTTCTCATGTAGCTGCTATCAAGACCTGCTTTGATAGGCTTGCAAGCCTGGAATTTCCATTTCCCCCAGAGCTTCAGCCTCTCATTCTGCTCAGCACTCTACCAGATGATAGCTACTGGACAGGCATCAAAGGGAACATTGTGTCCTCTCTGGGTACAGGCATCACCTGGGATAAAGCTTGTGCTCGCCTGATTACTCTTGGTAAACTGCCAAAGAGTGAGAACAGCGATGACACTGCTCTAGCTGCTAAATCCACAAACCCTAGCAAAGGAAAGCCATCTGCCAAAGGTGATAAACATTGCCTTATACATGGACAAAACAAATCCCATACTTCCAATAACTGCTATCAGTTGAAGAATCTAGTGCAGGGATCAAAGGACTCCAAGAAGAATGACAAGCAGAAGTCTGAGAAAGCGAGACGTAGAAAGCGCCGTGACAAGGCAAATGCCTCTGCTACTACAGATTCTGAATCTGATTCCGATGACTCTGAACATGGACATTTAGCTGTACCTGTTGTGTCCCAGAAATCTTATGCTGCTATGTCTGCTTATCTTTTGAGTGATGCAAACCCTTCATCCAAAGCTGTGGTAATTGACTCTGGGGCTTCTACTACCATGACACCAAACGAGGCATGGTGTCAGGGGAACTCCCTCTTTTGGCACTACACAGCCACCTATGACGCAGGCCTCCTGCAGATTTCCCACTTTCCCGTCAAATCCCCAAAGCCCTATGTCATCGTGGAGTAAGGCATGTGACTTGGCCCGGGATCATTGCCGATTGCTCCGAGCTTGTGGGAACTAGTTACTATATGTTTACTGCACCTAGCGTGGGAATCCTCAGCCTTTCTTCTCTTTGGATTCTCCCTCGCTAGGTGCGCTGTGATGTATTCTTAGTAGCTTCTTAATTAACTTTGGATTCTCCCTCGCTAGACCCTCGAGACATCTCGGGTCCTAAAGGTTGCCCTTACAGCAGAAGAAAGGCTCCAAGGGATTAACTGGTCAAGATTGCGCGCTTTGGCGATTTTTCAGACGCTTCGTCGGACTCCTCCTCTGCTGTCTCGGACGCGCAAACCGCGAATCTTGCCCCCTCCTCCCCCTCTCTAGAACCCACCATGACCGACTCTGCCGCCGCTGCTGCAGCCGCCGCCGAGCGGATGGATAGGCTCGAGAGGACTGTTGACCGTCTGGTCGAGCTTTTTCAAACCGCTGCCAATCCTCCCACTACTACTGCTCCGACCCCTGCCGCTCCCCCAGAGCCTCCGGCCGAGAGTCCAGGACTCTTTGCCAACCTCACACCGGCAGCAAAAACGGTCCTTCGACCGAACCCCCCTTTCGTCTTTGACGGCGACCGCTCGGCTGGCCGGGCCTTCCTTCACTCAGCTCGGACTTACATCCGACTGGTTCCGGAGGCGTTTGTTGAAGGCGGCGAGATGTCTGAGGAAAAGGCAGTGCGTTTCACCATGTCCTTCATGTCCAAAGACTCTGCGCAAAAATGGGCTGAGCGCATGTCCTCCAAAACCCCTTTCCCCTTCCTCACCTGGGACGCCTTTACCAAGGAGTTCTGCTCCCGTTTTGTTGAGGAGAACGAGCAGGACCACGCCCTACACAAACTCGAGTCTAGGGCATACTATATGGGCTCCCGGGATGTCTTCAAGTACACTGATGACTTCGAAGACCTCTTCGACCTTGCTGGGTTTGCTGACCCATTGGTCAAGGTCACCAAGTTCCGCTCTGGCCTTGACCCTGCCATCAATGCGGCCATCACATCGTCCAGCGACCCGCCAGACCTCCGCGACTACATGGCTTGGCGGACCCGAGCATACCGCCAGTACGAATCGCACGTGCGGGCTCGTGCTGCTGGGCTTCTCCCAAAGGCCCCCTCGGCTCCGCCAGCCTCTCGCTCGCGTCCAGCAGGGGTCTTCCCCGTTGTCCCTGCCCATGCGCCTCCCCCTCGTGCCATGCCAGCCCCTGCTCCCCCTCCGCAGGTAGTCCCCATGGACGTTGATCGCACACGTTCCGGAAGAGGGCCTCCCCGTGGCTGCTACCGATGTGGCGGCCCGCACCTGGCGCGGGATTGCCCCACCCCTGCTGATGTCCGAGCTGCTGACGTCCTTGACGAGGTCATCCGTCAGCTTGGGTCCGAGCTCCTCTCCGAACTGGTGGCTCGGGTTGCCACCACCGACTCGCTGGCTGAGCCAGAGTCTGTGGCCGTCGAGGAAGAGCAGGGTTTTCTCCTACGCGACGAGTGAGCGGTACGCCCTCGATCGCGTCTCCTAATCGTTTCGCATGTTTGTATGATGAGTCTGCCAATGTTACATCTGTTGAACCTGCCGAAACGAAAGACGTACCCCCTGCCCCCTTCCGGTCCCCACGCATCCGGCGAAAGCCTTGGGAGCGTAGACTTCCTCAGCGCTATACTGTTGCTGCTGCACCTGGTGCCAACTCCCTGCATCTCCCCCTTGAGATCCAGGCAGTTCAGGACGCCACTAAGCTTTCTCTCGAAGGTCTCGTCGACTGCGGTGCCACCTCAGACTTCATTGACTCTGAGTTCGCAGCTAAGTCTGGCCTCCCCCTCCGCCGCCTTGCACAGCCCATTCCGGTTTTCAACGTGGATGGCTCCCCAAATGAGGCTGGTGCGATTCGTGAGGTGGCCGACGTTGTGCTGCAGTATCGTGGTCACTCTGAGCGTATGCAGCTCGCTGTTACCCGTCTCGGGAAGCAGAAGCTCATCCTCGGCTACTCCTGGCTCCGGAAGCATAACCCGGAGATCGACTGGGACACCCGAGAGGTCAAGATGAGCAGATGCCCCAGCGAGTGCTCCACGTGCCGCACTGAGGCTCGCCTGGAGGCTCGTGCTGCCCGCAGAGAGTCTCGCCTGGCCGCTGAGATCCTCCGGCAGCTCCGACTTGGTCCCCTTCCATCCATCTGTGCCATAGACTTAGGCGAAGATGAATACGATGACCTGCCGGAGCTGTTCCCAGACTACGAGGATGACGACGAGGATGATGTGGATGAAGTGGATGATGCGGATGAAGTGGATGACCCCCTTGAGCCGGGAGACCGGGTGTTCTACACCCAGTTCCTGCCTTCTGAGGATATCCGTGCTGGAAGCACCGTCTCCCAGCGCCTGGCTGAGGCATACGCCAAAAACTCAGCCCCGGCGCGCTCGGACGTTCCCGAATGGGCCCGAGAGTTTGACGATGTTTTCAACAAGGAGTCCTTTGACTCGCTGCCTGAACGCCGATCCTGGGACCATGCCATTGAGCTCGTGCCGGACTCTAAACCCACGAACTGCAAGGTCTACCCAATCTCGCCTCTCGAACAGAAGGAACTTGATGCCTTCATCGAGGAGGGACTTGGCACTGGCCGGATTCGACCGTCAAAATCACCTATGGCCTCACCCGTCTTCTTCGTCAAGAAGAAGGACGGCGGACTTCGGTTCGTACAGGACTATCGAGCTTTAAACGCTATGACTGTGAAGAATCGTTACCCGCTCCCCTTAATCAACGACCTCATCAACCGACTCAGGGGAGCCCGGTACTTCACGAAGCTCGATGTCCGATGGGGCTTTAACAACGTTCGAATCCGTGAAGGCGACGAGTGGAAGGCAGCGTTCCGGACTAACCGGGGACTATTTGAGCCGCTGGTCATGTACTTCGGTCTGACCAACTCCCCTGCAACCTTCCAGACCATGATGAACGACATCTTCCAGGATCTTATCCTCTCTGGCGACGTCATGGTCTACCTCGACGATATCCTCATTGCCCACTCAGACATCCGTCGGCATCGAGAGATGGTCCGAGAGGTCCTGCGGAGGCTTCGCGCAAACAAGCTTTACCTTCGAGCCGAGAAGTGTGAGTTTGAGCGGACCTCCATTGAGTACCTCGGCGTGATTATCTCCCACAACCACGTCGAGATGGACCCTGTAAAGGTTGCAGGAGTGGCAGCTTGGCCAGCGCCTGAGAATAAGAAGGATGTGCAGCAGTTCCTTGGCTTCACAAACTTCTACCGCCGGTTCATTGCGGGCTTCTCAGACGTTGCTCAAGCCCTCTTCAGACTCACCAAGAAGGGCATTGCCTGGACCTGGGGGCCCGAAGAGCAAGCTGCCTTTGACGAGCTCAAGCGACGGGTGACTCGGGACCCCGTTCTGGTTCTTCCGAACCCCGAGCGCCCATACCGGCTCGAGGCTGACAGCTCTGACTATGCCACCGGTGCCGTCCTCTCCCAGCAGGGTGACGATGGCAAGTGGCATCCGGTTGCGTTCTACTCCAGAAGCCTGAACGAGGTGCAGCGGAATTACGAGATTCACGACAAGGAGATGCTTGCGATTGTGCGAGCCCTTGAGGAGTGGCGCCACTTCCTGGAGGGCGCGCAGCACCCGGTTGAGATCTGGACGGACCATAAAAACCTGGAATATTTCCGGAAGGCCCAGAAGCTCAACCGTCGCCAAGCTCGGTGGTCTCTCTACCTCTCCCGTTTCGACTTCTCGCTGCACCACCAACCGGGTCGCCTCATGGGTCGCCCCGACGCGCTTTCTCGAAGACCAGACCATGGAGTGCAGGACGATAACCAGGACGTTACCCTGCTTCGACCCGAGCTGTTCCACGTTCGGGCCACCGAGGCCCTGGTTATTGCTGGCCCTGAGGCTCCCCTCCTGCGCGACATTCGTGATGCGCTTGCTGGAGACCCCGACCTTGAAGAGCCCATCGCCCTGACTGCGAAGGAACTCCTCAAGGCCCGAGGTGTGCGGTCTGCCCGGTCTTCGGAATGGCGTATTGAAGGTGGACTCCTTTACTTCCGGGGGAAGATTGTCGTCCCCCGAGACAGGGACCTCCGCCGACGCATCCTGGAGCAGCACCATGACACGCGTGTTGCAGGCCACGCCGGTCGTTTCAAGACCCTGGAGCTCGTGTCTCGGAACTACTGGTGGCCCCAGCTGTCGCGCCATGTCGGTCGGTATGTCGCGACTTGTGACTTGTGCTGCCGCACCAAGGCGCTTCGTCAACTGCCGATTGGTGAGCTCCACCCCACAGAGATCCCAGAAGAGCGCTGGCACACCGTGTCGGTCGACTTTATCGTCGAGCTTCCCGAGGCCCATGGATACGATGCAGTCATGGTCGTTGTCTGTGCCCTTGGGAAGAGAGCGCACTTCATGGAGTGTCACACCACCATCGACGCGGTTGGTGCTGCTCGGCTGTACTACCGGAACGTCTGGCGCCACCATGGCCTGCCAGAGAAGTACATCTCGGATCGTGGCACCCAGTTCATCGCAGAGTTCACGCGCGAGCTTTGGCGCCTCGTTGGGGTCACCCCAGCCACTTCTACGGCCTACCACCCGCAGACCGATGGCCAAACGGAGCGTGTTAACCAGGAACTCGAGCAGTACGTCCGGCTCTTCACCAATTACAAGCAGGACGACTGGGATGAGCTGCTACCTGCAGCGGAGTTTGCGTACAACAACCACATGCATTCCTCCACGCAGCAGGTACCGTTCATGACGGACACTGGTCGGCTTCCACGGATGGGCTTTGAGCCCCACGCTGCACGCTCTAGGTTGGAGGCTGTGAACGAGTTCCACGATCGGATTGCGTCAGGGGTTTCCGAGGCAAAGGCAGCACTTGTCAAGGCCAAAGCAGAGTACAAGCAGTACTATGACCGCCGGCGGACGCCAGCTCCAGACATCAAGGTTGGTGACCGGGTGTGGGTTGATGCTTCAGATATCCGCACCACCCGCCCTTCGGTGAAATTCTCCCACCGGCGTATCGGCCCCTTCAAGGTTCTGAAGGTCGTCGGTAACGGTGCCTTCAAACTGGAGCTGCCGCCCCGGTACTCTGCCCTCCACCCTGTCTTCCCCGTCGTGAAACTTCAGCTTGTGGAAGCCGATCCATTCCCCACTCGCCCCAGACACGAAGAGCCGCCACCAGTCCTTGACGTGCCTGGCGACAAGCAATGGGAGGTCGAGGAGATATTGGATGCCAAGATCCGCTATGGGAGTCTATGGTACTTTGTTCGCTGGAAGGGTTATGACCCGTCCCATGATCAATGGGTGAAGCACTCTAATGTCTTTGCCCCGGACGCTGTCGCTGCCTTCTACCGCAAATACCCTTCCAAACCTCGCTCCATTGCTGTTGCTGCCTTCGATTCCCTTCCCTTCCGTGACCGCTTGTCAACTCCAGCTCAGGTGCGATCTATGCGTCGAGGCGCCGCATTCCAAGGGGGGGATGATGTCAGGGGAACTCCCTCTTTTGGCACTACACAGCCACCTATGACGCAGGCCTCCTGCAGATTTCCCACTTTCCCGTCAAATCCCCAAAGCCCTATGTCATCGTGGAGTAAGGCATGTGACTTGGCCCGGGATCATTGCCGATTGCTCCGAGCTTGTGGGAACTAGTTACTATATGTTTACTGCACCTAGCGTGGGAATCCTCAGCCTTTCTTCTCTTTGGATTCTCCCTCGCTAGGTGCGCTGTGATGTATTCTTAGTAGCTTCTTAATTAACTTTGGATTCTCCCTCGCTAGACCCTCGAGACATCTCGGGTCCTAAAGGTTGCCCTTACATAATCCACCGTCTATTGTCTATCCATCAAATAGGGGAGCTCCACCAGTGCGCAAGGTCGCAGGCGTACGACAGGAACCTACTAGGCGGTCAACACGTCCACACGCAAGGGCACAACATCCCAGTGCTGAGTACGACAGAATAACTGAAGGATCACAGCATCAGTCAAAAGCTCAGCGTGATGCAGAGAATGCAGCACGTAAACAGGCAAAAGAAAATGAAGCTTCTGTCGAACCAGACATTGAAGTCCCTGAGGCAGTCTTGCTTGCTTCTCTAGATGACGCTATTGAAGAAGCCTTTTTAGCTCAGAACCCTCTTGACCCTTCTAGTTGGCAAGAAGCATTGCAGGGTCCTAATGCTGAACATTGGAAAGCTGGACTTGAAGAGGAACTTGCTGGTTTCCGAGCAAATGATGTCTATGATGTTGTTCCCATACCAGACGGTGTCAAGCCTATTAAATCAAAAGTGGTTCCCAAAGTCAAAGTGGATGAAACAGGCAAAATTGCTCGTTACAAAGTCCGAATCGTTGCCAGAGGAGATACTCAGAAAGAAGGTGTTGACTACAAAGAAGTTTTTGCGCCCACTGCCAATCTTGAGTCTGTTCGCATCATTTGTGCTCTTGCTGCCAAATATGACTTAGAACTGGATCAGCTGGATGTTTCACAAGCCTACTCGCAGTTACCAAAAGTAACCGAATTCGGGGGTTTTTCCCAGAAATTACGATGGTAAGAGAACTTTGAGCAATGAAGGGTTCATTCACAGAGTGCCTGCTACAACTTTCATGATATAAAGTTGGGGTAAGCTATCACACAGTGGGTGAATAAATTAATCTTTGAAATACCATTAATTTGGCAGTGTTTGCCTTTTTTGGAACACAGTCACCAGGATTTCAGGTGGGTGAGTACCTCATAAATAGGTTTACTATCTCATGACCTTGTACTTGAGAACTCAGAGTTTGCTGGGCTATCCTCATCCTTCAATGCGGGTACTAAAACAGAGCAAGAAAATGATGATTTGACACATAAATAAACAAACATAGAAAATCAGCACAGGGAAAGCCCAATAACTTCGACGCGTGTTATGTGAAATAGCATATGCCCATCCCCCCTCTCTCTCACCAGCTGAACCAACTGCTAACTGTATTAGCTGGTCGCAGGCAAGGCATTTCTAAATTCGGTTACTTTTGGTAATGCCGAGTACCTCAATGGTAAACTGGAGGAAGAAATCTACATGATGCCTCCAGATGGTGTTGAAATTCCAGAAGGTCACTGCTGGCGACTCAAGCGTTCATTGTATGGTCTTAAACAAGCTGGGAGAACTTGGAACAGGACTTTTGACACAGAGACTCTAAAACTCGGATTTCATCGCTTGAATTCAGAGACCTGCCTTTATGTTTATAAAGAAGGCAAACAGACTTGTTTTGTTGTGGTCTATGTTGATGATCTTCTTGTTGCTGCAACTTCTAAAGAATTCTCTTCCAAAGTCAAAAGAATGCTTTCATCTCCTTTTAAGATGCGAGACCTAGGTCCAGCCAAATACCTCCTTGGGATCGAGATCATTCGAAACCGTAAGAAGCGCACCATTGCACTGAACCAGCGTCAGTATATTGACAAAGTCCTTTCTCGCTATGGCATGACAGACTGCAAACCTGTATTCACGCCTATGGCTACTGGAACCCCGCTCACAGAGAATGACCCTGATGACGACAGTATCATTACCCATATGGCTATTGTCGAAGGTAGATCTATTGTTCCATATCAAAGTGTAATCGGGTCTGCTATGTATGCCATACTAGGTACTCGACCAGATCTTGCATACAGTGTAGGAGTACTTGGTCGATTTAGTGCAAAGCCAAAGAGAATTCATTGGGCAGCAGCAAAACGACTTCTTCGATACCTCAAAGGCACCCGTCACTGGGAACTTGTATACAACGGGGCTGACATCAGCATGGACATTCAATTTCTGGGATACAGTGATGCCAACTGGAATGGAGACAGAGATACATCTCGTTCTACTTCTGGTTATGTGTTCATTGTGAACTCTGGAGCAATCGGATGGTCTAGCCGTCGGCAATCCATGGTCGCTCTATCTTCTACTGAGAGTGAATACATTGGACTTGCAAATGCAGGACAACATCTAGCATGGTTAAGATCCTTTTTTGACGAACTAGGTCAACATCAGAGAAATCCCACTGAGTTGAGATGTGATAATCGAGCTGCCATTATTCTGTCCCAGGATCCACAATACCGCGCTAGGACTCAGCATATACAAAGAAAATATCATTTTGTTCGTGATGACTTGGTTCGCACTGGAGAATGTATTGTCTTGTGGTATCCTACAGATGAAATGGTGGCCGATATTTTCACAAAACCTTTATCTCATGACAAGCACTCCAAATTCTGTCTATCTATGGGACTACGGCCTGGGTCGAGTGGGGGTGTCAGAATTCCGGGCAGCCGCCCCGCTGCTCCGGCCCTTGATAGATATCTGATACTTATCATACAGCCTTGTTCTTACATATAAACCGTGCTCGCCTGTCCACCACCCTCAGTCTTTCATCCCACATTGCGGGAGACTGAGGGTGAGTTCTCTATCTATCTACCTACTTGTATTTACTTACTCATTGTGTAGTTATTGCGCCTTCCGCGCATTTTCAGGTATTTAATATACAGTCTTTCATCCCACATTGCGGGAGACTGAGGTTATTGCGCCTTCCTCGCATTTTCAGATTCTGTTAGCTTTGAGGGCGGCATTGGCTTTGAATGAGGAGTCGTGAGCAGAAAGAGGAGGTCTGCATTAGGGCGTGCTAGAGGAAGCAGTGGTGGTGGTGGCACCTCAAAAGTGGAAGCGTGGTCAGATTCCACGATTTTGGCAGATGATGGGGGAGACAAGACTTCCCTGCTCAATTCCGAGCGAGGAGAGCCAGAAGCATCTCCCCCTCGCTCACCCGGCTTCACTAACACGCCAGCAGGGAGATTTTCCTGAGGCGGAATAGGCCGAGTCACATCTGGGGGCGTTGACATACGACGAGGGCATGAACGTGCGATATGGGCACGCTCTCCACAATGAGAGCAGACATGGCGACGAGGACATCGACGTCGACCATCCCAGCAACCCCCAACGCGGTTGTGGCCCCAACAGATCTGTGTACACACTGGAGCCTCAGCAATCATCAAGATTCTACCATCGTTTGGAGGAGTCCATGGTCCGCGGTCGGGGGTCCCCCAGCGCAAGAAACCATCAACATTGATAAGTCTGGGGAGGGGCCGAAGAGAAGGCATCGAGGTCGACCAGCCGAAGGTGGGGGAGAAGACGAGAGAGCGGTGTGAGCACCCAGAAGAAAGGCAGAGAAAAACAGGAGAAAAGAGGGATGACAGCGACGGGGGGAGAAGACCAGGGGACAAGACTCGGGGTCATGGAGGGGGACTGGACAAGGGAAAGTCTCAAAGAGACGGAGTCGCCGCGCCAAAAGCGCAATGTGCGGAGGTGGGCGAGACGAAGAGAATGAGGAGACATGTGACTGATGAGATCACCTTTTGCCAATCCCCTTGGTCTGCCAGACCATCCATGAAACATCCAGCTGATCCAGTTCTAAGTCATATTTGGCAGCAAGAGCACAAATGATGCGAGCGGACTCAAGCTTACTCGAGCATATCTTACACATATGGTCATTCGGGATGTACTTCAGCCTCCGGATGGCGAAGATTTCCTACATCTCGTCAACAAGCTGTCACTCGATATCCAGACCTAGTCTGTAGTTTACCGCGCGACAGCTGTCAGGAGGGTCGGGTTATTATGTAAACACTTGGAAATGGAAATAGTTTCCCACACCGCATTTCCACTATATTCCATCGGCAACATCGATTCTGCCTTGCAATTGATTCCATACAAGATACGGTCTGGATGAGCTATAATAGCGCTTATATCCCCTCAGAATGCTTGATTTTAGCTGAGGAGAGTGCCAGCTTCAACCTTTGCGCTGATTTGGAGCGAACCGGTATTAGCCGAAGCACTTTTGATCTCGTCCGTTTCTCCACCGTTTTCCTCCGTTGAAGCGCGTAGGCCAACGAGGAGAAGCTCAAAAGTATGGCGGGGAGTCTAAAATTCTAAACGAGGTGCGCTTTAAGCTGAATTGACGCGTCGTGTTTTGATGATTATGTAATAAGCCGACCCTCCAACCGGTGATCAAAGGATGTTGACAGACCACAACACACCGCAGGTACGAGGACCCATGTGTTGTTCCGTCTGTTTACAAGAGACTAATCCAGACCCTTCATACGATTCGAAATACCCTGCTTCGCCTTTTTTGACCCGCCTGTTTTTGCCCGCCGGGCACACCCTTTCAGAGAAAAAAAGAGCTGAACGATTCAGCTACAGTCTGACTGACGGAAGCGTCGTGACATCTTCCAAGACTGTACCGCCGCTGTTGTGGGCTGAGGCACCTCAAGCTGCGCCGTGTGTGATGGTCGAGCTAGCTTTTGTGTCCTCGACCTGCGGTGTCTTGGAATACCCAGCGCAGCCATGTGTATCAAGGTAGCCTCGTGCACGATGCCGCAACATTAGGAGCGTCTTCTGGCCTCCGCCCTATTAGGCATCGGGCACGGCGTCAATTCCTCGCGCTCTCCTGAACCACCAACCCTTCCTTGCCATCCTGCTGCCACCCCCTACGTTGTGTTTCCATGGGCCTATATCCGTCCGGCTACGTTCTCTACGAGCCTCGGTGCCCTTCCCACCAAAACGGGTCGAAAAGTCAGATTCATCGTCAGAATCGTCAGAGTCAGGATCAGGGACTAGCTTCGGGATTTCTTCATTCAAATTCTCAGGTTGAGATTGATTGTCTGTACAGGGAATGGTGTTACAATCGTCGGTAGGATTGATTTCTTCCAGAATCGTGGAAGGAGAGATGGGATGTAGTTTGGAAAATGGTGAGTCTTCTTCGTCTAAAACTTCCTCAACACGCGCTTTTCGGGAGTTTTTAAGCTCGCTTTCGCCCTTCAGTGCCGGCATATCCCCCCCCAGTCTCCAAGTCGGCGCTGGCTTGGAGAACTTGAGGTCCGGTAGACTGAAGGGCTAACTCAAACCCCTGCTCGGAGGATTCCTCATCCTCGAGGCCGTAGTACAAATCATCGTACTCGTCCTGAGCGTCGCGATCGTCTTCTGTTATCGTAGCGGCATGGTTTGTGCGCGCGAATTTGTTGCTTTTAAACGAGTATTTGCACTCATTATCACAGTGCATCCCACTTCCGCAGTGACGACACGGGCGGGCACCTTTAGACGAAGGTGTCCCTTTTTTGGAGACGTTACTGTCGTCTTTAGGAAACTTGGGTGGAGGAAGGTTCGGCGAAGATCCAGAGGTGAGCGCGAACAACTGCGTCCGATCTTTCGAATTTTTTATTCTCCTTCACTCTGTCATTGCCAGTTTCACGGTACGACTCCAGAATGCGAGGTGCAACCTCCAGCAAGGTATCCTCATGGTATGAGAGAGCCGCATGAAATTGGACAATTGTCCGATATTTCTGTGTATCCAGAACAGTGCACCAAACGCGAGGTGCGCCATTCATTACTTCAGAAATCAAGGCGGCGTCATCGAACGCGTAGACGGAGCAAATTAGTTCGCGCTTGCGAATGAAATACTCTGTTGGTTTTTCGCGCTCGTGGCCAGCTTCACGGAATTTAGCCCGCAAAGCTCTTGCGCGAGTCTTCTCGAGCCATTTGCTTGTAAGGAAGAAATCTGCGATGGCTTGTCGCATTGTGTCCCAGTTGCGACGAATTTTCCGTTGGTATTTGATGTCCAAGCTGAAATACCAGCTTTTCGCAGTACCGGTAAGAGCTCTCGGGATAATAGTTCCCAGCTGATTCCAGGCGCGTTCACCGTCTTCTGCAAATAGATTGATTTCTTGGATCCATCGCAACAGTTTATCAGGATTCCCGTCCCATTTCGGAATATCCCCATCCTTCAGACGTAGGTCGAAATAGCGACTCTCGTCTCTTGAACCTGATTGACTCTGTTTCCGTTTAGGAAAATCAGACGCTCTCGGAACACGTGGATTTCCGTCGTGTTCTGACTCGCTGAATCATCAGAGTCGTCGGAATCGTCTCCAGAGTCATCTGGAGGTCCTCCAGCTTGCTTCTTGCCCGGCGGTGGAGGTTTATTTGGAGGACCACGGCCAGCATTCCCACGGTTCGATTTTCCCTGATCTTTTCTGTCCCGGTTCTCATCGTCGTCCGAATCAGAACTATCTGAATCTCCAGGGTCTTTGTGTCCTGAGATTCTGACTTTCTGTTTCGGTTTCGCGCCAAGGTTTCCAGGAGAACGACGGGAAGGGTCTAGTCTTGTGTTTACCGCGGGGGTCTGATCGTGTAGCCAATGTATTAGGTAATATCAGAGTTCGAGTCGCGTGAATACCCTCTCGAAAACGCGATTTCTGTAATTTTTAGTGGTATGTACAATCTATTTAAATCAAACTATCATTCTGTCGCCTCAGAATCTTGAGAAGGGTGCCTCAATGTCGGCGCACATCGCGCGTGGTTTCGGTGGTGTGCTTTCGGCCGAAGCGGACCCGACGGCGCAAGAGCATGCTGGGAACCTGCTTTTCACCGAACCGCGGTGTAGATATCTTAGAAATTGTTTGGAAACACTATAAGGGTCTTCATTAGAGTATATAAGGCTGTAATTATGCTTGGATTGGGAGGAGAGAAGCGTTGGAACGAAATTCGGAACTTGCCGGCTTACATGATATTAGATAATACAATCACTACACGATCAGACCCCCGCGGTAAACAACAGACTCTATGTAGCGAGGGCACCGAGCTCAAATACATAGAGCGTCTGTCTAGGAGAGACTAGGAAGGGTCAGGGAGTCGGAATCCCAGCGAAGACATATGCGGAGGTGCGTCGCGAGCAAAAC
Source organism: Favolaschia claudopus (assembly GCA_037176885.1). Taxonomy (NCBI): domain Eukaryota; kingdom Fungi; phylum Basidiomycota; class Agaricomycetes; order Agaricales; family Mycenaceae; genus Favolaschia; species Favolaschia claudopus. Next base: position 48,039 of record JAWWNJ010000189.1, read on the forward strand.
CTTCTTGAGAAGTCTGACGCTTGATTGATTCAGTTTTGAAGCGCATTGGAGCGAACGCAGAGTGGAATTTCGTTGGGGGCGTCGAAGATTTCGCAAACGCGGAATTCGGAACCGGCCTTGGGATCGGAGGAATGTCATCCTCGTGAGCTGTCTCATAGCCATCGTCGGCTTCATCAGGTACCTCTTCAACCGTAGCACGACGTGAATGATCCCTCAACTTCGGAGTCGCTTCTTCCCGTTTAATTTCAGGTAGATATTCCAATCCATTGTCTTCTTCGATGATTTGGTTCACAGGATCCCGAGAAGAATTGACTGGATGAGTGGAATTTGGAGGAGAAGAGACGGGTCGAAGTTTGAAGGCGTCGGAAACATATGAAGTACTTGTCGCGCCGGATAACAACAGGTGAAGATCTGTGAATATCAGAAACACCCTTTTGAAATTCCTCATAGGCCCTTTGCGCTGCGACGTTTTGAAGCGAAACATCATCGGATTCGAAGTCATGGTGTTGACTTAAAGCCGCAAGAAATGCCTCGACCTCGGTACGGTAACAAACACCTAAGATCTCGAATTCATTCGCCCCATAGAAGGCCATATAGGATGGTATGCGATATTCGGTGAGTTTCTTCCCAGTATGGTCCTCTCTGCAACCGATAGACCTGTCCTCCGTTGTGTCGCAATAACGTGACTTCGACCGAACTCAAGACTTCCTGCAAATCATCCATAACATCGCTGAAGACCTCAATGTCTGCTTCCGTGATAATTTCAGAGGTTCAGCGAGCACTGCTTTAGCAAAAGCGGATGTACCAAGCTCAAGGGCTTGTGAATGACGTGCGAGGAGTTTCGGGATGGTCGCGTAGGATGGTTGGATATGGAAGAAGAATAGGCAAATCCAAATTCGAGCTGGAAATTGCTACACGATCATCGATAGAGCGGTTGGATCGGCTGCCCGCATAGTCCTCTAGGGAAGGCAAGATAGCGAGGCTATGTTCGTCAACTCGACTGAAGTCGGCAGAAGAAGGCGAATGTAGGGGAGGACTCTGCGTTGGATGCATAGGGCCAGTTGATGATCGCAAAGGCAAGGTTCCTACCAGGAGCCTTCGGAGATGAAATCGGCGTGCCAGTGCGCGCAAGCGACACGCGAATTTTTGGAGATGCGCGCATAGGCGAAGGAGGGTTCCTCGGAGATGCCGTAGATGCGCGCGAGGGTGGTACGGCGGAGGTAGTGTCAGGAATTAATTCCTGGGGTGGTTCAACCGGTGGAGGACTTTTGTTCGGCTGAGCAATAGTCGATGTATTATCAACCGATTGAATGGAAGCAATTTGCGCGTCCACAGAGTTCCCCTCAACGGTTTGAACCTCGGTCTTCTTTCCGCCTTTGTTGTTATTTTTCTTGTTCTTGCCCATGATGGGGAAGAGAGCAAGGTGAGTTTATTAATGAACTGGATGGGATAAGCGCTTAACGAAGCTCCCTGTGTGTCCACCAGTGTTAAGGATAGGGCCTTTCCTCAAGAGTCCGTTTGAACTCCGTTGGCGGCAAACCCGCCGGCGAGTACCGAAGCGAACCAGTAGCGCGAAGCTGTACTGGATGCTTGAAGATAGAAGTAAGATTGCTTTTTGATTGTGTAGCGCACAAGTGGGTTGAAAGTATGATAAGATAATATTCAGCACTTCTAGGTAAGGCTTATATACAATGTAGGTAAGTGAGACGAGGCGGAATGAGGTAGTGATGATGTCAAGTCTTAGAGAAATGTGGATAGAGATGAGGGGAAAATGTAGATAGGAATGTAGGGATAAATGTAATGTACAAATAATGGAGAAGATAGGATCAAAATGCGAGACTCACAAGCATAGGCTTCATGATATCCATAACAGTACCTCAAAAATAGGTTTAATATCTCATGACTCAGAGTTTCCTGGGCTACTGTACTAATCCGACCGGTTGTTCACGTTATGTGTGACGGCCCGTCGTGAACTGAACTTTTTGAAGGTGGTGACGGGTGACACCGAGTTTTTTGGCCCAGAAAGGGCAAGAAAATCGAAAAAATCTCCGGCCGGCATGTGCCGAGCAATGCCGGCGTACCATATATGGTAATTTTGATGTGATTGACGTGTTGTGAACAACTTGTCCGGTGAACAATTTGGGTGACGGGTGACACCCAGTGAACAACCGGTCGAATTAGTACAGTATCGTCGTCCTTCAATGAGGGTACTAAAACAGAGCAAGAAATTGTTGTAGAGAATCAGCACCCAATAACTTCGGCGCGTGTTACAGTACTTATAAAATGCAACACTTAGAATGAGCTGGGACACGCACCGGACATAGCCGTTGACGTTATGTCAATGGCTGTCCAACGGTTCCCGAAGCTCCGCGGTCCGAACACGAATGATTCCTTTCGTTCTCAATCTATACTGCACCAAACAACGCCGTTAAACAACATGTATTGTACTAGGACTCGGCGACAGTGTTTCCCGCACATTGATGCGCCGCTTTTTGAATTTCTTTCCACAAATAAGATTGTTGCGCGCTTCTCTCGTCACCTCTCGTCACTCAAGCGGCGACAATCAGCATGGGCCTCTCACGTCTTGTCTTTCGGAGATCTCGGCGTGTCCCACAAGAAAATGTGGCCTTGGATTTCCATGGGACACGCGCAAATTGGCTGGGCGCCTCTCCCACAGCGTGTCCCAGGCAAAACTGGATCCCGGCCCGTCATGGGACACGCAGAGCAGGCCGCCGCCCAACTGCATCGGGCGTAAATGTTCTCACACGTGTGCCGCGTACTTTCGATATTTCCGCGAAACTTCTTTGCTATTCCCTCCCGCCTCTGCCGCTTGTGATGGCGCGTCAATGGTCTCATTCAAATTACGCGAAATGTACGTAAAGTTTAATAACGCGTTAAGGGGCGTGTTCAATGGCCTTTCAAAAGCATTCAAAAGCATTCGGTGCCCCGGGGCCACCCCACCCCGAGCCCGCACACAGCCAGCGTGTCCCGGGACACGCTGGCGCTGCCATTTCCCTTATTGGGCCGTGTCCCATAGAAACTAAGCTGGACTGGGTGACTGGGTATCGCGCAACAAACGATCTCTGATGTCGGCGCCGTCATGAGCTTCCCAGATTGTTAATGCGGGAGTGCCTTCGACAGCCAGCAGTGCAAAAATCCATCGTAGCTGGGAAGGTGGAGCTCCGAAATCAAGATCGAAAGCCATGATTCCTTCGTCCCGATTGTCGAAAAGGCCAAGAGCCCGGGCAGCTTCTTGAAATGTGCCGTGTATCACACCATCAACGGTTCGAAGCTCAACCCAGTCCCTCGCGCTTCGATGGAGCAATAGAGCGCGCAGATAGAACACATCCCCATGTCGAGGATATACCATCTGAATACGACATACCCCAATGTGTCCATCGTCATAGAATCGTATCCGCTGTCGCGGTCGGCCAGGAAACTCATCTTCTAAGATTTGAAGAGGATGCATAGGCGTTGTTGGATCGTGTTTTTCCATGCGGGTTTGCGATCCAAATTCAACGTAAGTGAGATCGTCAAGTAAATGATGTTTGGGACGCGCCAAATATCTGATTAAGAGAGTGGCGTCCGATTGCGAGCCATTCTTGCGAGCCATTTGACTATACTGTCGACCAGGAAGGTGAACGGGTAGGCGTTTCACGCCGGGCTGCTTTTCGGTAATGTGAAACGAAGCGAGTCGTGTTGCAGCTTCAATGCTAGAGAGGTACCGTCCGCGCTGATAGTCTCGAATTTCATCAACAGGCTTTCGAATCGGAGCATCTCCGGAGCTCGGATGCCCAGTCACTGCCCAATTGGCCTGATCGACAGGCTTGAAGAAGTATTTGAATAAATATTGGAAGAGCTGAACTCCAGTCGAGAATTCAACGTTTATGTGGCAGTCGTACTTCAGAATGAGAAAAGGAATATGGGAAACAATGAGTGCGTCCTCGGATTCGCGCCGACGATGTTGAAAATAACCTAGCAATTTGTTAGTTGAATGTTGGGTTTGGGTCGAGCGAATTCAAAACCAACCACGTTCGTCGAAAGATGAATCGCCCTTCGTGGGTTTCGGAAATCCATACCGGCATTTCTTAGGCCAGCCGCAACGGTGATATTGCTTAGCAGGATCATGAATGTGAGTCATATGGCACTTGACAGCGTCGCGGAGCGGTCCAGAGGAACGCGGTAATTCAGCGCTTAAGAATTTGTTAATTTCATTTGGAGTCCTCGGAACGTTTTTCAACGCGACTGCGATGTGTTCGTGGGGAAGCCCACGCTTCTGGAATTCGGTGACACGAATGTGATAGAGAATTGGTCCAAAGGTTTCGCGTATGTCTTTCATCAGTAAAGAAAGGTACTGCTGAAAAACTCGAACAATCAAGTCAGGTCGATCGTTCGCAGTTTGTCCAGGCGACAATTGGGAGGTAATTTCCGGCCAGCGAGGATTTGTCGTGAAAGTGATGAAGAGCGTAACCGACCCAAGAGCTTTGCGTAGCGCTAAACAATCAGAGATATTCGCGGCCGACCATGCAGGTGAATGCACGAAAGATGAGGGTAAGCGGATGTTGTCAGCTGGATCATCGTCTCCTTCAGCACTCAGAAATTCCTCTTCATCGGGATCGGAGTGCTGATTTTGACGAATATAGGTAAGTCTCGCTTCTTCCACGGTACTCCATGCGTCCACCAGCCATTCCCCTGGAGACATCAGAAAGTTGGAACAGAAATTCCGAGTTAGCATACCTGTCAAACGCGAAAATATCGACATTTGCGGACCATTCAAGAAGAAACGCGACCGATACCACCTAGCTTGGCTGAACTTGGCGCCGTCATGGGTTTGCAGAGAGGTGGACCATCCCATTGTGCCGTGAGGCAACAGAAGGAGATAGTGTAGTGGTTCTATATACGGCGAAAGAACATCGAGATAAATGGGTTTGTCGTTTCCTTTGCGCTGGATAACTCTCCGGCAGCATATCGTGATCGATGACGAGGGGTTCACCAATTTCGTGACTTTCAGCGTCGGGTGTTTCTTCTGACTCTGCGAAGAAATCAGACTCAGTTGCTGTATCAGTTGCCGGCTCAGATTCGTCATCCGAAGACAACGCAGGGCGAAGGGCCGGATCGATTGACTCGTCCAACGCAGCAGAGCGTCGTGAGGTCGAGCGGCGGGTGGACGGCGCATGTCCGATGCGGGATCGTCCACGCTGAGGGCCACGATATCGGCCAGCTGGAACCGGTCGATGAGTAGCAACGGGACTCTCAAAAGAGACGGAACGACCGTGGCGCGAGGGGGTTCTACGAGACAGTTCAGATAACGAGACAGTATAGCATGTATAAGGACGTACGGAGGAGGACCACGACCGATGTTTCCGTTGGCAGGTGGCGGGGGCCCGTAGCCATGAGGATTAAAACTGACGGCCAGCTGGATGAGAAATGGTGTGGTCAGAAAGAAAGAAAGTTACGCACGGATCTCCCTGAGGTGCCCCTTCCCCGTAGAAATTGTAGCGATTCATTGATCAGAGAGTGACAGAGACCATAAGATAGAAAAGAGCGTAGGGCTGGCAGGAAAGACCGAAAAGCAGCGTTGGACTGGAGAGCAGAGGAAGACGCAAGGACGACGGCACAAAGAGGAAAAGAGAGGCAGAGAAGGAGCCGGCGCCATGGGTATTTGTTGTCGCTACAGCATGCAGGGACGTCAGACTTCGCAGCAGGGTCAAGACTGATAAGCTTTGATTTTAGTATGTGGTGCGGCGCGTGTTTGAATAAAGTTTGATTTGAGGTACAACAAGACACAGAGACATAGATGTAGGTATGAGAGCATAGAGACAGTGAATACATGAGATAGAGGGCGGGCTGTGGTCAATGGCGTGGCGGGACCAGGCAGATGCCTTGAGAGGGTTTTGCGAGGACCATGGCAGTTTGTAGCGCGCAATAAATAAATATGATGTATGTGGACAATGGTCCACATAGGAGGGGAAGCTTGCTTCAGTTCGTACATGGAATTTACTGAATTACATACTACATAGTACAGACTCTAAGGACTCGCCGGTCTATTCTAAGTACTCGTGCAACTGTTGAAAAGGCTCAAGAAATTGAAATTCATTATAAATGTCCTGTATATTGAATCCATAAGTATTGAGTTTGAAAATTTGAAACCCAAAGCCTCTCTCCGCTCTAAATCAACTCTGAGCATCTGACGCACTGTGGTTTTATTTGGCTTCTGCAATCTTTGCAACAGGAAAGGTGAACGAAATGCTATTCCGTTCAAGGGGGCACCGGTGACTAAGCCTCAGGCACTAAGGGCTAGTTAGTTAGTGTCGGAAAAAAAAAAGTTTGACCGGAAAAATTTGAGCGGGAATAGAGCTTATTTGCAACCGGTGAAAAATAGGAACTACCCTCAATCTCACTTGTGGAGCGAAAATTTGTGCCAGTATGCGCCTCTCACTTTTCACAATTCTCGCTTAGCTTTGTACTTGGAAATCTGCTTCTCACCGGTTGCAAATAAGCTCTAATGAGCTTCTGGTAGTCTATTTAAGTGAGAATCACTGGTGGCAGGTCTATGTACATGTGGCTCTTCAGAAGATGTAGTGCCGCCAATGCCACTTTTTCTCGACCAAAATCGGCAAAAGTGGTACCACAGGATTGTGGGGAAGATCTTTCCGATCGGTTCCTTGCGGCCAGATTTTTTGATTTGACCCGGCAACTGACCGCCATTAGGCGCAGAGTCGGGGAGAAATGCTGATTGATGCCGCGGATTTGGGGGGGAGATCAATCATGTGACGTATGCCTATTGTCCATGAGCCCTACCTTACAGCCGTTTTGTAAACAATATACGGGTTTTGATCAAGTGGTGCTCATTCGTTTCAAAATCGTTTGTGCTTACCTTTGTTTTGCTTCCTGTCACCAGCTCCACTTCAGCCGAATCTGATTTTCGCTTCCGCCACCCAAAGAACACCAGGAAAAAATAGGGGGTTAACAGAACTGAGGTTCAAGACTCAGCTGCTACTTGCCCAGAGCTCGACAGGGCCATGACTTGCGAGCAAGGCCCAAAACAAGGGACCAGCGGCACTTGATGTGGTACGGCAACGCCCCACAAGGTGGTGCTCCTGGCTTTGCCGATGACAGAATCGTCAACAAACGTAAGCACAAACGAACGAGCACCACTCAATCGAAACCCATACATATATTGTTTCCAAAACGGCTGTAGTTAGTGTCAATGTGGCTTTGTTTGTTAGCTATGTTTTGCCTTCCAAAGAAGGTTGGAAAGCATCCAACCTGCTCTGGCTACTCTTCTTAAGACAGTAGAACAGTGACTGAACCTCCAATAACTTTATTCACGGGCGACTTAACCGTGGGAAGATATTGCCGTATATAGTGATTACGTAGTTAGTTAGTCCAGGCTCGAGGTCGGAAAAGAAAAAAACGGCCTTATATAGTTTTTTAGAATGCCGGTGCCCCCTTGATTCCGTTCAATGTTTTCACTCTTGAAATTGCAACAAATGACAACCCAGGAGCAAAATCTTGTTTGCCAAGATCAATCACTGCTTTGGTGAGAGTCAGACCTTGACTTTTGTGAATCGTGATAGCCCATGCCAATGTTAGGGGAAATTGTGATCGTGATAATGGTACTCCGTTAGATTCCCATTCTGCTGTCCTAGGAACAATTGGAATCCAATCTGGTTGCACACCTTCCCAACCCTGACTACTGAGTTGGTGGTCCTATTCCAGGTTAGAATATCTAATAGCCGCAATTCATATACATACCTGTGTATTCAGGACAGTGTACAAATACTACAGCTGGTAAGTCTTTTTTTGGATTGCTGCCTGGCAGATACCAGATTTTTTTGACAATGCCTTGAGTTCCATTAACCAGTCCTTTGTATGCCCACAGGTTTCGAGTAATCATGATGCGAGCCCCCTCAGCAAGATAAATTTCAGCCTCCAATCCCTCGGCATCTTCAGCAGATGCCTTTCTAGATTTTGCTCCATTGATACGGTGGTGTTTGGCTCTATAGCATACAACAGGCTTATTGAGGGCAGCCAGTTGAGTTTTGTTCACCATATCAACTACAGTCGAAGCTGTCATAACCCATAGCTCCCATAACCCATAATCTCCCTTAACCCATACATTTTTGGGGGTTTTTGACCGGTTTTTGGCTGGGATAACCCATAAATCTGTCATATCCCGTAGCTTTTTGGCTCTACCGAGGGCTATGGGTTATGACAGCGTCGACTGTACTTCCTTGGTTGGAAGTAAATGCAATACTTCTCGAAATTCATCTTGCTCTGCAGGAGACAGATTGTGCCAAAATCGAGTGGAGTACATTGTATGATCTTCTGCAGTTGTTTCATAAGTTCGCAGTCGCATGAGCGCATCTCTGAATGCAATTTGCTCTGGTGTATCTCCTTGTTGGCGAAAGATTTCAGTCAAAGTCAGACATTGGTCGAAACTCTCATAAGCTTTGCGACTTTCCGAGTCTGTTGCAAGTTGTCCCCGTGGTCCTGGGTTTTTTCCAGTTTTCAATGTGGATGGCTCGCCAAATGAGGCTGGTGCGATCCGCGAGGTGGCTGACGTCGTGCTGAGCGCATGTGTAAGGGCAACCTTTAGGACCCGAGATGTCTCGAGGGTCTAGCGAGGGAGAATCCAAAGTCAATCAAAGACGCTACTAGCTAAGATAGACGTCACCCCGATCCGGCACGTGGTTATGTAAGCCGAAACATCATGTCAACAAAGTCCTTATAACTCTGGGCACAACAACATATTGATAATTCTAAGACCACCAAACTGTAGCTAAGAGGTCTATCTACGATTTGATGGAACGGATTCAGCCAATAATTCCTTGTTGAAAAGTTATAAGGTGATCTTTCCAAAACAGGCAACCCATTCTAAAAAGCTTCCAAACTCATTTTCGACGTGTTTGGGCCCATCTTGCGAAAAATCCTTCCAACATTTGGCGGATTACATAAGCTTACATACACAGTACACGTGATATATCCGCGATCATAGACGCGACGCGACGCGCCATGTAAGCTTTGGAATACACTGTTTAGTGTGAGGAAAGTATGACTCGGCCCTCCCTCTCAGATATGCTAGACCAGCACCAGGACTTAGTCATCTACTGTATCCTCTGTGTACCTTCCCCCCAACAGAGGTCAGACTGCGGATTGAACTAGGATTCAAACTTAGAGTCAGATATATGCAACACATATGTATTTACTTAATGGGTGGGGCGGCCGGTGGCCCGAGAGCCTCCAGTTTCTTACTAAAGCTGTGAACCTCTCTTTTTGTTAAAAAAGTTCCCAAGACCTCAAAATCGCAAACGGAGTAAGTTGATTTTTCAAACCTTCAGGATTTGGCGCGTGGCTGTGCAAACGTAATGCTTATATAAGGGTGCTATTGGGGTGACGTCTATCTTAGTAGAGTAAAACAGCCAAAATCAAAATTTGCGGACCGGACTTCGGTAGACTTCGGTGCAGTGACGCGCGTGGAAGGTGAAACGTTGAGTCACATGACATTCTCGTTTTGCTTCCTTCAAAGTTCAACACAATGTCCGACGAGAAAGAAGACTTTGAAATCGAGGGCATAATAGACAGCCGAGTCGAGAACAAGGAGGTGACTAGCTCTATTTGTTTGACGTCTCTATGCTATACGTAACAATTCAGCTCGAATACCGGGTCAGATGGAAAGGATATGGTAGCGGAGATGATTCATGGGTGGCCGCAAAGGACATGTTCGTACCACCACTCCTATCCAACGGTTTGGCTGAGTTCCTTTCCAGGAACGCTAGTGAAGAGATTCGTGAATATGAAAGAAAATCCGCCCAGAATAAACGTCAACGGCCAACAACCCACTAAACAACGATGGAGCGCACCACGTGACTGACACGTTGTGCATTTCAAGTCCGGAAAATACAATCGACGACGGTAGAGCCTTGGTTAACTTTTCTGAAGGCTTGTACATATTCCCTCAGTACATGCCCAGTAGTATTATGTGTATCATTCAGTAAACTTGGAAGTCACTGTCAGTCGACGTTAGATCAATCATCAAAGCCAGTACTCAAATGTGTGAACAAATCAGTACAGTACCTACTCGTATATACTATATGGCTTATCATTCTCTCCCAATCACTCTGTTGTATCTCAAAAGGTGGAGAGAGATGCAAAGCTTTACATAGAAAATCACGAATTATTTCAATATTTGTGTCCATTTTGGGTACATATCACATTATATCAATGACTCTGTTAATATTCACATTCCCTCACACACAAGAACAACACAAGGACGAGCTTGGAAAATAAGGACTCCAAAAAAAAGAACTTGTTACAGTAGCAACTACTTATAGTACTGAGAGGCACCTCGGGGGAACTTGAAGGCTCACGACGTGTCAGTCACGTGGTGTGCTCCATCGTTGGGTCATTAGCGTTTAGTCAACAACCCCTCGCCCAGCAAAACCTGTCAAACTTTCCAGGCGCTCCGGGCGCAATCGATTTGATGGCTCCGACAATGCGGAATCAACTGATACGAACGCCTGTGTACCCGCCGAACCCCCGCTGACCATCGAACCTGTCCCCATGCAACCGTTCTTACCCCACCTCCTCCGCCGCTGGATGGAACCTCCGTTGTGCCATTATCTCGTGGCCAGGGAATCTGTGCTTTCGGCATTGACTCTCCTCAGTCAGTTTCCTTCAGCCCTCCTTTCGCGCAGCACCTTCCCCGTTCCACCCTGCGCTGAATTTCCGACTAGCTCTCTGATCATGGAGGATTTACTCTCTCGTGAATACAGCTGCTACCATGACCTGGGCTCAGATCAACGGTCTGAAGCCAAGGTTGCTGTTGTTGTTGAGATGTTGTCTAAAAGTTATTTGCTTGAATCATCCCAACCAGAAGATAAGATCGTCGGCGTCACGCACATACCGGCCACTAGGAAAGGGCTTCTTCGCTGTTGTTTGGACTGGTCGGCTGTGTTGGGACCCCTCGCCCATCAGTCTGTGGTTTCTGGAACATCACAGCAATCTTTGCCTTCGCCACAACCCTACTCAACGCGCACTCCTCCCGGGTGGATCAGCTCTCCCTGCAATGCATTGTCAAGCTTGGGGTCGGCCATTGTCCATTGTGATGGAGAGGCACTATGGCTGGTGTGGCCTGGTACCCCGAGCAATTTACATTGGTGGACTCAAAATCACCGTCACCCATCTCATGGTCGCATTCCAGAGGCCATCAAAGTACTTGATGGTCTCGAGCTCATGTTTCTCACCGAGCCTTGTTCATTTGTACTCCCGCCCTTTGCCATATACTGGTGCATTGGGTTCTCACTTGCGTCCTACACGTGTGTCTCATTTGCCAGTGCCGCTCACTGGACTGTGGCACAGGATGGCCTGGCAACCTTCAAAGAGGCAGCCACTGGCGGTTGTGCCCTTGATGTGATGCAGAGACTCCTGACAGAGACTCAGACATGGGATCAAATTCTTCAGCCAGCGGGCCCCGCTGCTAGCTATCTTACAGAGTGGAAGTTGTTGAAGTGTGTTGGCGTCCAGCCGAGACGGTCCGTAGATCCGCGTTCAACACGCGGTAGCCTCATGTAAATTAGTCACGCAAAAATCATCGATTCTTTTGTCTTTTGCACTCATCCCGCCTCTGCGCGTCGCTGCCCCGGAGTCGATATCCAACAGGTTATGGGCCTATAGCTCGCTACCTTTTGAAGATCTATCCAGGACTTCTTGTTAATTGCTCGCTGTCACGATCAGCACCCGGTTTTTCGCACCAATCTCTTTGTCTATCTTTCACTGCATCTCGGATTCGCGTCGACCATGGTTAAACCATCGGATATCTCGAAACTTGAAGGAGCGGAGAATTTTTGGACTTGGAAGGCTGATGCCTCGTCTTTGTTGTTGACTGAAGGTCTTTGGGATGCGGTCGATCCCCTGGTTAATGTTCCAAACGGTGCCGTACAAATGCGCACTTGGTCCCAAAATAATGCTAAAGCTCATGGGATGCTCTATCTCACCCTGAGCCAGAGCGTGAAGGAAAAGATCAATAATGCCAGCCTTGGCGTTAACGGTCGTTTGCTTTGGGCCACTTTGGATTCGTACTACACCACCGCCGATCCCGCTACTCGCTCCACCTTGATGTCCAAGTTCCATGGGGTCTCCCACAATGTCATGCAGCCCGCCGATACGTTTCTCCAGGCCGTCGTCACTGCCGAGAACCGTCTCACCGCCATTGCTGCGACCCTGCCGGCTCACATGGTTCAGGATAAAATCCTGAGCGGTCTTTCCTCTGCGTATTCACCCATCATTACTATCCTGCAGCACGAGTCCCCCCAGCGTGATGTCCAATCCATGATCAACGCCATTAATGCTTGGGAACGCTCTGATCTTCAGCGTTCTGATTCGCTTATCCAGGCTGCTCGGAACACCTTCGCAGCCTATAATCCGAATCACGGGGGTGAAGATATTGTCGCTGAAGCTCATCTCGCTCGCAATCGGACCCAGCGTACCTCATCCGGAAAACCCTATTCCCACTCCCACTCGCATTCTACCTCTAACGACAAATTTGACTGGACCAACACGAAGAATCGCACCGACGTCTGCTATAGATGCGGTCTTCCCGGTCATTTTGCCCAATTCTGCATTTCAATCATGCCCGACGATGTACGCCGTCGTATTCTTCGTAAACGCGAGGACAACGCCCAGGTTGCTGCGGAATCGGACTCGGAAACTGTTGGCTTTGCCGCCGCTGGCGAACACGCTTTCTCCGCCATGCTTGACCTCCCCAATGAGATCAACATGGATACCTTGTCCCCGGAAGTCACTGAGGCATTTGCCGCTGCCTACTGCCAACCCCATCCGCCTCCAGCTCTCGTTGCTAGCCTTGCTTTTCGTGAGGAGCAAGCTGCTCTTGCACATGCACAGAACTCCCCTTCCGTTTCTACCAACTCTAGCCCTGCGTCCAGCCCGACTAAGAAGAAGAAGAAAAAGAAGAAAAAGTCGGCCTCGACTGGTGCGTCGGTCACTCATACAGTCGAAGAAATCGAGGCGGCGTTGGAGAGTGTCTCTCTTGCCGAAGATCCCGCGAACGTCTCAGATGCCGGAACGGACTACACGATTTAGGATTTTTCAGACTACGGGGGTGTCTCGTCTGCGGGGGTGTGTTGAAGTGTGTTGGCGTCCAGCCGAGACGGTCCGTAGATCCGCGTTCAACACGCGGTAGCCTCATGTAAATTAGTCACGCAAAAATCATCGATTCTTTTGTCTTTTGCACTCATCCCGCCTCTGCGCGTCGCTGCCCCGGAGTCGATATCCAACAGAAGTCACATAGTCAAAGGTCACTTTGCTGTCTAGTCTTTTCGTCCACTCAATACCCTTCTAGAGTTCTTGGCGGCGGCGCAGTTGATGATGGGCGACAGCTGCAAAGATCGCAGAAGTACCAGATTCATCCATCTGTTAGTCACGCAATCAACGCCGCCCTCCCGGCATAGTCCTCCACATTCGTTTTCGCCAGCCTGTAGGATACGTTCGATTTGTGTGCCCAAAGTTTCGAGGTGTGCCATACTGGGGCTCACAAAAGGTGATGGGGTCGAGGTTTTCGCCCATTTCTGAATAACAAAATGGAGATTTTTTTTTTTTGCACGATCTCCTGGTGTGTGCCGACAAACCATTGGACACCAGCTCACTACGTTGCTGGGGAAGGCAAAAGATCTTGGACTCAATGCAACACAGCCGAACCGCTCAGTGATCGCAGCACCTTGTGCTCGTCGGCGAAGCTGCACTCAACCCAAAAGTCCTCGTGTCGTTGTATCCTCGTACATTATTCAGCGGATTGTTTAGTTCTACTGTACGAGGCTTCAAGCGCCACAGATGCGGGTTTCTACACGTGACGTGATTTTGAAATTTGATACGCTGAATTTGGCTCCGTATGGTGCGCATCGCTTAAACACCACCAAATAGGTCCCATCATTGATGCAATCAATGATGTCTCAAATCGCCGGAGAGAATTTTTTTCAAAGTATACAAGCTTAAGCACCCCGCCTTCGGCAGGGCCGGCTCGCTGCGCTCGCGTCCCTCCCTACGGCTGGTGCACAGCTTGTCGGGGCTCCGCCCCAAACCCCGCATGTTTTTTTTTTCCTGGATTCCGTGCCCGCGGCGCCGCACTGCCGCTCGCGACCGCTCGTTGCAAGTGACTGACGCCTACCTTACCTTAATGATTTTTTTCCGTGAAACGACTCTACCGTTATCCGTTACGATTGAAACGAAACAGCTGGACCGTTACGCGTTACGTTTCAGTCATACAGATTGCTACAGTACTGCTGTACATCATGCCTGTTGCTCATTCATGGGGGGTGTTGCTATACCAAATGCCCCAGACCTTCGGGTGTGATTCCGGGCCCACTTTCTCTTATCATTTATTCAAACTCCGCCGGAACAATCCGAGTACGATAAGATAAGGATTCCGTAGGAATCCGTGGGCCCGCTCACACCCGAAGGTCTGGGTTACCGAGACAGAGCCCAATTCGGCTCATGTACTATGGTGCACATCGCATAAACACCACCAAACAGGAACGAAATTTATTGCACCACATCAGAGCCTTCCCACGCCAGATCCTCTGGCCAAAACACTCCGATTAGATAGTAGAGCGCTCGGCCTAAACACCACCAAATAGGTTCCATCATTGATGGGATCATTGATGTCTCAAATCGACCGAAGGAAAAAATTTAAATTTAAATTGTATATTTTTTGCTGCACAATTGGGGCCAGGCAGAGTTAAAACATACCAGGAAACCTCAATTGGTGTAGCAGCGAGGTCACAGAGGTCTCTGAGAGCATATAAAATGAGGGAGTAGATCAGTGGTGACCTAAATTAGGCATGTTCCGTAAGCTCACATGACTGATTGATTGATTGCATCACTGATGTCTCAAATAGGCCCCGCGGAAAAAGTATTTATTGTGAGTTTTGAGCGGATGAAGAATCCCTCTTGAGGGATTGTACTACTATCTAATCGGAGTGTTTTGGCCAGAGGATCAGTCGTGGGAAGGTTTTGATCAGGTGGAATAAATTTCGTTCTTGTTTGGTGGTGTTTAGGCCGAGCGCACCATAGAGGGATTTCTCATCCGCTCAAAACTCACAATAAATATATTTTTCACGGCATGGATTTGAGACATCACTGATACAATCAATCAATCACTCACGTGTGCTTACGACACATATCCTTATTGGGTAGCCATAAGTCCGGACGCCCAGTTACATGCTCCCAAAGTCGTTGGAAAGCTATTGGCTGCAACTTATGTCCTTCCCCTAGCGTTTTGAAGAAGCCCTCCATGAGATTTCAGTACAGAAAATGCAATATAAAATTTGGTTTTTTGTTCTTGGGCGATTGAGACATCAATGATGGCATCAGTGATGGGACCTATTTGGTGGTGTTTATGCGATGTGCACCATATGTCTGTGGTTGGGAGGGAAAAAATCAGAGGAAAAGAGGGGAAAAGAGAGGGAAGTATCACTACTCCAATTGAGCTGCGGCCAGATTCTCTGGGGTCGGTAAGTGAACTCGATACGCCTCCTTATTTTCATTGGCATGCGAGAGCTCTACTTGCCCTTCCAGCTATTTTGGAAACGATAGACAGTTTCGATTTTTTAGCTGAGTTCGGGCCGAGCCGCCGAGACGAGGTCGTAACAGGTCGTAACTACATAGTGCCAAATTTAGAATAACCTTTTCTGCTAATACCT
This sequence comes from Favolaschia claudopus, assembly GCA_037176885.1. Classification (NCBI taxonomy): domain Eukaryota; kingdom Fungi; phylum Basidiomycota; class Agaricomycetes; order Agaricales; family Mycenaceae; genus Favolaschia; species Favolaschia claudopus. Next base: position 63,758 of record JAWWNJ010000189.1, read on the forward strand.
CCTCGACAACGACCATCTAGTACGGTTACAGCGTCACTGCAGACTTACAGTCATGACGAGCAGGCTGACGATCGTGTGGAGCATACGCTGCGCTATATATCCTCGCTCAACGAGTCCAAGGCGCCCACCTATTCTACTTTTCGACCGGTTTTGACACCATGCAAAACACCATTGCACCATATCTTCTTGGCGTCGGCCCTCCCCCTGCTCTCACCGGACGACAGCTCGCAGTGGCCCAATTACAGGCCTCTCTCGACAATGGCATGTTTGACCACACCCGCGACTACGAGCAGCCTGGGGGCGACGACGACGATTCTAGCGATGAAGATCCGTCTTATCATCAATACCGGCTTCCTCCGTTCCCTCCTCACAGTGTCGAAGCCCGCCAATCTCAGTTGCCATCCACTACAGCTCCCAGTCAAACTGCAGGTGTGTTACAGCTATTTGCGCATTCTGCAGGCTACTAATAAACTTCCAGACCGCACTACCTTCATCACAGTCAAAGTCCCTATTTATGGCGAGCCAGGAAATGGAAAGAAGCGCGCCACGGTCACCACAACCCTCGTCCTCCCCTCTGACATTCCTGCCGGCGACTTTCTATCACGCATCACAGCTCAGATGAATGTCGACCCCACATCTGCGACGTTGGGGTGGAAAGAGTCTCAGGAGCGTCGCAAGGATCCATATCACCGTCTGTCGTCCGAGGACGATGTTCGCGACGCCTTCCAGCAGCTTCTCAAGCTCCAGAAAAGCACACGTCGTCAGAAAGAGGTGATAATGGAAGTGGTTAACCTGGTAAGTCATCCGTTATCTATGGGTTCTTCGGCGTTGAGCACACCGTCTCTTCAGGAGGTGCAGCCTGATGGAAAGACGACAAAACAGGCCGAAAAACCCCCCGAGACCGCTGTTACCGCCACCGAGGTACAGCAGATTCAAAACCATCTCAAGTGCGCGGAACATCCTGGCAAAAATCGGTGGTGCTACGTGATGGGCCCGAAATCTAAGTACCCCGGCAAGCACGTCGAGATTGGAATAGATGTTATTAATTTGTGGGCTCGGTACATGGTGCGTGACGTGGAATTCCTGTTTCTCTTTTACACTGCTGACTTCTGTCTTCAGCACGATGGCACCGCAGATCTGGAACATCCTCCCAAAGTCCTCAAGCTTGACGAGCTTGCAGAGCGTGGCCGTGCTCGCGAGGAGCGCGCTCGTAACCGCGGGCAAAATACCATGCCCCCCATCCACCTCCATCTTGGCAACTCCGAGTCCGGTGATACCATCCTTCGCGATGGCAATGGCGTCAAACGTCGACGTGAGGACGAGTCATCAGATGAATCTGATGAAGATGAGGACGTCCTCCTTGTCTCCGACGTGCTGCGTGCTCTGGATGAAAAGTACCCAGCTCTCAACTACTTCCAATATGCTGACAGCCTTGGGGAACAAGGCATTGTCTACGCCAACAGCATCGCCGACTTCGATACCAAGTTCTACAAAACCGACGTTGGGATGGCAGCCGGTGCCGTGGGTAACTTTGTGCGCAAGGCAAGTAAGATGGTCGCCGCCGCTAAGAAACGCAAGGGGAAGAAGCGGGCGAGGGTTGTGGGGGATGAAAGCGACAAGGAGAACTGATTTATTTCGCGCTGTGTATGTTATCGCCTCTGCTGAAAATACTGTATCGCTACTAGCTTTCTGTATATTTGTATAGTCATATTGTCTATATAATTTCTTGGTGTCCTACTTGTGTATTGACAACTACTGATACAACAACCTATACAACGTATTCGCAATCCCTAAACCATCCTTCAATGTTCTCTGGGGTCATTGTCTCATGAGCCGCTTCCCACAAAGTTGCAATGGGGTCGCAATCATCACGCCCTTCCATCGAGCTGAGAACATCGTCCCGGTTGCGTCGGATCCAGTATTTCATGCATGAAAACCCTTCTTCGCATGGATTGAAGTCGGGAGAATATGGTGACAGATAAATCAGTCGGCGCCCGCTGTAAATCAAATTCAGTGAGTTGGCAATCAATAGGATATATGTATGCTACGCACCGTCCCTCAACCATCTCACGAATCCCATCAAAGTGATGAACACTTGCGTTGTCCATGACGAGAACGGAGTTGTCCTGCGGAAAGGGACTCATGCGGTCAAGGAGAATATCGAGATAGTTGCAAAACTCTATGGTGCGCATCGCTTAAACACCACCAAATAGGTCCCATCATTGATGCAATCAATGATGTCTCAAATCGCCGGAGAGAATTTTTTTCAAAGTATACAAGCTTAAGCACCCCGCCTTCGGCAGGGCCGGCTCGCTGCGCTCGCGTCCCTCCCTACGGCTGGTGCACAGCTTGTCGGGGCTCCGCCCCAAACCCCGCATGTTTTTTTTTTGCTGGATTCCGTGCCCGCGGCGCCGCACTGCCGCTCGCTGCACTCGCCGGCGCGCGTCGCCGGGGACCGCGTGTGAAAAGTCACCTGCTTTTTCACGTGAATTATCACGGGACCTGCGGTCCCGTAGTCTCTTTTATTATAGATAGGATATTGTCTTTCAGCGGATGGAGGTCAGGGCCCCTTTGTCAAGCTTTTTCAGCCTTCAATGTCACAGTCTGGCCAGTTGATTCCATCAAAACCTCTGATCCTGTTGATCCTTGATCAATTACGTCATCAGGATGCCCACTCTGTGCCTGACTCTGTAGACTGATTGTCTGCTTCATTCTCAATTCAGGCACCATCCCTCTCTGAATTCCATTGCTGTGCTCCATTCCATTCTATGGGGCTGTGCTCCATTCTCAATTGTTATTGTTCTCTCCATTCTATTATCTATGACTGTGAGGGTACTCCCCTCTTCATTCCCTTATTGTTCTCTCCATTCTATGACTGTGGAGGTACTCAGTTATGACCATGAAGGTTCTCTTCTCTCTTCTTATTGTTTTATTTCTACTTTAGGAAGTAGAGCTTAGGTATATGGTGGGGGACGTGACTTCATGTCAGACCGGAATTTTTGGAATTTTAAAGGGCTCTGGCTCTACCCATGTACCCTAGTGTTTTTATTTTATCCTTCTTACGGGTCTCTCCTGGTGTACTCTCCAAGCCTTCATCTTACCAGAAGGTATGCCCGGCTCTTAGTTGAGTCTGTGGTGCTGGCGAGCAGGGAGTCCTGGCTTCTCGCTTCTCTCTTCTGGTCCGGTCTGATGTCTTCTTTTGATGGACGACGATGCCCCCACCTGTTGATTGGCGCTTACGGCATGGACAGTTGCGGGAATCCAGGCCTGTCTGTGACATTCAAGTATGTAGCAGACACACTATAGGCTACTAGAAGGACATTCAAAAATATTGTTCTTGCTTGACATGACCTAAATAGGGAGTGTTCCGTAAGTACACGTGACTGATTGATTGATTGCATCACTGATGTCTCAAATCCGCCTCAAGAAAAATATATTTATTGTGAGTTTTGAGCGGATGGAATATCCCTCTAGGGGGTTTACTCTACTACCTAATCGAAGTGTTTTGGCCAGAGGATCAGTCGTGGGAAGCTTCTGATCAGGTGCTATAAATTTCGTTCTTTTTTGGTGGTGTTTAAGCGATGCGCACCATAGGACATGGTGGTCAAGGTTAAGCAAGATAAGATTATGCAATATAGACATGCGGAATCTCAAGGTGGCAAGCGTGTAAATAGAGAGGTTGCGCAAAAGCCATACGAGCCCAAGGGTGTGCCGGCCCGTCAAGCCGAGACCTCGGGCAGGGAGGGTGGTTCGACCCGGGAGAGTCAGAAAAAAAAAATTGATTATTTTTTGAGGGGCGAAATATGGTTCTGGGAGCTCAAATACACCCAGTAAACACTGCTACTGTTGTTGCTACTCAAAATATCCCGGTCAGCAAGGTTTACATCGCTCTTTCTGGGTTTCACCGGCAGTCCTTCCTATTTAGGATGATCCTTTGGCTGTATTTGATATCAGAGGCAACAGAGGATACAGTGCATGTGTTTCTTTGCTGGGTTGTAATAGGTATCTGGTGCTTGATTCATCCTCCTCCACCTCTAACAGTTGTTTGGAGCTCATATTCTCAGTCAAGTTTTGGTCAAGCACTTCGGCACGGTGGTATTACGTGAATAATTACTCAATTTGGGCAGTACGTAATGCTTACGTGGTAGGGTGGTTCAGCCAAAAGGTCGGTTTGAAAAAAAACAGAGGTATTTTTTTTTGATTTCGGCACACCCTTGTACGAGCCATCTGGCGCGTGCGCAGCCGATGGCTCCAATGGCTGCTGATCTTGGGCATTCTGTTTACAACTACATCAAAACCATCTGTGCTTATCTAGATAAAGCCCGGTGATGAACTGCGGACCTTCATGACGGGCAATACCCAGACAGTGAGGGAGAGACCACTCAAGCAGAGAAACTGTTGTTGATGCCATAAGTTAACCGTGGATTCTGGTGATTTGGGGAAGCCCATGACAGCGACTACACACTGTGCGGATATGTTGCATACAATATAGGTATGATGCTTAAACGTCCAAGCATATGCTGCGCACACGCCCAATCTCAAAACCGGACGTCCGTCCTAGACAGAATACACGATTAGCTCAGCGTCGTGTTAGTTAACAACAACAGCTCTATTATGCACCTAGACAGAATACACGATTAGCTAGGGAATACTGTAAGTAATGTATTCCTGGGTACAGAATAATAGAAGCCTCACCTCAGCGTCGTGTTAGTTAACAACAACAGCTGAGGAAAAGCTTGGCGCGTGACGTGACGTGACATGTCACCGCTAGCGATGACGCAGTTGGATTCAGAGTTGGGGAGCCTGAAATCCACTTGCGTCATAGTTGCGTAAAGATAGATTTTAGGTTTGGCTCGCTCGCTTCCCGTTGGTTTCGACACTCCCACTCGAGGTAAACCGTAATCCCATGGCTCTTGCAAACTTCCAATGCTTTTCCCGGGAAAGAGGCTTAGTAAGGATGTCGGCCACCATGTCGTGGGTAGACACGTAGCGAATGACGGCCTCGCCTTTTGCCACAATGTCGTCGCGAATGAAGTGGTATTTGCGTTGTATGTGTTTGGTGCGTGCTCGTAATTGTGGGTCCCGACAGAGGATGATAGCTGCTTGATTATCACAGAAGAGTTCTGTGGGTCCGCGCTGCTCGTGGCCGACTTCTGCGAAGAAGGTGCGCAACCAGGCTAGGTGCTGCCCGGCGTTTGACAGTCCAATGTATTCTGACTCAGTTGAGGATAGGGCAACCATGCCTTGCCGTTTGCTGGACCAGCCCAATGCTCCTCGACCAGATATGAATGCGTATCCGGAGGTGGATCGAGAAGTCTCGTTGTCACCAGACCAGTCGGCGTCAGAGAACCCGTGGAAGTCAAGATCCCCAGCAATGTCCGAGCCGTCGAAGCACAGCTCAAGGTCACGAGTATACTTCATGTAGCGCAGGCCGCGCTTTGCAGCTTCCCAGTGGCATGCTTTGGGGTTTGCACTGTACCGTCCAAGCACGCCAACAAGGTATGCCAAGTCAGGTCGTGTCCCCTGGACAGCATACTGAATTGAGCCAACCACAGTAGCGTATGACACTGTCTCTCCGTTTATGGTCTGTTGGAGCAGTGTGGTGTTGTCGACGGGGTCTTCAGCAGTGAGGCGAGGGGTCGTAGCCATTGGAGTCTTTGACGGGTTACAGTCTGCCATACCACAACACTTAAGGACAGCATCAATGTACTTCGTTTGGGAAAGAGAGATAGTGCGTCGCTCTCGGTCCCGTTTGATTTCGATTCCGAGGATGAACGAAGCAGCTCCAAGGTCCCGCATCTTGAATGTGGATGCGAGGAGAGCTTTTATCGCTGTATGGACGGGATGAGGCTGCAAGCAGTAGGTCGTCAACGTAGACCACCAGGTAACATATTTCCCCTTTCTTTCCCTTGAAGACGTACAGGCATGTCTCCGCGTCCAGCCGGTATGCACCAATCTCCAGCAGTTTTGCGTCGAGAGTGACATTCCACACGCGACCGGCGTCTTTCAGACCATAGAGGGAACGTTTGAGTCGCCAACAGAACCCATCTGGAATCTCCACTCCCTCTGGCGGTGAGACGTAGATGGCATCCTCGAGGACACCGTTGAGGTATGCACCAGGTCGTACTTGGCAGCCAGCAAGCAGATGATGCGGATGGACTCAAGGTTTGCAACGGGGGCAAAGGTCTCCTTGAGGTTTCCACCCTGCTGTCCAAAATCCCGGGCGACGATACGGAGCTTGTATCTTTCGATGTTTCCCTTGCTGTCCAGCTTTATGCGCATGACTGGTTTGGTGCTGATTGGTTTGACTCCAGCGGGTGTATCGTTCTCAGCCAAGTTTCCCATCTCCTCCGCAAGTGCCGCCCTCCACTTATCAGCGTCTGGTCCGCTGAATGCCTCAGTGAGTGTAGCGGGAGTGGGAATATCACTTGCAAGGGGTGTTCACCGGCAAAAGCCGAGACACAGCCTTGGGAGGGAGGGTGGCTCCCGGACCTCTTATTTCACTTTTTGGACAAAGTTGCGGAATGCTTCAAAACCACGTTTGGGAGGGTCAAGAAAAAAAGAGCAAAAAAATGTAATAGATTACATAATACTAACCATCTGCCGAGTCCCCCGACCCAAGCCAGATGGAGGAAATTTTCTGCCAGAAAGGCGCAAAAAACCAAGGGATCATTTCACGACCGGTTTTTGGCGGCAAATTATTCCCAAACCAGGCACTTTCAAGCGAAAGTATCCTCAGATCGTGAGAAAACTGTCAATAAATTACCGTATTAGGCAAGTTTACATCAGCATTACGCTCTTAAGTCACTCTTCCGACGTTGTATGGAAAATTTTAAGAATGAACACCTCTTGATCACTTGGGCCGCTATTGGCTATGCCAGCGAAGAAGGCATCGTCAATGTCAATGAGCTCGACTTCAGGTTCTTCCTCAATGATTTGTGGAAGGTCGGCGACTTGGAGGGGAGGGGATTCTGGCTCGGTCGGCTGGGGCAGCGGTTCGGGTTTGCGGAGCTGCTGAGGACCATTTGACTTCTGTAGGAGGTTTCGGTTTCGATCTGCTGGTTTTCTGACACGTTCTCCTCGTCGGAGCATGGGCTCGTCAGGCTTTGGCAGAGCTGGGACTGGTACCGGTGGCGCGACGTCGGTGGGTAGTGGACGTGGTGACGCAATGAGATCTCTCCTGCGGGCAATGTGCTCAGAGATGGAAGTAGGGTTTACTGGGACAGGAATGCGAGAGGGTGTTTCGCGTTTTACTGTGCTGATAGTCTCTGTGTCTGTCTCCCCCCCTTGCCGAATGGAAAAAGTCTCTGGTGCTCCCGCTGGCTCGACATCGTTAATCACGCTCCCACTGTCTGAGGGCTCCCTCTCCTGTTCAGGACGGAACAAGAACTCCCACTGAGTTTGGGGTGCAGGGTCCTGAAGGACAGATGTGTCTGTTTCCCCTGTCTCATCGAAGCGGACATGTCGGCTGTGGAAGACGGCCTTGGTCTTTACATCCAGGAGGCGATACGCCTTCTTCCCATCCCCCACATCACCATTACCATAGCCAAGCATGATGCACTGGCGGCCACGGTTGGAGAACTTCCCGACGCGCTTGTCCTTTGGTATCAAAGCATATCCCGTGCAGCCAAACGGTCGGAACTGAATGGGGTCAACCTTTCGCTTGAACAGGGTCTCGTATGGTGGTACACCGTTGTTGGAGGAGTATGGCCGGCGTCCAAGAACGTAGGAGGCACAGCTCATGGCTTCCTTCCAGAAGTTTTGTGGAAGGCCTGAATCGATGAGCATGGTGAGGGCGGTGGAAACGAGCGTCTGATTTGCTCGTTCAGCTACACCATTCTGCTCGGGCGTGTCTGCGGCGGTTGTGTGATGGATGATTTCGCTGGCTTTCAATTCTGCCTCCAGTTCGTTAGAGGTGAACTCCCCCCCGTTGTCGGTGCGCCAGAAGTCAATGAAGTTTTCGGAGAATATGATCTCCTCAATCTCTTCCTCAAAGAAGGCTTGCACGTCCGCCTTCCATTGCTTGAAGGCAGCATGCACGTCGCTCTTCTTCTTGAGGTAGAGTACCCAATCAAAGCCACTGTGATCGTCGAAGAAGGTAATCCAGTAACGATACCCGTCTCGAGACTGTGGGCTGACCGGTCCGCCGACGTCACTATGTATAATCTGTAGTGGGCGTGTTGCCCGCTGACGTCCCTCAGTTGGGAACGGCTGCTTGCGCATCTTTCCCTGAGCGCAGGCGTGGCAGAATTTAGGGGTACCGGTGGTGCGCTCCACACCCTTCAGGTGTCCCTTCCTGACCATACGCTCAAGGCTGTCTATTCCCACATGGCACAGTGCCATGCGGCGGTGGAGGACGTTAATGTCGACGGCGGCAAGTGCACATTCCTCCTGGACCACCGGCTCTGCAGTCAAATGGTATAGCCCTTGGTCATGGTTGACCTCGAGAACGACATCGCCATTGCGGTCGAGAACATGACCACCTGTCCTCCCAAAGATTGAAGTCAGGTTACCCTGTTGGGCTAGCTTCTGTACGGAAATGAGGGAGATCTGGAATGAGGGGAGGTATAGGACGTTCGAGAGGGTGAGGAGTGTCTGTTTGCCTTTGACAGTGCTGAGGAGCTGAATTTCCCCAATCCCAGCGGCGTCAGCGAACGACTCATCCCCAAAGCGTACTTTTCTCGGGGGGTCAAGCTGCTGAAAGGTCTTAGCTATGAACCACTCCAGGACCAGTACCATGTGTGTTGACGCGCCGGTGTCAAGGACTGTTGTGTAGACGAGGGCAGGTGTTGTTTCACTCGCAGCATAAGCTCCAATGCGTTTTGCAAGGTCCTTCGATACAGAGTTTCCGAATGCAGTAACATAATGTCCGCTCTCATCGCCCCCTGCGTTTAGCGCCTTCGCCCCATCCTCCTCCGCCTTCTTCTTGAGGTCGCGGCAGTCCTTGGTGTCATGATAGCAAAGGCCGTGGACTTGGCACTTCTTTGTGGGGCAACCGGTTTTCTTCCCTTTGTAGTTCGTCGACGAAGACGGCACTACAGCTGCGAGCGCGGACTCCTGTGGGCCAGTGATGATGGGGTTTCCCAACTCGGCTCTGATGCGCTGCTCAGCTTCGGAGAACTTGAGCTTTCCGCCCTGGGGAACACTGTTGACGGTCTGGGAGACGAACAGTCTCCACCCAGTTGTGTCTGGCAGTGATTTGAGCAGGATCCATGCCATGAACTCATTGTCGACCGGCCGGCACATACTTGTCAGTGTCAGGCTGCCCGATCGAAGTTTGGTGAGGTGGTCGTCGAGCTTGGTGGAAGGGTCCCACTTGGCCTCTAGCATTTGGACCAGGGTGAAGAACGCGGTGGCACCAACGTTGACCTTCTCGTACTCCTTGACAATGGCATCCCATGTTTCCTTTGCGCCAGAGAGATGAGCGACGGATATGAGAATGGGGTTGGAGATGAACTTGTGGATGATACCACGAGCTCGGGCATCGCGTACACGGAAAGAGTCGCGGATAGCGCTAGTGGAAGTGGTTACGACACCTTAGATGGCAGAGACAGTGCTAGCAGATGCGGCTGCAGTTTCTGCGGCCGCCTGAGTCGCCGCGTTGTCCTCCCAAGAGATGATGAGGCCAACCTTCTCTCGGGCAAACTCTCCCTCCATTCGCATCTTCCAGATTGGATAGTTTTCTGCCCCGACCAGCACCGGAGTGGTGGGTTCAGATGTAGTCGCCATGTCTGGCGGATGACGTGGCCTGGAGTTGCGAGCCTCCTGCGGCTAGTTGGTTTTGCTGTTGAGCTGTGTAGCGTCCGGCTAGCGTTGCGCAGTGAAACTGGCGTCCTACGAGGGCCCGTAACCTTGTCAGAACCATTACCTTGCTTCAACTAACAAGCATGCTAATAGTCTGAAATTGTTGGCGGGGTTCGACCCGGACCTCGGTTTTGTCACGGCTGTAACATCATGTGCATTTCCCCACGCCCCAATGGGGCATGACACGTATGCGCGTCGGTGCTGTGGTACGCAGCGACGACCCACTGTGAAGGCTTCGCAAGCCTAGAGAAGTATTGAAAGACTGCCCAGCCCATAGATAGACATAATTCAGTGCTATTTTACGCTTTAGGACCATAATCATCAAGCAATATTGTGTTCATGGAATAAGTACAGTATCTTCGGCATACGTACTGGTTACGACCCCGCCCAAAGTCCCAGATGCTTCACAGTGGTAAATATTAGCCCCGGCAAGTGTAAATGTGGGGTTCCAAGCCCTTTATGCAGCCAACAAGCTCCATATTGGGCTCAAGTTGGACCGCCAAGTTTTCCGAACGACGTGTCATTTCCTTATCCGACCGTGTGAACTGGCACGTGTGTCACAGAATCCGAGGTCTTGGATGACAGGCGCCATCAAGTTCAGACTCTATATAATAGATTTATCGACTATCATAAATCTTGTAGAGTCTGACTTGGTGAGACTAGCATGCTAATACAGAAAACGCTATTGACCCAACACTGTAGCGCACCACGTGACTCGGTGATGGCCGCTGCGCTGGTCGTCGACGAGCAGTGTGGGAGATGTAAAATGTGGCCCAGCACTCAAAGCTCAAGTCTCAGACCCAGTGGTGCACGAGTAACGGCTCTACAGCATACTGCGCGGGCGTCGAAAGACGTGACCAGGCAGGGGGACATGCTGTGAAGGTATGTGCCCCATCACCGGTGACATATGTGAATGTCCATGATTGGTGCAGCTAACCAGTCTTCTGGACCAAGCAATAGCATACACACTGACAGCCGAGGCTGCCGAGAGGCCCGAGCGGCGGTCAAACCCATCTGACGGTGACAAATGGTGGCCAGAGTTGGATCTGAAGTACTGAATCAATACTGAATTGCTAACACTGTAGAAAGAAGTCACAGCCGGTATGATTGCGCCGCGGTTATTTGATTTTTCGCGCGGTTATTCTGACCGCCCAAATTTTGACCGTGGCAGGGGTCATGCCGACTGTGCGCCGCACAGTCATTCTCAACACAGTCAATCTGGCTGTTCCTGTCATATGTTGCTCCAAGTCTTGATTCTGTTCCTCTATACACAATATCACACCATAAAGTCTATGCTGTCTATAACTACCCATGAATTCCGTGTTTGTCAGTGACCGGCCTTTGCCTTGAAAGCTATAGCCCTATACCTATAGCATTCGTCGAACAAGTCTGAAGCCTTAAAGAGGGCTATAAAGTCACATGTCTTTGCTCCAGTCTAGTGTTGCCGCGGTTAGGTTCGGAACCGATGCCGAACCTGAACCGAAGCCGAACCGGACCTGATTTCAGGTTCGGCATGGGCGGCTGCACCGAACCGAACCCTAGGTGCGGTTCGGGGTTCAGGGAAATGCAAAATTTTGCGCACCTGTGCGAACCTGTTCGAACCGGTGCGAACCCGACAATTTTCGGCGACAAATGTGAGCGCAAGAGTCGAAAATTCTGAGTGCCAAACATCACAGAGCACATCTTCGGCTCGGCATGACTTGATGTGCGTGACAAAAGTGATATGCCATCAACGCGCCTTGTCGTCTCCCCTCACCTTCCTCTGTTTTCTCGTTCAGCTGCTTCCGTTTACCCGGAGTCTCTTGGGCCGTGAACTAGTGTTGCCGCGGCTCGGCTTCGGCTAGCTCGGCTTCGGCTTTTGATGGCTCTGGAGCCATCACCGCAAAAAGCCGAGCCGAGCTATTTTTGACCGGCTGACTTACGTGGCTTGCGGCTCACCCACGGCTCAGCAACGGCTCAGCAAGCTTTTCACAAAGCTGCAATTTAAGCACTGTATATGGACCGCAGAGCATAGAAATAACATACAGACACCCTTTCTACTCTTTTGGGAATACTCACAAGCTATGTTGACGCTGTCGACACCTGTGAGCCACGTTTAGTGCTGCCGGGAGCTGAGTTGGAGCTGAGCTCGAGGTGATTGCCCATCAGCTCGCTTGAGCTCGGAGTTGGGCCGAGGCAGCTCGGAGCTGACATCCATAAATGGAAGGTTCCGTCCCACGGTTCCCCGTCTCCTCGTTTCGAGCTGCATTGCACTGTTTTGACCTCGTATGCACCTCTAAAATGTGCTACAATTCTCCAATAAGTACAATAAACATATGCACAATAAAAGACTATACAGTTTATGAGTAAATTATGGAACAATACAAAGCACAATGATTATATAAGTGAATACAACGCAAAAATCAAACGGGCGAAGCCCAGGAAGATTCTATAAGATCCTCAAGCTCTTGAGTATGCCCTGCCGCAATCAACCTTTCTGCTACATCAGGGTCAATATCAACAACAGACAGATCTTCCTCAGTTACGACGAAGTCCTCGCAAAATTTGATGCGATCCTGTCGATAAATAAATTTGAGAATCTGGAGCATTTCCATCATCTCGGGGGAGAGACTGTTGCGTAGGGAGGCATCTGTGTCCTTGCTGGAAGAGAAAACACGCTCGCATGGTACCGCAGAAGCCTGAACAGGCAATACATCAAGCGCCACGCGAAATAGGTAACGGAACCGATATTGACGAGCCTGCAACATTTTTCAGACCAACATTGTATAAGAACATACTTAAACTCACCTCCCAGTAGCGGAGCAAGTCAAGGTCCTCATACTCTGGGTCCGAGCCTCCCAGCAAACCCTCCTTCTCATAGGCGCTCTGCCTCTACTTGCTCTTCCTCCGAAAGCGGCTGCGGACTTTGAGTACTCGGTGGGGATTCGATGTCGGAAGCAGACAGCTCTTTTACAAGAGCACCAAGCTTCGCAAACCCAGATTTCTGGGCACGAGCGGCATGGGATGCAGACGGCGTGTGAACAGCGCGGCGGCTGGCGGTCGAAGCTATGTGCACAGTGCTCGGAGAGTTGTGGTGAGCGCGGAACTCCCGGCGGTACTCCAGCATCTTGGGAGTTTGTCAGTAGCGCAGTATAATGTGAAAGTTGGGACGCACCGCTGCACGAATCCAGGTTCTGGCTTCTTCAGCATCTGATGAAGACCATTTGTCCCTTAGCCACTGGAGTTTTGTCGTCGGATTTAGAACTGAAAGTTAAATATGAGTGATTGAAGCGAATTAAGAGACAAACAAGGAAGTAATTACCCATCGCTAGCGCATACATTCGAGTGCGCCGAGACATCCCAAGATATTCTGTGAATTTGTCGACAGCGGCGTTGATACCGAGACTGATTTTCGGGAGCTCTCGTGCAAGAAGCTTGAGGGCGGCAATGAGCTGCTCGTAGAGTGGAAGCACATAGGACAGGGTAGGTGCTTTCTCCGCAGAGACTATCTCCTGGACAAGATGCGGAACCTGTAAAAACCGCCGAATGTCGATGAGAACAGTCTTGGTGACTGGATCGAGCCGATCATCCGAAATTTTGACTTGCATTGGGTCATCGAGAAATGCCTCAACATCCTAAACGAAATTCCAAGTCAAATTCAAGGCACGATGTAACGAGTGTACGAGTTTGTTTGACTGGATTTTTTCTTAGCGCCTCCCAATACCCGACATCCTGCTTCAGTGCCTCGGGAATCGGCGTGCCGTAGTTGTCCGAATCGACACCATCTTGAGGAGCAGGTAATTCGGGAAGTGTTGCGAGAGCGGCTTTGACAGCAATATTGACGACATGCGGAAAACAGCTGAACACGGTTAGCCCTCAGACTCGGGAATAAATCATTAAAACTCACCGAATTTTCCCTTCCGCATCGAAAGGAATTCCGAGCACGGCGAGCTCTTGCGCAATATACACCATGCATGTGTTATTGTTGCTAGCATTGTCGCATGTAATCATTCCACGAGCTCTACGATTCTTTCCGGGAGTACGTTCCTACCTTCATGTCCAAGTTTGCTTCAAAGACGTACTTCTCACGTTGCGGCGGGACTCCTAATACCGGCAATCCGTTTTCCTTCAACCTCACCTCTGACACCAACTTTCTGCGCGGCTACGTTCAAGTCTATCGCAAGGAGGAAGTCAGGGCGCCTGCTGCTTTGTACGACCTTTACCAGTCTCGGGGCCTCTTAGACCCGAACCACACGATAGGTAACACTGCTCCTCCTCCGTTGACCGAATCTGATGGCGCTCAGGTACACCATACACGGATCCATGGGTCGCCACGGACAAGCGATACAAATTGCTTCCTGTCAGATATTTCGAAGGCGGCGCAAATCACAGGTATCATGTCATCGTGGCCAAACCTCCGCCCACGTGGAAGGTGCACTGTGCGAAGGATCCGTCATGCATTTCAAAACTAATCGTCATGAATTTCAAATTTCATGATGTTTTGTCATGAAGCACATCATGAATTTCAAGATGGCTTTCATGACGGCCCAAAAGCCATTTTTATGAGGACATGAATTCATGGCAGAACATCATGAAATTCATCATGAAAAATCCAGCTGAATTTTGCAAAGTCCACATCCTTGATATACAAGTCTACAAGATGTATTGAGTGAATATTTATGTCACTGATATGCCTACTCTGTTGCTCTTTGCTGAGTTTGAAAATTGCGGCAAGATTGCGACCCGAAAGGGGATGCAATCGGTATGAGAAGGGTGGGATAGATGTATGCGTTGCTACATGTATGGTGTAACAGAACATGTCCCGCAAAAGCCCTCTTGGTCTAATTGGTGTGAGGCATGCGGCTAACGAGATTCGTAGGCCACGTGGTCGCCGGTTCGATTCCCAGCGAAAGCCTCAATGATTATCCGACATTATTTTGCTTCGTGCCATCTAATTTTCTCATGTTTCCCTTTGAAATTCCTGACAAATTGTCATGGAAAAACGTCAGGAAGAGGCCCAAACTTGTTAGGAATTTCATGACCCCCCAATCCTAACGTTTCGCCATGAATGATGAACCAACATGAATTTCAAACTAAACTGTCATGATTTTCCCGACTTTAGGTCATGACCAACATCATGAAATTCAAGACCTTGCCTGGGCACAGTGCCACGTGGCTTACACCACGGTATGCTATTTCGCCTTTTTGGGCCAACACAAATGACTGACTTTGTTTCAGCCCTCCACCTTTAAGGACGTTACGAAAGCGGGATACGCTACAACGCTTGGTCCCGCCTCGTTCCGCGAGCCCATGCGCAACAAGCTGGATCCCGAAGCCATAGCCAACTTGTGTAGCGGAAAAGGCGGACGGCCAAAAAAGGCAAGCGGTGTCTATGTGGGATGATTTTTACTGACAAGCGGCACAGGTGCGAACGGGCGAGCGGGGAAGGCCTAGGAAACCCCTCACTACCGCAACTTTGAAACGAATCGCTGATATACCTCGTTCGTCTTCCTGATCCACTGGATAGATGTTCTCCTTATCCTCCTTGACCCTCTTTGCAGAAGAGGTGGAGGAGGATGTAGTACCCACCAGACGTTATAATACCCGTTCTCGCATGCCTTAGGTGTTTACATTCTATGTATGGTTTTGTTGTATAACAGTGTAAGGGAACTCATGGACAATAGAGTAACTGAATTTCAGTCTACGTCCGATTGTTTCCATTTTGGGAAGTGTGCGGGGAAGGCCCATTATCAAGGGTGTGCCGGCCCTTCAAGCCGAGACCTAGGGCAGGGAGGGTGGTTCGACCCGGGAGGGTCAGAAAAAAAAATAATTGATTATTTTTTTCGGGGTGGAATCTCGGTCCCGGGAGCTCAAATTCACCTACTCTAGAAATCACTGTTACCGCTGTTTCTACTCAAAATATCCCGGGCAACAAGTCTCTTTCCGGGCTTCACCGGCAGTCCTTCCTATTTGGGACGATCAGCTTTGGCTGTGTTTGATATCAGGGCAACAGATGATACAATGCATGTGCCTCTTTTCCTCCATTGTAGTAGATATTTGGTGGTTAATTTATCTTATTCCACCTCTAACAGTTGTTTTGAGTTCATATTTCGAGTCAAGTTTTGGTCAAGCACTTTGGCACGCTGATATCACGTAGATAATTACTCGATTTGGCCAGTACGTAATGCTTACGTGGTAGGGTGGTTCAGCCAAAAGGTCGGTTTGAACATAGGTATTTTTTTTCGGTTTCCGCACACCCTTGCCCATTATTACCGCGACGGGGATCGTATTTGGGCCCCAGATTTCACCTGGCATGGTTAGTAGGGTCAGTTCTACTTCAAAGAAAACCTAAAGCCCAGTGGGTTTTCTGATGAACATTTTCGCTAACGCTCGAGTTTTTCGAAACTTCCGTTTTGGGAAGTGGGCGGTAAAGGCCCATTATTACCGCGACGGGGATCGTATTTGGGCCCCAGATTTCACCTGGAATGGTTAGTATGGTCAGTTCTACTTCAAGGACCTAAAGCCCAGTGGGTTTTCTGATAAACATTGTCGCGAAAGCTCGAGTTTTTCGAACCTTCCGTTTTGGGAAGTGTGCTGTTATTGCAGCTATGAGAATCAAACTTCTTGGGCTCAAAGCAAGCAGATACACAATATGTACCTCCTATAGGTACTACATTTTATCAGCAAAAGCAGCACGCATCGCAACTGGCACACATTCTGACGGTCATTGTACTTCGTGACACTGTGACACTCTGTTACACCTATGGACTCGATATCGAGTTTCTTTGTTTCTGGCGCGTTCCGGTAGTTCTATCTCTCTATCAAACTTTCACAAACAGGTATAATTCCAGTACTACTATCTTGATATCATATAAGAATTACCAGAGCGTAATTTCCGTGGAGAAACAATTGTGACTCCAGGTTTGCGAGCTGTCGACACTTTCCTCGAGCGTTTTTTGGAAGGTAAGATCACTGAAATGGCGGGAGATGGGAGGATTTGCGACGCAGCAATTCGCTGGAAGAGAGGAGGGTGATCCTCGATCCATACAGTATGATTCTTCTTGAAGTTCATCAAGGTCGCAATGCCATGACGAACATCCCAGAGTTCGGTGAGCGTGAGATCCAAGGCTTAGAGACCTTGAAACTTCTCGCGCACAACGACCCTGTCCCGAGTGATGTCCAAGAATAAATCGCCATTGAGATTGAATGGCTCATTCAACTCGCGTTGGATTGCCAAGAGTTGCAGCAATACTGCACCGACGCTGCATACCTGGGCAGTTTGCTCATCCTCAGACAACTTTTCCATCAGTTTAGGAGGCTCCATCAGGCGAGCCAAAGCATGTGCCATGATCGCGCTAAGTTCAGGAGTGGGGTCCATTCCGTTCAGGCCCAACCAGTTTGCAGCGCTCAGGGAGGGGCTAGGTTTCTTCCTCGCTTGGTTGTTGTCGTTGGATTCTTCTGCTGTTTCCGGTTCGAGGAATGTCTTGAAGCTTGAGATCACTGGGTGTGCCTCATCGTAATCCAAGAGAAGTTGGGTGATGGGCTCAACCGCAGCATCGAAAACTTGTTCCAGTTCTGCGTCGACATGGTCATAGTTATCGTCCATATACCGAGGTAGCACAATATTGGGGAGCTGGCATTGTTAGTGAGTGATCTTTCAAATAGTAAGGGTCTTGAATATAAACATACCGAGTCTGAGTCCGATTCCTCTGCGTTGGCCTCGGGGTCATCATCTTCTTCCCCAGCACTATGATAGCCACAGGAATATTTGCTTCCGCTGAATTACAGAAAATGAAATTGATCCCGCATCTATTGCGGCATTATTAAATGTGCACTTGAAACGCCATACAAACCGTGATTAACGCGCACAAAAATGGCCGCTTTCGCAGTTCAATTTTCCAATTCATCGAATTTGTCGTGTCTTGATTCCTAAAAGGCTATCCAGAGTGTATGTAGATAAGCTTTGAAATGAACTGGTCTTAAGTTGATGTATAGGTGAATTTGCCTTCGACAGCGGCCACATTCAGTCAAGACAAGACTTTGCGAAGTGCAGCGGCGGCGGCGTAAGGCCGAAAGTAGGTCTTGTCGGTGCGCCGGATCCTGCATCGGGGGCGGGGGAAACAGTTGAGAATGAGCTCCCAAATTTGAGGAGTTGAACATTGAGTAATTGACAGTAGGATTTCAGGCGACAGATATTGTAAAAAGCAGGGGAAATGCATTTTTGTAGGCGTCAATACAGCAATGTACCTGCTTTGCATGAGGTCTAAGAAAATGAGTAAAAGTCATGCTTCTAATGATGATAAACACGCACGGAGACTGAGAATGTACACCATTCTCACTGCCCAAATAAGCCTGAAAACATCGCCGAGCCCTCCATTTGCACCTCAACATGAAGGCCCGGATTTTCCGGTGGTTCGGAGGCAAGCACCTCTTCTAATGGTGCTAAATCGCGAGGTGACGCGGGCGCGTTGATAGTGTACGGCCGAAAATGGGCGATGGGAGTTGGGCGGATCGCGCGATGAAGGTGAATGGTGGGGTAGATGGGGAAGACTTGAACGCGGTGAACTAGACGTCTGGGAGGCTGTTTTTCTGAAGATTTTCCAGCATTTCTTCTCGGTCCGCCGTGCATGGTGAGTGTATGCGCAGATAGAGCTGTTGGCAGAATCCTGCCATTCTGCCATTCAGCCCGGCAGAATGGCTGGCAGAATGGCTCAACCGTGGTTGAGTCGGCAGAATACAGCGGTGGCAAATAGAAATTGCCGTGGCTTTTTGGCCAAAATCTTGCTGTATACTTCACCGAATGACCTGAAATGAGATGTAGAGATAAATATATGATACTACTGTACCACTTAGAACACTCAGCTATATATTATGCTCTGACAATGCATCAATAACAGGACAGTTTCTGATTATTGCCATATCTGGAAAAGCTCAATGTATCCTCAGCAAAAAAGTGTCATCATAGGATGAAAGGACTTGAAAAACAATGCTAGTTCTCACTTTGATTGACTGAAATTGACCCTCATTTGAGCTCACAACGGCTGCTTGAAGTTGGTCCTTCTAGCTATTTTCTCTGCATTTTCAGCTATTTTGTGTGAAAATAGCCAACTTTGAGCGGCTGCTGTGAGCTCAAATGAGGGTCAGTTCCATTAAAATAAAGTAGAAACTAGGACTGTTTTTCAAGTACTTTCATCCTATTATGACACCTTTTCGCTGAGCGTTCATTGTGTTTTTCCGGATATGGCAAAAATCGGAACTCATTCTATGATTGATGCATTCTCAGGGCATGATATATTTTTGAGTGGTCTAAGAGGTACAGAAGTAAGATAGAGAGCGTGGGATCCCCGCACCTTACTTAAGCACGTTATGTAACGCTTATTAATCGTTCCCACGGCCAAATCCCCAGTCGCGTAAAAAATTTCATGTTCTTTCCTGCCTGCGGAAGGGCTGACCTACAGACTCAGTAGACATTCTCGCTGTTTCTGCTCTGAAATTACCTTCCACACTGCAAGGGAGGTCCTGTCACCCATCGCGCCGAACAGGTTGACAGGTCCCACCCTTAAGCGAGCTGCCGAAGCATGCCGAGATGACTATCCTGTGGCTGTGCTGGCCAAATTTTCCTCCGAAATTTTTGAAAAGTGTCCCATTTGGTGAGAAAACCACATAGAAACACTCAGAAAAAAGGTGGTCTGAATTTTTTTGTGGGTCATATAGCAAGAGACCAGGGGACATTTTGGCAACTCTGCCCAATAGGAACCCTTCATTGAACCTCTATCTAAGACTTGTATTGGGCAAAATTCCCAATCTGGACCTTAGCATCGTGCTATAAGCCCTCGACGTCGAGCGTGACAATGTCACAGTGTGATGCTGACATAAGGGTGCGGGGATCCCACGCCCTCTATCTTATCACATACCCATCTCTACATCTTATTTGAGGTCGTTCGGTGAAGTATACAGCCAGATTTTCACCAAAAAGCCATGGCGATTTCTATTTGCCACCACTGTACGGCACAATATCCGAACAATGTTTGCGATGAGGCCGAAATCCGACGATAAAAAAAACTCTAGGCCACCTAAAAGCCACCTTTGTTGTAGAAATAGGTACTACGGTATTCATGCTTTTGGCGCTTGTGACCACGACTTTACCGTGAAATGACCACCGAGACCAAGCGAGCTGGCCGAAACCACTTCACCCGTCTGGAGAAAGACGACAGATCAAACCGGTACCTCTGGCAGTGCAATTACTGAGGGGACAATGAAGGCAGTCAAGGAGTCTGCATTGAAAACCGGGATAATAAACTTGCCAACCATCTCGCAGATAGTGGGACGTGTCCGAAAGCCTGATCGAGGAGAGTCCACAGCAACGGAGGAGGATAGAGTTGAGGTAGTTGGTGCAGGAGATGATTCAGACTGGGATATTGTTACGCTCATGAAAGAATAGTGATAGAATACGTAGAAAAATCGCAAAAATAATAGATCTTTAAAATTAATTCTGCCGGATTGGCTGTGGTTCACGAGAGAGAGAGAGATGATGTAAGCAAGCCATTGATATATTGGGCGTGAACTTCGAGATGAAGCTCGCTGCACTCCGCCCGAAGACGAGGGAGCCGAGGTAGCCCACAACCAACAGCTCACCATGAAGCAACCACAGGTGGGCGAAAACAGGGTGAAGCGCCACAGGCTCCACAGGAAAAAGGCGGGGGTGGGAGGAGGAATAGACAACTGGGAGGAAGGGAAGGGGAGGGGAGGGGAGTGGAGGTGGGGTGCTAGGAACGCGCAATGACAATTTCGGGAACGTCAACAGCGACATGGGTTGGGCGGGTACCAGACTTGGGGAGCGGCCAGTGAGGATAAAGCTTGGAGAGCGTGAGCCAGCGGAATCGAGAAAGGGCATCAGCTACAGAGTTGTCGTTAGTTGGGATCCAAAGCGGGCGGAAAGTGAAGTCCTGCTGGACAGCAAGGAGAGCAAACTGGCGGAAGAGAGCTTGGGTAGGAGGATGATCAATGGAGCCAGACTGCAGGCAGGTAGAGATAGCCTCGTTATCAATACGGAAGACTACCTCCAGCCCAGCCCAGCAGTGACTCCAGAGTTCTGCCGCCCTCAGCACAGCACGCATCTCCTTCCAATGGATGGGATGACGGGCATGCTTAGCTGGCACAGGCTCCGTGAAGAAGGCATCAAGTCCTCCCCAGTGACCACCCAAACCCAGCTTACCACTGGCATCAGTGAAAATCTCAATGGTGGGACGGGGTGGTCCAATAGCAAAAATGCCATTGAAAGAGGGGAGGAAGGTGTCCCACCAAGCGATGTCAAGTCGGGCAGAGGAAGGAAGACGGCGGCGATGATGACGAGGGAGAAGGGATAGACGGAGCATGAAGTCCCTGATACGGCGAGTGAAGAACCGCCCAACAGGAATCACCGATTGAGCGAAGACCAGATGGCCACAGAGCTGTTCAAGATCATAGTGACTCGCAGACCCACGTGAGAGACAACCATCCAAAAGGACAAGGAGGCGAGCGAGCTTGTCCTTGGGAAGACGAGCCTGCATAGCAATAGTGTCCAGCTCAATGCCGAGGAACTCAAGGCAGTAAGTGGGACCCTCCTCCTTATCGCTGGAGATGGCAAAGCCCAACTCTGCAGCGACAGACTGAAAGACAGCACGACCATGACGAGCATACTCCGCGCCCCGCGACGCAGGGGTAACATTGCGCCAATCATCAAGGTAGTGCTAAATGAGCTCCATGACTTCGTCACGGGAGAGCAGAATCCAATGATGAGCTTCCGCAAAGTAATTGTATAGGCGGGGGCCAGTACGAATACCAAACGGGAGGAAGATGTCAAGAAAGAGACGCAATTTCCACTCAAAGCCCATCAGGTGCACCTGGTCAGGGTGGATCGGAATTAAGGCTCCAACCGTTTCCGTTTGAAACAGTTTATACACGGTTTTAACCGTTTCCGTTTACTTTTTATTTGCTCGGGGGGTAAAAGGGTTTGCAAACCGTTTATAAACGGTTCAAACGGTTACCCTGAATTCACCGGTCATCAGACAGAGTGTAGCGGCCATAAGATAGTCTATGGGTAAGTAACTCTTCATATTTGGACGATTCTAGGCGGGAGGTAGTCTGTATTTGTTGGCGCCTGTCAACCAGGACCTCGGTTTTTGATGTGACATGTCACATTTCTCACGTCCGGATTGGGACGCAAGGCTTCGTTTGGCCACCTTTCGTGAGTCTGTGCGCATATGTGCAGTTTTGAGACAATTGAATAGCCTAGGAAAGGTAGTGGCCGCTTACCCTGACAGTACTGGCGGTAAGAAGACATACAAAAACGACGCAGCTTTCAACGAGGTATCAAAATTGGTTGAATTCACACTTCCTATCAATACTCGAGTCCTAAGCCCATAGAAATTAGTGGTGCATAGTTTAATAGTGCCTCTGCAATGGTTTATGGATTTAAAATGCTTGTAGGTCTGGGGCAATAGCAAAATCGTCCGAATTTGGGCATGGGACTATCTGCACGTGCCATCAAAATTGTCACAAAATCCGGCTCGATACTGATGGCGGTGGACAGCATAGTTTAATAGTGCCTCTGCAATGGTTTATGGATTTAAAATGCTTGTAGGTCTGGGGCAATAGCAAAATCGTCCGAATTTGGGCATGGGACTATCTGCACGTGCCATCAAAATTGTCACAAAATCCGGCTCGATACTGATGGCGGTGGACAAAAATAAAAAAATAAAGAAAATAAAGAAACGAAAATATTGCGGGAGACTGAGGGAGATTCGGGGATCTCGGGGACACTTCTCAATCCATTTTCGGCCGACATCGGCTTTTCGCGCTGCTGTCATAACTCGGATCCCACACGTTACGGCTTGCCGTCTGCTGGCCAGATACTGAAATAAAGGCCAAAGAATACTCATCTTAGAGTGAAAAAGCCTGAGATAAAGGGAGAATGGTCCCCGAGTGTGAAAAAAACTCCCCAAATATCTACAGCTGCAAATATGCTCTGGTTGTAGACCACTTCATTGCCATCAGCTCTCCAGATACTGACCGGAGTTTGAATCCAAGATCAATCACGGCAGCTCGTTGGTTCAAACTGCTTTCCACCCTGTTTCCGTCAATTTCCCTAGATTCATCCCATTTTCTCGACTCTTAGGGCGGCCAAAGTGCTTGACATACTTCTAGGGAAGGCATGATACTCAAGTACCAACCGAAATCATATCCAATTTACCGCAAGATCAGGACCGGCAAATGCCGGTCATGTTCGTTCAGGATCATTTCTGGGAAGCACAAACATAAATGAAGCCTTGAGATTTTGTTCAATGTTTGATCAGATCCTCCGCCCATTTACCTTCAGTATGAATGTACTCTTCCTGATTCTTGATATATTTAGAGGCCTTGTTCTTCACTTGGTGTTCATAATCATATTAATGGTCATGTTTGATAATCCTACTAGTATGGCCTTCCCCAGAAATTCCCCTGCATTTATACAGGTGGATTGTGTAATTGTGAGTCCGGGAGCTGGACATTCTGTGCACATTCAATCAACTTATATCCAGCAATCAATCCCGATAAGGCTGGTTGAATTGACCCGGATTACCAAGTTCTAGCTGCTGTACAATCAACCTATTAGAGCCGGTTCCTAGCCGTATGCCTTACTGAGCACATATACACTCACCAGTGTAACTCGGGTTCAAGAAACGGCACAATTATGAATCCATTGTCCGAGTCCCCACTACCTTACTCTACCACAAGTTGAAGAAAGTATTATACATACTGTATACAGACAGATACTGAAGCAGTCAAGTAGCTAGTTCATTGATTTTGAGGGTGGACGAGTGCCCCTGTAAACGGATTCAACAGAAACAGTTCAACTGTTCAAGTTGAACCTTAGCCGGGAATGGCCGAGAAGCTGTCAAATCTGTCAGATTTGACCGCGGGATTGATCGGGCCGCGGTTTAAACTCCGGTCAGTATCAGTATCAGTATCTGACCACCGCCATGAGTAACCGGCCCAAAATCGGCTCGATACTGATGGCGGTGGACAAAAATAAAAAAATAAAGAAAATAAAGAAACGAAAATATTGCGGGAGACTGAGGGAGATTCGGGGATCTCGGGGACACTTCTCAATCCATTTTCGGCCGACATCGGCTTTTCGCGCTGCTGTCATAACTCGGATCCCACACGTTACGGCTTGCCGTCTGCTGGCCAGATACTGAAATAAAGGCCAAAGAATACTCATCTTAGAGTGAAAAAGCCTGAGATAAAGGGAGAATGGTCCCCGAGTGTGAAAAAAACTCCCCAAATATCTACAGCTGCAAATATGCTCTGGTTGTAGACCACTTCATTGCCATCAGCTCTCCAGATACTGACCGGAGTTTGAATCCAAGATCAATCACGGCAGCTCGTTGGTTCAAACTGCTTTCCACCCTGTTTCCGTCAATTTCCCTAGATTCATCCCATTTTCTCGACTCTTAGGGCGGCCAAAGTGCTTGACATACTTCTAGGGAAGGCATGATACTCAAGTACCAACCGAAATCATATCCAATTTACCGCAAGATCAGGACCGGCAAATGCCGGTCATGTTCGTTCAGGATCATTTCTGGGAAGCACAAACATAAATGAAGCCTTGAGATTTTGTTCAATGTTTGATCAGATCCTCCGCCCATTTACCTTCAGTATGAATGTACTCTTCCTGATTCTTGATATATTTAGAGGCCTTGTTCTTCACTTGGTGTTCATAATCATATTAATGGTCATGTTTGATAATCCTACTAGTATGGCCTTCCCCAGAAATTCCCCTGCATTTATACAGGTGGATTGTGTAATTGTGAGTCCGGGAGCTGGACATTCTGTGCACATTCAATCAACTTATATCCAGCAATCAATCCCGATAAGGCTGGTTGAATTGACCCGGATTACCAAGTTCTAGCTGCTGTACAATCAACCTATTAGAGCCGGTTCCTAGCCGTATGCCTTACTGAGCACATATACACTCACCAGTGTAACTCGGGTTCAAGAAACGGCACAATTATGAATCCATTGTCCGAGTCCCCACTACGTTACTCTACCACAAGTTGAAGAAAGTATTATACATACTGTATACAGACAGATACTGAAGCAGTCAAGTAGCTAGTTCATTGATTTTGAGGGTGGACGAGTGCCCCTGTAAACGGATTCAACAGAAACAGTTCAACTGTTCAAGTTGAACCTTAGCCGGGAATGGCCGAGAAGCTGTCAAATCTGTCAGATTTGACCGCGGGATTGATCGGGCCGCGGTTTAAACTCCGGTCAGTATCAGTATCAGTATCTGACCACCGCCATGAGTAACCGGCCCAAAATCGGCTCGATACTGATGGCGGTGGACAAAAATAAAAAAATAAAGAAAATAAAGAAACGAAAATATTGCGGGAGACTGAGGGAGATTCGGGGATCTCGGGGACACTTCTCAATCCATTTTCGGCCGACATCGGCTTTTCGCGCTGCTGTCATAACTCGGATCCCACACGTTACGGCTTGCCGTCTGCTGGCCAGATACTGAAATAAAGGCCAAAGAATACTCATCTTAGAGTGAAAAAGCCTGAGATAAAGGGAGAATGGTCCCCGAGTGTGAAAAAAACTCCCCAAATATCTACAGCTGCAAATATGCTCTGGTTGTAGACCACTTCATTGCCATCAGCTCTCCAGATACTGACCGGAGTTTGAATCCAAGATCAATCACGGCAGCTCGTTGGTTCAAACTGCTTTCCACCCTGTTTCCGTCAATTTCCCTAGATTCATCCCATTTTCTCGACTCTTAGGGCGGCCAAAGTGCTTGACATACTTCTAGGGAAGGCATGATACTCAAGTACCAACCGAAATCATATCCAATTTACCGCAAGATCAGGACCGGCAAATGCCGGTCATGTTCGTTCAGGATCATTTCTGGGAAGCACAAACATAAATGAAGCCTTGAGATTTTGTTCAATGTTTGATCAGATCCTCCGCCCATTTACCTTCAGTATGAATGTACTCTTCCTGATTCTTGATATATTTAGAGGCCTTGTTCTTCACTTGGTGTTCATAATCATATTAATGGTCATGTTTGATAATCCTACTAGTATGGCCTTCCCCAGAAATTCCCCTGCATTTATACAGGTGGATTGTGTAATTGTGAGTCCGGGAGCTGGACATTCTGTGCACATTCAATCAACTTATATCCAGCAATCAATCCCGATAAGGCTGGTTGAATTGACCCGGATTACCAAGTTCTAGCTGCTGTACAATCAACCTATTAGAGCCGGTTCCTAGCCGTATGCCTTACTGAGCACATATACACTCACCAGTGTAACTCGGGTTCAAGAAACGGCACAATTATGAATCCATTGTCCGAGTCCCCACTACCTTACTCTACCACAAGTTGAAGAAAGTATTATACATACTGTATACAGACAGATACTGAAGCAGTCAAGTAGCTAGTTCATTGATTTTGAGGGTGGACGAGTGCCCCTGTAAACGGATTCAACAGAAACAGTTCAACTGTTCAAGTTGAACCTTAGCCGGGAATGGCCGAGAAGCTGTCAAATCTGTCAGATTTGACCGCGGGATTGATCGGGCCGCGGTTTAAACTCCGGTCAGTATCAGTATCAGTATCTGACCACCGCCATGAGTAACCGGCCCAAAATCCGAGGTCCCATTTGACAGGTGCCAACAAAATCAGACTCTATATAAAAAGATATATCGACTATCATATATCTCATAGAGTCTGACTGCGGGAGACTAGGCGGGAGGGAAATTTAACCGTTTATAAACTGTTTAAAACGGTTTTAAACGGTTTTGGAACCGTTTGCGTTTGTTTTGCCCGGCCGAGCAAACGGAAACTAAATGGTTGGAGCCTTAATCGGAATATGCCTGAATGCTGCCTCTAGATCCGCCTTGTAAAGGAAAGGCCGTTGCCCTGCCTTCCGTATGCGATCAATAGCTCCCATGACAGCCTCATAGACCAGATGGCCATACTCAGCTGCGATCGCATCATTGACGGAGGATCCACGAGGATATGAGAGATGATGTATCCGACGACGTTTCTCGCTATACCGTACAATTACGTTCAGTTCGGACGTCACGCGTCACGCACCCTCAGGTCGGTCCGAATTCTGGTCGTCGGTCACGCATCACTCAGGCCACTGTCGAATGTTCAATTCGGTTCGAAAAATCGCTGAAAATACTAAAAACCTGCCTCAAAACATGGTAGAGGCAGTCCTGATACCTCCTGGAAATATTTGGGCTTGAATTAAGCCACAGGCTTGATTATCCACCATTTTGCGCGGAATACGGCTCAGCATCATCTGCGCCGGCCAGCAGAAAAAGGCGCCAAAATTCCTACCGGACTTTTGAATCATCAACCAAAAAATCCAGAATGGTCCTTGATCTTATATTCAAAGTCTCGCTGTGCATTTTGTAAGTTGTCGAACAATTTCCCTTTGTCACGCTGTCGAGCGTTCGAATCGGTTCTTTTGGTCACGCGTCACCCCCCCTGTCGACCTGAACATAATTGTACGGTATTTCTCGGGGACAGAGCCCAGCGGAGAAAGGACAGGCTTGATAGTGTCGGCCATGTCCGTGATATCAATAATACGCCCAAGAGAGACCTCATGAGCAATATCCTTGTCCACCGTCTCAGGGAATGCAACTGCAGATGGAAGAGGGGCAGGGGCCTAAGAGGAGGGGGAAGGCATACGTGCAGGATCCAGACCAAGAAGAACACCATAGCGAATTGCAGATACAAGGGTGTCTGCAAACTCACGGTCTGGATAATCAATCAGCGCACTGGCCCAAGCGTCAGGATGTAGCTTCGTGGGCGGAATTGGCTTTGAATGAGGAGATGTGAGGGGGAAGAGCAGATCAGTGCTTGGGCGAGCCGGGGGAAAAGGAGGCATTGGGGGTATCTCGGAAAGAATGGGAGCATGGTCAGATTCGACGACGTTGGTAGATGACAGGGGAGATGAGACTTTCCTGCTCATTGAGCAGGGAGAGCCAGAAGCATCTCCCCCTCGCTCAGCCGGCTTCATTAACACACCAACAGGGGGATTTTCCTGAGGTAGAGCAGGCCGAGCTACATCCGGGGCCGTGATGAACGCCGACGAGCGCAGAAAGGTAAAGTGTGGGAGCGGTCGCCACAGTGGGAGCAGACATGACGACGAGGACACCTGCGTCGACCATCCCAGCACCCTCCACGATTGTGGCCCCAACATATCTGAAAGCGCACCGGTGTCCCAGCAGTCATCAAAATTCTTCCATCATCTGACGGTGTCCATGGTCCTCGGTCGGGACCAACATATCGGAGAACTCCATCAAATCTGGTGAGAGTGGTGGGGATAGGTCGAAGCGGAGGCATCGAACTCGACCAGCCGAAGGTGGGGGAGAGGATGAGATCGCAGCGTAAGCACCCAAAAAGGAGAGAAAAACTCGAACAAAATCAGATATGACAGCGACGGGAGAACAAAACTAGTAGCGGGGGACGAGACTCGGGGTCATGGAGGGGGAGGACAAGAGAGAAGTCTCAAAGAGACGGAGTCGCTGCCTCAAGAACGGAGTGCGTGGAGGCGGGCGAGACGAAGAGACATGTGACTGATGAGGGATCACCTATGGGCCAATCCCTTCGATCTGTCTAGACCACCTAAAATTCTTTCTGCCACGCCATTCTGCCAAACCGCCTGGCGCAATCAGCCCAAAACAATTCTGCCCACAGCACTATGGGCAGAGTTGAGAGGATTGTAGTCGGAGCAGAAAAAGACACGAAATGATCGCCATCGCCTGTCAATCATGACCGGAACTTTGGGGAACAAGTCGGGTTCTGTCGGAACACATGAGTCCCAAATCGGCCGCAGGCCGAAATTTCTTTCTGCATACCTATTTTAGTGTCAGAGATCCGTGATTTTGCTTGGATTTTACCTGACTTTCGCCAACGAAATTCATTCTTTCACGTCAGTCAACTGCACACATGGCGGTACTGGGAACCTGTGATTGAGCGTAAATGGAGGGGTACGCGAACGTTTTTGGCCTGCAGTCCCAATTTTGGGGGGTGATATCTCCCTCGATTTTGCCGCCAATGAAAATCCCTCTTGCCAAAAGTTTCTACCAATGAAATGGAGCATTTTCACAAGAGGGATACAGTGTTTTAACGTTCCTTTACATACCAAAAAATGATTTCGAAAATCTAGAAATTCTTATTGTTGTTATGGAAGAACCTTGTCCTAACCCTCTTGAGAATTCCACCCAACATCCCCGAGGATTTAGAGGAAGAGCATGTGTTGGTACCCACAAACGAAAAATCGGTCATTCCGAGGCTTTTCTGGGTGCCGAAAACGCGTTTTCCCGGCCGAGGGATTTCCCCTTGGGGAAGGGTAAAACAATGACCCACCGTGGGAACCTGGACCGTTTTGCCATCACCCTCGGGAAAAATCGGTCATTCCGAGGCTTTTTTGGCTGCCGAAAACGCGTTTTCCCGGCCGAGGGATTTCCCCTTGGGGAAGGGGAAGCAATGACCTACCGTGAGAATCTAGACCGTTTTGCCATCACCCTCGGAATGGAGAAGTTCCCCGATCTGAAAAATCGGTCATTCCGAGGCTTTTTTGGCTGCCGAAAACGCGTTTTCCCGGCCGAGGGATTTCCCCTTGGGGAAGGGGAAGCAATGACCTACCGTGAGAATCTAGACCGTTTTGCCATCACCCTCGGAATGGAGAAGTTCCCCGATCTACATATACACTCGGAGGAATGCACGTGGGAGTCATCACTGTGACTCATCGCGTCTTTTCTCCTCACCACCACCACCGCGTTCCTTCGCCCGTGCTCTCGTTTTTTTGGTTGTTTTCTTTCCCCAATGGCCAACGACGCCCCCTTGCCTTTCACTGATGCTCAGATGGCCGCACTTACGGCCATTGTGGCCCAGGCCATTGCCGACAACTCCGCCAACTCTTCGGGCGGCTCTGCCGCGTCGTCCTCTTCGAACGCCGCGAATGGCAGCGGAAACGTTACGGTCCCCACTACCAATGCCGCCGGTGAGCTTGACAATTTCGCTTCCGCCGCCGTGTCAAGCTGGCACACATCGACGCCATTGTGAACGGCACCTTCGAAGCCGACGACCTCCCCAAGCTCTCCTCCACCGCCGCCGCTGCCCCCGCTCCCCCCGTGCCCATCCTCTTCCACCCGACCTCTGGTGGCGCCGCCCCGGAACAACCAGAGGAGGCCCTCGATGCTGGTCCTCCCCGTGCATGGGTCAAGGCCTTTCCCTCCTTGCCCCCGCTCCTTGATGCCTGGTCGACCTACACCGGCATCCGCTCCCTCATCGACACCACCAACGGTGGCGTCGCTGCCGCCTTTTCCAATTACACTAGTCAGCTCATGGACTTCACCACGCAGTACGAGTGGTCTGCAGTCTTACGCTACCACTACGAGTTCATTCGCGTGCGCATGGCGGAGAACTTCCTCCCCACTCGCTGGGTGACGCCTGATCAGGGCCTCGTCTCCACCAGGCTGGCTCGTTACCCATTGCCCCTACCATCTTCCTCTAAGCGCAAACGCGACCTTGCTGAGCGCCTTTCCGAGCCCGGCGCCCCCGTATCCCGTCCGAAGGTCGATGAAACTTGCTACAAGTTTCAGGATCCTGCAAGTTGTCGCATGGGTGACAAGTGCTCTCGTCGCCACATCTGCATTGCGTGTCAGGGTGCCCACCCTTCACATGTGTTGTGCCCACAGAAGCGGGAGTAGGATGTTTGGGGCAAGCCGACCGAGTCCGGCCTCTGCCCCACTCCGACCAACCCTTCGGTTCCTCTTCGTCCACTGGCTCCTCGCACCCCACCCTCTCTATCATCCCTTTTGCATACTGCCTATCGTTCAGCCCATCTAATACCCCCTCCCCGTCCCATACACACATCTCCTTCCCCGTTGCCCCCAGCTCTGGTCCTCGTGTTGTTAGCTCACTTAATCCCGCTATGCTATCTTTCTTACTTCAGGATTACCCAGATCCCTCCTTCGTACAACACCTACATAATATCTGTACCTATGGCGCATCTATTGGATACACCGGCACCCGAGTGTGCCGTGCCTTCTCACGAAATCTGCCTGCTACACCGTCCGAGCACGCTGTGACTGCTGCAGATATTCTGGCAAATTTCGCTTTAGGTGAGCTTCGCTGTGTCGACTCCCTCCCTATTCATGAGCAGCGCCGGGTCGTTTACTCACCTGTGGGCACTGTCCCCAAAGTAGATGGCGGGTGGCGCACTGTCCACCACCTCTCTTATCCTCGTGGCTCGTCTATCAATGATAGCATCTCCTCTGACGCAGTAACACTCTCCTACACCTCCCTTGACACCTTCTTTGACTGTCTCCGCCACCTTGGTCTTGGTGCTCTCCTCTGGAAGATCGACCTGCGGCGCGCGTTCCGCCACATCGTAGTCTGTCCAGACAACTCTCTGTTGTACGGCTTCTACTTTGATGGTGTTGGTTACATTGACCTGCGCCTACCATTTGAATCTCGCTCATCCCCCTTCACTTTCAACTTGTTCGCTGAAGCCCTGCACTGGATCTCGGAGCGAATGGGCACACCTCTCGACCATTTCCTTGACGATTTCTTTGGTGCTCGCGCAGCAGGCGAGTACGATCTTGCAGAGCATGACCGTGCTATTTTCCGTGAAATCTGTGACGCAACTGGCTTTTCTGCACATCCGGTGGGGAAGGCAGGGAACGACATTCCTCCGTCTACCCGGGGTGTTATCCTAGGCATCGAGATTGACACTGTTGCATTCACAGTGGCTCTCCCTGTCGAGAAGCTGCATCGAACTGTTGCTACTCTGAACTCCCTTCTGTCTGGAGAGTCTGCTACCCTCTTGGAACTGCAATCGGTTGCGGGCCTTCTGCAGTTTGCGACGAAAGTCCTGCCAGCGTGGCGCGCTTTTTCATTCGTCGTGTGTACGATGCACTTTCCCATTTCCCTTCCTTTGGTCGCATCCCGAGAGGTGCACGTCGTGATTTGGAATGGTGGGCCCGTCTTCTTCCGGCTTGGAACGGTATCCAGTCCCTACATCCTCGCCACCCGGGCGTGGTTATCTTTACTGACACCAGTGGGTCCTCCTCGAAAGGAGTTGGTGGTCATATTGGGCCCCGGGAGGCACCTATCGATTTTTTTGCGACACGAGTACCCAGGCGGCACCGGGGAAAGTCTATCCTTTTCAAGGAGCTGTGGGCCGTGCTCCACGCTCTTCGTATCTGGGCATCTCCAGCCTGGGCCGGGTCCCAGGTCCTACTTCGGGTTGATAACACCGGTGGCGTGGCTGGCTTGAATGGAGGTTCGATTCGGGAGGCGCCGGCGCAGGCCCTCTTGAGGGAGATTTTCCTTTTTGCGCTATCCTTCGGCTTTTCCATTTCCTGCGTATGGGTTTCCTCTGAACAGAACTACCTTGCTGACGCACTCTCTCGTTTTGACATGCCCCGTCTTCGCCCATTGTTGCCTCAATTCTTCGCCTCACAGCGCACTCCCTTCCCCCACCTCCCGCCGGATGGCCTGAACGGGTCAATCAACCACCGCTCGTTGCCTACTTCCTCTGGCATGGCCTCGCTGCCTCCACCCGTTGCGTCAACCAGACAGCGTGCAACTCCTTCGAATCCTTCTGCATGCGCAAATACGGTGCTGACGGCGCCTCTCCCTACCCGGCCTCAGAGGCCCAGCTTCTTGAGTGGGCAGCATCCCTTCCCCAGGGTTGCAGTGCGAAAACGATCAAGCGCTATGTTGGTGCCCTCAAATCCTTCCACACCGACCTCGGATACGACTCTAGCGCTTTCCAATCACGCGTTCTCGAGCGTGTGATTCGTGGTATACGCAGGGTGTACGGGGATGCAGAACGTAAGGAGCGACTTCCAATTACGCAACCCGTCCTCGCCCAAATCATTGCCTCCCTCTCCGACCCTATCTCTCTTCCGCGGGGTGTTTCTCGTGAGCTAGCCGAGACTCTCCGAGCCGCCTATGCCCTGGCCTTTGCAGGTTTTCTTCGCTGCGGCGAGATCACCTATGACTCCTTCGATGGTGCTTTCAATCTCAAGCGTCGGGACGTCATCGTTCAAAACGATGAGTATCTCACTGTCGACCTCCCCGCCTCTAAAACCGACCCTTTCCGCTCTGGAGTGCGCATCACTATCGCAAAAACTGGCTTGTCCACCTGTGCCTACACCCTTCTTCGAGCCCACCTTAATAAGCCAGGCAAGCCCGACGACCCGCTGTTTGTAGGTCGGCGTACCCGCGACAGCACTGGCTATGGAGCCTTCTCGAGGAAGCTTTTCATCGACTGTTTGAAGGCCTGTCTCACTCATGTCGGGATCTCATCGTCGGGCTTTTCGGGCCATAGTTTCCGTCGTGGTGCTGCCACTAGTACTTGGGCCCGGCTCATTGGTCTCTCTGACCTCGACATTCAGCGCCTCGGTCGTTGGACTTCCGATTGCTTCAAACTGTACATTGACACCCCACCCGATGTCATCGTGGCGTTAAGCAAACGCCTTCTCTCCGACCCCCCACTCACTCAGCCAACCTCCATGGTTGTCAACCCGGAATTGGTTTGGCGCGGAGACGATGCTCTGTAGCCGCACCATTTCTCGCTCTCTTGGCCTCAGCTCACTCTCCTCGCTGCCCCGGCAACCCCTCCTCCCTCAGGCTGCCTTGTCTTCCTGGGTTCCGGCCCGAGAGCGCTCGCTGCGAGGGTCACATCACCCCCTCACCGCAATTATAAATATACCATCTTTTTTCCTCCCTCTCTCAGCACGAGCTCGCAGCATTCCCTCGCAATATTTCCGTTTCTTTATTTTCTTTATTTTTTTTTATTTTTGTCCACCGTCATCAGTATCGGGCCAAAATTTCTCTATAGTTCATGCTCTGCTAAATGTCCATTATATGAGTAGTAAAGCGGGTGAATAAGGTGGTCTGAATTTCTCTTGCCTCAAACTATTATCCACGTCTTCACTACCGTCTACGTCGCCAACTGAATGTATTTGACTTCTCGCCCAGCTTTACGTGCCTCGTCCCCTTATAACCCGACTTGTGCGACGCCCTCGCTTTTTTCCTCTGCCTCTTCCTTGTCAAGCCGCTCGTAGTGCTTCATGATCCCGCAACGTAGACAAAAGTCGGCGAGGTTGACGGTGCAATGATTCGAAAGTTTCACTGGAGACGGGCCCGGGGGCGCTGAAACAGCTTGATCGGCGACCGTTGCGGCGACGGCGGGCGGGGTGTGATTCTGTTGATGATGCGCATCAACATTGCCATGAGCTCCATAAGTTTTTGCCACAAAACATTAGGGGACCCTGTCTCGGTAACCCAGACGTTCTGACCTGAGAGTGCTGAGAGCACTTCCACACATGTACATCAAATTTACCCGAACTCGCCGGATCAATTGCGGACCGCAGGTGGGCAATTTTCACCGATTTTGTGACTTGTTTGGGGCATTCATAAGAGGCCTCGGTGACCCGTGACAGGTACGAAAATATTCGTAAAAAATAGGCCCTGTGACGCGTGACATACGAATTGAATGAAATGGTACAGTAATCTTCACTGTGGTCGCATAACCCCCTGACTTTCCCATAGTTGGTTCACAAGGTTTCAATGGGAAATTCACCGGAAAACTCTGTGAATTCCACTATGGAGTTGTGAATTTCACGGAGATATTTTCACTGGGTCCAACTATGTGAGTGGGACATTCCATGGTGTTAATTCACATGGTTTGGGAATGATATCCACCTCATATTCCAATGAAAACTCTTTCACTGTGTTGGATTCCCTTCCAATACTCCCGGAAGTCACTTGAAAAATACGTGAAAACACAGTGGAAACTGCATGAAAAATCTACTACGTAGTACCCCTCGCTTTGACCAGTGTCAACATATCAACATACAAGTATTAGTCTTATCTCTTTTGTACGGAAGTACTTACTGAACAAGTACAACAAGTCTTTAGTAACGATTACTAAGTTACGGTACTCAAAGTATGTAAGTTGACTATATTACTGTATTAGGAACACAACCAGTATTGGTGACCAGAACCATGTACCGTGTTCGAGGCAACTTGAACTCCATGAATTTCACGAGGTTTACGGGTGATGCCAGGAAGCGAGGAATGAACTTTCTGAGCAGTTTTCACACATATGCATTCATTCGATTTTCGGGTGAAATTTACGCACTTCATATTGCGGACTCTAATTATGTGAATCGGGTACGTGAAGTCACAACCCCATGAATCTGAATTCACTAGATAAACCCGTGAATTGTGGAATTCATGGTCCGGCTATGGGAAATTCATGGGGTTCTGCGACCACAGTGCAAAGTGTGTAAAGGAATGTCGCTGTGTAAAGCAGCGTCAAAATACTGTATCATTTTGCTGGTACTTACTTATTACTATTCCTGGCGGGTGGCAAAATAGTAAGTACCGATGAATGGGGAAGCAAGCTTCCCCAGAATTGCTCTCTACGTTCGAAGTCCGTTATCTTATCGCATTTGTAAGCAATTGCCTTTTTGGGACGTCAGAGGTGGGGGAGGCCAAGGGGGGTTTAGAGGCGGTTTGATAAAAATGTCCTTTTTTTGGGGTGACATCAGATTTTGCCGCCACTGGTGTTTAGGCCGAGCACACCATAGGACGGGCACGGTTCGATTTCCGGCCGAGGCCGCGGGTTTGATGAATTTGAACGCAGTGTCAATTTGCATCAAAAGTTCCAGAAATAGGCTGTTCTATTTTTAGGGGTGGTATAAGATGGCGCCGCCACTGCTCGCCATATGCAAACTGCAATAAAAACACGTGATAGTGTAACACGTTCTTTTCTTTTGAACCCACCTCTTGGTAAATGGCTCGCGAATTAATCCACCCGCACTTGTCTATGTTCAGTATGCTGGATATCCTTGATGATGTATGTATGTTCCAGCACTGAGCCCCGCGTGGAAGTGATTGATGTTCAATAGAGCCGTGAACCTGAATACCACGTAAGTAGCTAGCGTGGTCAGGATTGCAATGCAGGAAACTAACAGCTCATCCCTAAGTCTGTCAGCTTTGTGTTGAAGACCAGAAATGTCCTCAACCCGAGAGCCGTGAAAGCATATCGGGAGCAAAGTTTGATTGAAACACCTGAGTCCACAGAAATAAATTCCTCATGAGGTCTGTGCTTAATTCTCCCACATCATGTCCTATACATGGACAAACAAACACAGACATAGATTCTGCCTCATTGCAATGGTGACTCCGAGGCAGCAGCTTATGAAAAGAAGAACTCAGAGGCCAAGAATACAGAACAATAGCGTGGTCATTCAAGAGGTGGCCAAACAAAGAAGAGAAGATATATAACTAATCTATTTATATAAGATCAGATATGTAACAGGCCTTCACCAGGCCCCAACATCAGTTGCTAGCTCTTTTTCTCTAGGGCTAACAGCTAGATCTGAAATAGCTGCATCTATATTGTGGTGTGGAGTAATTGCCTGAGGAGGAAGATCCAACTGCTGCTGAAGGTCTTGATTTATAGCAGCCTGAGTATTTTGATTATTCCGCTGTTTACAGGTTCGATGGTCTGCAAAGTCAGCTGCAAGTTTATAGTGGCTGCCAGTTTACAGTACAGTTGGCTAGGATCATCTGGACATGGTTCTCTTGCAACCAGTCTGCGAGGTTGAGCTGGTTGAGCATTTCCCTGTGGTGCTGTCTGTACTATAGTATAAGGGCAACCTTAAGGACCCGAGATATCTCGAGGGTCTAGCAAGGGAGAATCCGAAGATCACAGTGCACCTAGCGAGGGAGAATCCGAAGAGAAGAAAGGCTGAGGATTCCCACGCTAGGTGCAGTAAACATATAGTAACTAGTTCCCACAAGCTCGGAGCAATCGGCAATGATCCCGGGCCAAGTCACATGCCTTACTCCACGATGACATAGGGCTTTAGGGATTTGACAGGAAAGTGGGAAATCTGCAGGAGGCCTGCGTCATAGGTTCAAATGCTCAAGGTACAAGATCTGGTGGAGGGACCTGTTTGAATAGATTTTGATTCCACTGTGTTTCCTCTTTGAATTACAGCTGTTTTACGGTACAGTCTTGTACCCTGTAATGGGACAATCAAATCTTTAGTCAGCTCTTACCCTAAAGTGTGACAATTTCTACCAAAAATGACTGGGCCGATCACAAAAACAGGCCCAAAAGTAGTCTCTTATAAACAGACATTAGAATACAGAACTCCTCGTACCTGCGGTGTATTATAATAGTCTGTCACTTCCAAGGGGTTAGTGATTGGCGGGTCCCCTTATTATATAATCATAAATTTCTCACGTTCCATCCCGGCTTCTAGAACGCGTATTTACGCGCCTTATTCTCGCCAAAGGCTTTCAAATGATATAAATTGCACTAGCGGCACTTGACGCGAGAAAAAAGCTGGAGAAACGGATGAGATTTGGATGAGTTCATATTTGAGGTGTTCGCCGCCGGCCAAAGGCGGCGAAGAGAAACAATACTCGTCTTTGGGCTGCTGAATAGAAAATAAGATAATCTAACTTCCGGGGAGTGTAAAGCGGTTGTTATAAATGCATCCTACCGCTAAGACTATGGGGAAATGAGTGACCTCACAGTTGAAAGAGGCAGGAAGCGCCGTGGGAACAACTTGCCAAACGCGATGATTATATAATAAGGCGACCCTCCTATGACCTGCCACGCGGTAAATTACAGACTAGGCCCAAAAGAGTGTTAGGATAAGAGTCCGTTCGGACCATCCTGACAACAGGATCAGGAAGCAGGAAGCAGGATCGGCGGAGCGGTCCGATCATTCCCGAGATCGATTGATAACGATAATTAGGCTAGATAAATCGTAGATAAGAATAGATACAGTGTTTCTGCCCTCTTTCTCGCTCGTTTCAACTCTACCCATGCATCCTACCATCCGGGATGTTACTATACACCGGATCCACAGCGCTGCCAACATTATACGGCTTGTTACCCTCCTATGCTTCCTCTATTCCAGCAGCTGGTACTGGGCTCAACCATATCATACCTCGAAGCTCACTGGGCAGGAATGGGTCGAAGAGTTGATGCGCGGACACCCAGAAAGAATCTACAATGAGCTGGGTGTTCATCTGCATGTTTTTGTTATGCTCTTGATGGAATTGCGAGGGCTTGGATATGGCGACGAGTCCAAATATGTCTCGCTGGAGGAGCAGCTAGCAATCTTCTTGTATATATGTCGCACCGGCCTTGGCTGTCGTCATGTTGGTGAGCGGTTTCAACGATCCAACGAGACAATCACCAAGTTGGTTCAATTTTATTCGTATATTAATTTGAAATCTGATGCACGAAAGATGCTTTCGCAAAATGGTTTTTGTTTTTTCGGCAAGCACGTTTTACAACAAATATGTGACACTGCCTACATCCCGAGACCCTGCGGCTTCATACTTGCGCAACAATCCCAAATTCTGGCCTTTCTTCGACAAGTGTTTGGGCGCGATGGATGGATCACATATTGCGTGCACGGCTAGCGAGGATGATCGATCCAATGCTCGGAGTCGTAAAAGTTTTCTATCCCAGAATGTCCTTGCTGTGTGCAGCTTTGGCTTTCACTTCGTTTACATCCTTTCCGGGTGGGAAGGCTCTGTCACAGATGCTTTTTTGTATGCAGATGCCTGCATCAAAGACTTCCCAATTCCAGATGGGTTTTTCTACCTCGGTGATGCGGGCTTTCCGCTCAGGCCAAGGTTCTTGTCCCTTATCGTAATGTTCGCTACCATCTGCGAGAATGGGCAAAAGGCAAAACTCGGTACATCTTTCTCTTCCAAATTAAACCTAACTTCTCAATTCCCAACTACCGCAGCCCCCAGAATGCACAAGAACTTTTTAACCTCCGTCATGCACAGGCACGGAATATCATCGAGCGGATCTTTGGTCGACCCCGCAAACTGTGGCAGAACTTCGACTCCAAGGCGAGCTTGCTACTGAGCGCCGCACAACTGAAGAGTCAGAGGCAGGGGTTCAACTGCGAGAGCGGAATGTGGGCACAATACCTTCAAACTTTGGATGAGCGTGGGGAGGATGATGAGGATTCCGATTTTGGTGACGAGGAAGCAGATGGCGAGGATGGGGAAGGAAATGAGTCTGGTTTGGAGGATGGAGACATGGATGACGATGAGGATCCAATGCAAATTGATTAGTTACTCCAAGTCTACGTTGGCCTCTACATCGGCCATATTTTTGTAATAATCGGGAGAATACCCCAATTTCATCGAAACCCAAGTCTTTCGCTCTCTCTCCCCTGCCCGTGCCCATGCCATGTACTCATCAGCCAATTGTCCGTCCCCAACCAAGCTCCCGAGTTTAATGCGGTCAGGAAGATCGAGCCAAGATTCCTTTGCAACAAGTGCAAGTGCATGGCTGCGACGTTCCGGACTCGAATTTGTATTAGAGGCATTCAAGGCATCCGTGAGACCGCCCGTAGCCTTACTGAAATGAACACCAAATTCGTCGACAGACCGCATGTGTGTCGGTTTCCGCTTTTCTCGTAGAAGCAGTGTCGGATTTCGACGCTGCAGCACGACGCTTAGCGAGGGAAGTAGCTGGCGTAGAGGGGATGCTGGACGCGGATCTCTGCGAGCTCACCAATGCCCCGCCGACGATTGGAGAGCTAGCCGAGTCACCGGGGGGCTGGGAGTTGTCGTTTGGCTGTGTACCGTTTTGCTCGAGCTCATGGAGATCCCAGTCGGGGGAAAGTCGGCTGCTATCGACATATGGTGGGGTATTAGAGGGAGGAGGTACAGATGGACCCGCAATCGAAGCCGAGGACGCGCCGGTGGGAGCAGAAAGAACCGCGTCGTTTCCGACAATGCCAATGCGCGGACGGAAGGAGTTGTCGCCTTTGGGTTTTGCTGGGTCGAGCTTCTCAATAGCGCGGTAAGGCAGCCAGCCCTAAAAGGGGTGCATTCCGGGCGGGCAAGGATTACTCCTTCCCAGACATCCTGCTCAGTCTGGGTGATGACATTTGCGCCGAAATCTTCGTCCCAAGTGCTACCGGAGCGCGTCATGAGATAGCTGACACCACGGTATATGCCAAAAATCTATTTTACATGAGCATATACTGTCGGATAGCTCATAATGCATAAGGCCCGTGGACCCCCAAACCCTATGCATTATGAGCAATATGCATTTCTGCATAATGTCACACTAGGTGACATGCGTGATATTGTCACGAAAATACTATATATGGTAGTCCGGCGAACACCGAATCACGTGGAAGTTGCCGGGAGCCTGTCAACATCAGCTGTAATAACCGAATATGATGTATGTGGACAATGGTCCACATAGGAGGGTAAGCTTGCTTCAGTGCGAATGGGAATTCAATATCCTGAGTTGAATACGTCCAATTCATGTATGTAGCTAATCTTGCTAAATTCATTCGGGCAACATTACTGGCTCGAGCAGTTTTCGCCCGATTTGCGTAACCAACTTATTCAGTTAATGAACCTCAGAACCGCCTCAGTAATCGCCCTCATATTCACCTTCAAAACTCTTCTGCTCCTGATGAATCTGGTTGGAGTGACTCAGCGGCCCTGTTTTTTCTGGATTATTGATTTTGACAGCTGAAGCTTATACTCACTGGATAGTGGTAAGTATATCGAAGACACTGGCAGTAGCACAAAGTCTGGTGATTTTTTTGAAGTTGCTCAAAGCATTCCCTGAGCCCCGGTACTGGTGACAAAGTGCTTGTAACTTGAGGAGACTTGTTACAAAACTTGATGCTTACTGAATTCTTTCTTCAAGTTAGTGAGCAAGCAGCCATTGAGTATGCAGTGCCAAGCATCACATCACGGTTCCTTTTTTTGGCGGGGAACGGCATCAAAAGTTGAACTCGAAACTACATTATGCCGTCATCACCATTCAACTTAAAAACAGTGTAAAACGTCTCTACAGTGCCAAGCATCACTTCTCCAACACTGCTTTTTCGGCCCAACATAAATTTTTGTGATTTATTTCTGATTTTCTAAGGAAGGAAACCGACCAAAAGAATGCGTTTGGCGTCGAGAACTCACTTTTTCCCGCGGTGTTTCACTTTTTTTCGCGTCTGGAAAAAATAAAATCATGCTTTTGGCTCTAATTTTGGATGGATTGAGGCCAGATGTGTCTAGATGTGTTCAGTAGTGATGCAGAAACCCAGAAAAAGTTGTAGCCGAGTCTGCTCTGACCTACCTGGGTGATCCGCCGAACGTTGGGGCGCCAAAGTCCGGGACGCACGTGACCTTAACCCTAGGGAATTTGATGATGGCATCAGCTATCATTAGGGTTTGTTTCACTTTTTCGGAGGTGAAAATACAAAAGCTTGTAGATGAGTGGCACTGGGAAACATTCGGCGCGCAGTCCGAAGTCACATGACAGTGACAGTGACGGCTCCCCGAAGTCCGAGGCCTCAGGCCAGGACTCCAGGACAGTGCTTACAAACCACCTGGACGGAGATTTGTAAGCATCTGCATTCCGGAGCCCTATACCGAAGCAAGCTTCCCCATCAAGGAACTTGGCTAAATTTTGGGGTAAAAATGACACAGCTGTGTATTCAGGGTGCGGAACATGTCTAAATTGGTCCTGAGAGCGGTAAAATTCACCAAATTGTACGATTTTTGCGATTTCAAAATGCATAGATGCACTCTTCACCCTATGCAATAGGGATTATGAGGATAATGCATAAAATCCCAGCCTACCAAGTCGGTGGACACCAAAAGTCGATGCATAATGAGGTTTATGCATTTTGACCTCATGCATTATGAGATATCCGACTGTAGCCAGAGAGGGAACATATTACGCACATCTGCCAATTTTACCCTCACTCCCTTCCCAGACTTCTTTCCGCCAATAATAATCCGCCCATTGAGGTGATGCATGCAGGCGCGGATGACAGGGGGCTTGTATGGTTGCGGACCGAACTTCGTGACAAGTCGCAGTCCCAATTTGGTAGTTGATACTGTCACGTCAGTTTTCATTGAGACATCCTGGGATTGTGTAAATAGCATTGCAAGA
Source organism: Favolaschia claudopus (assembly GCA_037176885.1). Taxonomy (NCBI): domain Eukaryota; kingdom Fungi; phylum Basidiomycota; class Agaricomycetes; order Agaricales; family Mycenaceae; genus Favolaschia; species Favolaschia claudopus. Next base: position 105,568 of record JAWWNJ010000189.1, read on the forward strand.
AGGTAATCTACAAACGTACTGGAGCAAAACTTCGAAAAAACGGGTTTTCCGTGTTTTGCACGGCAATTTCGTGCTTTTGATTGCGTATCCCTCGGACCAGTGAAGATTGAAGCTTGAAGGGATATTGAAGAGAGAGACAGTGCCAGAGGCTTCGAGCTTCCTTCTGGGGTGTCGTGAAAGACGAGGAGCTTGGAGGGGGGATGAGAGGGGGTGAGGGAAGAAGACAAGAGAGCGCGACGTGGCAGCGGAGACAATAGCGAGTTTGTGCGACCCAGGTCGCTTTTCGATTGCTCAGATCTCCGCAACAACAGATACCAGGTGTGTACTCTAAGCGACCTAGAAGAGTATTGCCCTAGGGCACTCCTAGGTCGCTGAGACTTCACGCCTGAGACTGCTCGTTGTGTAGATCTGCGGGGTTCCAAAGCGACCTGGGTCGCTTTGCACAAACCCGCTAATGACAAACACCATGTCAAGCCAATGATGCCACGTCATGATGCGATGTGGGGACTTGCTCAAGCACCTCATCCGGAACCTCTCCAAATACACGGAGTCAGATCAATATGGGCAGCTTTGTGAGGACCTCTGACAAAGGATCCCCGACAACCACCTATGATGCCTGCCCGAGAAATTTTCGATTCGGATAAAACATGCCCAAAAATTGCGCGCACCCTGCCCGGATTCGGATAAGAAATCGACCATCGACGACGCCAACCCTGCCCCACAATTCGGATAAATCATGGAGGCCGGGGGCCAAGGCTGGTTCAGATTCAGATAAAAGATACCCGAGACTCCTCGGACACAAGTTTCACCACTGACTCTCACCAAATTGGGCCAACTTCGAGGTCAATCAGGTACAATCTGACGAATTTCCCACCAAAGACACATCTTCTACCTATTTCGGGGAACTTTCGGGAATCAGGTGCCGCAAAATTCGGCAAGCGCACCACAGAAAGCGAAGATCAGCATTCAAGCTACATAAGTCATAACAAGCTTCCGCATTACTCAAAGGAGCTAGAGGAGCCACCCAGACGCGTCAAGAGATAAATTGCGAATTTTTACGATTTTAGCCGATTTTTTGAGGCCTGGTTCACCGTCCGGATAAAGCATCGACCTCTTGGAAGGCCTGGTTCGGATTCGGATAAGATCTTCCCCATTTGGGGTCCGGATAAGATGTCCCAAATCCCAGATTTTTTGGGGCAGGCATCATAGGTGAATGTCAGAGGTCCTTCTGACAATCACCCGATAGTTCTAACTTCCTCATGCGCATCGGAATTTTTAGGTGAGCAGTCAGAGAGGTGCCACAATATATTGGGTATTTACACCCTTTTCTTGCTTGAAATTACTCTCAACAGACTGCCTTAGGGTATTGGTGAATATTCAAACATGTTTTGTATTTCTCCTGCGTCAGGGAACACTATTTAGAGGAAAAGGAGTGGTTGAGGAGGAGGCACCTTCCAAATGCGGTAATACCGGTTGTAGGATCACCGAATTCTGGCAGCGTTGCCGACCACCACTGATTACCACCGAATTGAGGCAACTTCGAGGTCAATCAAGGACAATCTGATGAATTTTGCACCGAAGACGCATTTTCTACCTATTTCGGGGAACTTTCGGAAATCAGGGACTGGCAAGCGCACCTCAGCAAGCGAAGAACTGCATTCGAACTACATAACAAGCTTTCGCATTACTCAAAAGAGGTAGAGGGGCCACCTAGACGCGTGATGAGATAAATTGCGAATTTTTGCGATTTTAGCTGATTTTTTTAGGGCTGGTTCAGCGTCCGGATAAAACATCGACCTCCTGGAAGGCCTGGTTTGGATTCGGATGAGATCTTCCCCATTTGGGGTCCGGATAAGATGTCCCAAATCCCAGATTTTTCGGGGCAGGCATCATAGGTGATTGTCAGAGGTCCTGCTTTGTGGTACTCAAAACTATGTATTGTAATGCCGGTGCCCGGCTTACAGAAAAGGGGGAGCTTGCGCTAATTCCGTCCAGCCTGAACAGAAATGATCTTGTGAGAGGCAAAGTTTCGTTAAATCAGCCTTACATACACAACTCAAGCCATACTTCTTGTCTTAGTGCCGAAGTCCCGGTAAAACCTGCTATGTACCATAGAGCTGAATTCAGGAATTTGTGCAATTTTGACTGCTGCCCAGGCTAATGGTTCTGATTTTTTTTGGGGGGGAATGGAATTGATGGGTGTGAACTGAAGTTGATGGTATGGTTGCGGACCGAACTTCAAGTCGCAGTCCCAATTTGGTAATTGATACTGTCACGTCAGGTTTCATTGAGACATCCTGGGATTGTGTAAATAGCATTGCAAGAAGGTAATCTACAAACGTACTGGAGCAAAACTTCGAAAAATCGGTTTTCTGTGTTTTGCACGGCAATTTCGCGCTTTTGATTGCGGATCACTCGGACCGGTGGCTGTGCAACAGCATCAATGTCGCCTGGCCATTGCCGATTTCTTGAGGGTCCGGAAGAAGGAGTCCGGGGTTGCAGAGGCAGAATGGCAGAGAAAGACCTGATTACCTGCCTCAAACTCGCGAGTTTAGTACACACAATTTTGGTTTTTCGCTGTTCAAATTTCGTGTTTTGTAACCCTAAGTTAGGAGTACCTCCGATTCCTCTGAAACAAAAATTTCACCTATAAACCATACCCTAGTTCCTGCTAAATCTCGAATCCCGAAGGATTTTGAGCAAAATTGGGACTGGTCATGAAGTTTTGGCCGCAACCATATTCCTGCCTTTGTGGTTTCTTCGAAAGTCGGGAGTAATTTCCTATTGATGCGAGCCCTTGGCTGAGAGTATTTCTTTATTGCACTTTCCCCTGATTGCGCCGCTGTACAGTAGGCCACTTGTCTCTAAGGCTCTGTTTAACATCACGTATTGATGGCGTACCCGTGGGAGAGTAGGCACATTGCACAGCCATCCACTTTTCGGGAACCTCAGACAAAAGGGGGGAGCGCTGAGCAAGCTCCCCCAATCAAGAATTTCCCACACATCGGCAATCGCCGCCTTCGTGCTGGCAGTGTGCTGGCGGATACTTACTCGGAGTCCTCGGACTCGGTTCTGCGATCACCAGAGATTAGCATCGTGTATGGTTGCGGCCAAAACTTCATGACCAGTCGCAATTTTGCTCAAAATCCTTCGGGATTCGAGATTTAGCAGGAACTAGGGTATGGTTTATAGGTGAAATCTTTATTTCAGAGGAATCGGAGGTACTCCTAACTTAGGGTTACAAAACGCGAAATTTGAACAGCGAAAAACCAAAATTAGAGCTTATTAGCAGCGACCTGAAAACATATTTCAGAGCCCCGAAATTTAGATTGAACCTGTAATTCACCTTCTTTAATCAAGCGAGAAATTGTGAACGCGGTGGGGCCGTTTGCCCACGTCCTAAATTGGCGCGTCTCTGGCTCCAGTGGCCCCGCCCCACATAAATACGCAATGGTCTCGGGGGGTGGATCTGTGCGTCATCGACCGCGTAGAAAGGTTTATTGAAAAGCAAGACAACGCGACCTCGTTCTCCCCAAATATCCGTATATCGGAGACTCATCAAAAAGTGGAGCACCGACTCTAAGCGAAAATAGTTTAACGAATTATTTTCTTTGATTAGGAAGGTGGGTTTCTGGCGGCTGCTAATAAGCTCTATTGTGTGTACTAAACTCACGAATTTGAGGCAGCTAATCAAGTTTTTCTCTGCCATTCTCCCTCTGCAACTCCGAACCCCTTCTTCCGGACCCCACAGTGAAAGTGAAATCTCTTAACCAAGAAATCGGGAATGACCAGGCGACATTGATGCTGCTGCACAGCCACCGGTCCGAGTGATCCGCAATCAAAAGCGCGAAATTGCCGTGCAAAACACGGAAACCCAATTTTTCGAAGTTTTGCTCCAGTCCGTTTGTAGTTTACCTTCTGGCAATGCTATTTACACAGTCCCAGGATGTCTCGATGAAAACTGACGTGACAGTATCAATTACCAAATTGGGACTGCGACTTGTCACGAAGTTCGGTCCGCAACCATACAGTATGCCTTGGGCAAATACAGAATGATTTATCGCATGTACGGCTAGAGCAAAATAGCGAGGTTGATTTCGTAGTCGGTGTAGTTTCGTGCAGTGTATTTCCCTGCCTTAGCTAGCTGGCAGTGCTCCAGGGTGGTTACGGGACTCCATCCTTTCTTGTCCGCGTTTGCGAGGAGCCGATGCAGGGCAGGAATTGAGATTGGATTCTGGCCGATGAAGCTAAACAATTCCCTCCACTCAGCCAGCCGCGCCTGTGCACGCTGAACAGAATCTTCAAGGTCGAGGTTCTATTTAATTTGATTTGTTCAAGGATGGACACTAAACATAACGCACGGAAAACAGACCTTGAATTTCAGTATGTTCATCTTCTCTTTCACCGCCGCAACTTTGCCGCGAAGCTGATCCGCGTTCAGGTCATCATGGTTTCCAATGTGCTCAAACGAGTGAGTCGCCCGTTCCCGAATGATCTTCACATCAAGTGTCAAGCGAGAACACTTGGCGCACGGCTGAATGCCCTCAAGCGTGACTGTTCCCCCGAGGCATTGAGGGGAACGAGCTTTGGGTATACCAGAAATAATCATCAAGTCGTAGGGAGCACAATTTTTAGCATTTGGTGCATGTAACTGAAATGGATAGGTGGTATAGAATGTATCGGCATCCCACTCAATGGGTATGCCGGGGCACGGTACGGCCCAACGCGATGGATCACGGGGCGGCTGAGGTACAGAATGCGGTGGGCGGGGAACAAGACCAGAAGGAGCCGCGGGAGTAATGGATGTCGATGCCGGGACTGCGCCAACTTGTTGTGATGATGTACCTTGTTTCGGTATGAGACATGGATTACAGAGCATACAGCAACGATACTGACCTATACAACTCGACAGATGAGCAAGAAGAGTGCCGTGGTTAGCGCCAGCTTTCAAAGTCCTTCCACATTTCGGGCAAGGCGGTGGTATGTACGCATTGTATGGGACAGAAGCCGAAGAAGTAGTTCCCAAGTGCAGGTGTGATGGGTGGGATTGAGAAGTGTCGTTATTGAACAGACGCGAACGGTAGTGCGAAGTACGGGCTCCATTTATACAGGTCGAAGGATTGTTATTGACACTATTTACACCAAGATCGGCGTCATGTCTTTGGCTCACGATGGGCGGTGGATGGAAGTGGGCACGGGCAAGGTATTGTGGAGGAAGCTCAGCTCAAGTTCTGGTGGCCGAACGCGCTTTACAGCGCTCAACGCGTGCTTGACGCGTGCGGTCAAGAGAGTGTACGTTGTCTCAATCAATAAACAAACAATAATATTTTGCCCCCCTTTTGATGCACGTGCTGTTGATAGTGGGTCAGATCTCCGGATCTGACACCTCTTGAGTATGCCGGTGGTTACCTCGGCTAAGCTAAGCGGGGGTCACCACTGCCAGCAAGGTACTTAACCAGAGCGAGCTGGTTACCTTAAGTATGACGATTGTACAGACTGGTGATCGGCCGAACGGGCCAGTTCTTCCGACTGCACTGCTTCGTACCTAAACGAGTAATGCCGTTGGCGTGTGAACGACAATCTCCTGTATTCTCTTCCACCTTCGACTTCTTCTTGTCTCGCTACGCGTACGCGACAGTTCGTACGAGGGTGAATCCTTACACTTCTGGGCACTCCTTCCGGCAGTCTATACTGTGTTCTCCACTCCTTGCCCCCCGCTCACTACAAATCACTGTCACTATTACCGGCCTCGCAGATCAACGCCGTCTCGCGTACACCGGGTCTCGGACGGTCCCGTGTGTCGCCTCTGGTGCTTTTCTTTCTCTCCCTTTTGTCTGGACAAGTTCCGAAGCACCATCCAAGCCTCCTCACATTCCGACTCCATACACTCCTCCCAATGCTCCCCAGACACCTCTCATGCGAAAGGCGGCTCGCCTGATGTCCCTCACACCGCCAAAATTCGATATAGCAGCCAACAGTCCTGTCCATGACCGCAGCATGCTCTCCTTTCTCCTCAACTCTGATGATCTGGCTCCAATTTTGACTCAAACTGTTTCCACGCCCAAAGCGCCGTCTCTGTCTGCAGTAGATGGACTTGGTCCTTCTCCTGGGCGCCTCCAGTATTCGCTTGACGCGCTTGAGGCCGATTCGGCACTCAACTCGGTTAAAAATTCGCGAGAAAGAGCAGGGGGACAAGGGTACTTCACAAACATATCAGAGACATTTCCGGTCCTTTCAGGCGTGGTGGGATGCGTCGGAAAAGGCAAAAGCGGCTCTGAATACGAGGGTTGCTGCGCTTCCCGCTATGCCCATCACGGTAGCGAAGGTCGCGATGTTTTTGGAGTACGAAAGCACTCGTGAAAAGGTATGTGATTATTTTAGCTCATTCATTCATTTCTGTCTGCACCGGCATTCTAAAAAAATATATAGGGCCGTTTTTATCTTTTCCTAGGCTCGGACCAGCACTTTACTTTCGGTATTACCTTCAGTAAAGGCTGGTAGATCTTAGGCGGGGCGTGGCAGAGTGCGGATGCAATAGCCAAAATATACCCGATTAGGACACAAATCCGGAGGCGTGAGAAGGAGCTGGCGAGCAGCGACCGCCGTTGAGGGCCCTGCAGCTCTCCCCTACAGCTGAATTTTGGCTAAATCACAGCTGCAGCACCTCTGAATACGTCCCTCAAATTATTTCAGCCATAGGTAGGACGATCAGCCCACAAATCCGAGCATCAAGGCGCAGGTAGTTACCATATCGGGTATATTTCCACTCTGCCAACGTACTCATAAGTTCCACCAGTCTCTCCTGGCACTAATTCCTCCCCGTCAAAGTGCCAGCGAGAGATTGGTTCGAGTCTAATCTTTTCCGACCTCTGGGCTGGACTAACTAACTAACGTAAGCACTATATACGGCAATATGTTCTCACGGTTAAGTCGCCGGACTGCGTTGATCTGAAGTTCATCCCACAAATAAATTTATTGAAGGGCCAGTTACTGTTCTATTGTCTGGAGAAGAGTATCCAGACCCGACTGGATGCTTACATCCTTCTTTAGAAGGCAAAACATGGCAACAGGTAACAGGTTTATTTGGTTAGCTCCGTCTACATAAGACTCCGGTAAATAAGTATAAACTAATATACCGCGCTAACTCGTCGTGAAGAAATGGTAATGAGAAATGCGTAATCTGGCACACAAAGTTCCATTAAAAAATTCCATCGATAAGCTCTTTCCCGTCCTGCAAAGCTAAGACGGTGAAGCCTTCTTCCGAGTCCGATTGAACATCCCGCGAAGTTTCGGCAGAGCGATATCTGCGTCACGGAGTGGTCGGGGGCGGGAATGGGCAGTGGAGGAAGGTATCTCCGATGCTTGCATGATCGGCAAGGGTGGTTCTGTTGCACTTGGAAGGGGAGGAATGGGTGCGTCTGACACGGTGGACTGCAGTGGCTGCGCCACGGGAGCGGGCTCGTCACCGATGATGTCAATGGTGGCGTCGCCTAACTCGGGGATCGGGTGCGCAGCAGTCGAGGGAGGTTTGTGCTGGGTGAGGAATGAGGGCAGCATTGGCGGTGAATTGTTCTGTAACTTCAGCAGTGCAGCGATGTTGTGGGCCTGCTCAAGCATGAGAGCTGACAGCTCATTGAACTGCTGTCGTAGTGAGAGCACTTCACGCCAGAGCTTTACTTCGCTGGAAATCGCTGCAGGGCAGGACGACGGGGGGCGGCGTATGTACGTCGTTTGCGAGCCAACCTAAACCTCGCACAAGCCGATCTGTCGTTCCGGTCAGGAAAGTGAGAAGGCACCCAAGGTCGTTCCGAATGATAATGAGAGCGTCGGGAATGATGGAGAGACGGAATCCATGTCGGCGTGCGGTGGTGTCGACCAGATATTTTGACAGCGCAAGACTCGAGTCACTCAAGGTGAAGGAGGATGGTGTTGGTGTTGGTGACGGTGATTTCTGCACCAACGAGTAGCCGATGCGTAAATCTCACCACGAGCAAATCCTCACCGTTGGACGGTGGTGGTGGTGGTGTAAAGCCGAAAGAGTCTACATCAGGTTGACAGCTCCACCAAACAAAGCCACATTGAGACTGACTACACAGGAGTAGCACTATATCCTCTGAAAAGCTACATGTAGAGCTCAAACACAGTGATTCTCACTCAAATAGACTACCAGAAGCTCATTCCCGCCCACAAACTTGGGGGTCAATTTTTTTTTTTTCCGGCCTGACGGCCGGACTAACTAACTAGCCCTTAGTCGCCGGTTGGATTGCCGGTGCCCCCTTGATCTCTCTATCAATATTTTAGAAGAAGCGCGGGGCTGGCACAATCGCTGGCTCGAGCGTTGGACGCTCGCAGATTTCTGGAGTCATTACGGCTCTGGAATCATATCGCTTCAATTCACAGCATCTCTACAAAGACTGCGCTGAAGCGCAGATCTCGTTGCGAAGTGATTCGCGCATCCGGCAATTCGAATCAGCTGCCAAACACGACAAACCGAAGCGCGTAGAGAAGGCACAAATTACCAAAGCGGCTGGTGGAGTTTATGTAGTATAGTAGTTACCGCGGGCAGTGTTGGAATTAAGGGTTAACCCTTAAGTTAAGTTAAGCCTTAATTTGCCCTTAAGTTCGGGTCTTAGCTTCAATTGTCGACGGACTTAAGCCTTAATTAAGGGTTAATGATCGATTATGTAACACTCTTTTCGCCATTATCTCACTAGTTGAACCAACTTGAAGCTGACAATAGCTGAGAAGGCTCCAAAGAGCCTTTTGTTTTGCAGGGAAACATCTGAAAAAACATTGTAAATGTACAAAACAGTCTCAATTTATTTGATGTTCCTTGGATGAAATTTTAGCGATGAATTATTTCTAAGTCCAGTGCGTGAATGAAGGTCCCCGGGAAGTTTCAAGGGATCTGAGAGGCAAAGACTTGCATTTGGTTCACTTGGAGGTGGTCCTTATGGCGGTCACATTGTACATTTAATATTCGCGCACAAAATTGTATGCGCGCACACAAATATTGCTGCGCACGCGCAAAAGCCGGAGGCGATTTCCTTTTTGGGTGGGGTTTGACAGCTGCCAGCCTGCCCATCGGCAGCATCGAGTCCCGCCCCCGCCCCGGACGTTAGCCGCCGTTGAGCTATACCTTTGGGAGTAGAATAAGTAGATATAAATGCTCGGTAAATTGCAAGTGAATTGAGAGAATCTGAGACAGAATGCAAGCTGCCGCGATCATGTGACTCCGCCACCGTGCCCGCTGTGGGTTTCATCCCTCCAGTCGAAATCAGGCGGGACGTGCGTTGACGCCAACGCCCGACACCCGCTAGCTACGCGTCGGGGCGTCGGGATCATCAAACGTCATCGTGTCATAAGTCTTGACACGTGTTAGGTGAGAGGTCACGATCAGTGACGTAGAGCATCACATCACCGGCATTTTATCACCGATCGGCAAAGCCCGTGGCGGTTTTTTTAGATCTAGGTACTGTAAACAGCATCTTTTGATCAGCTCCTGGATGTGAATTCGGCTTGACAGTGCATATAACGACTCGGAAAGAGTACCCGAGAGGAGATACGTCGCTCTGCAGCACAACTGCAGCAGGAAACAGGCCTGAGCCAGGCAACACGTATGCAGCACGTGATGAAACTTCTGACAGATTATGTAATAAGAACGCACTCCGGTCGGACCCCCGCGGTAAGGGCTCATTAACCGTGCCTGTGGTTGGCTATGTCTCGGCTAGACATAGCCAAATGATCCTATCTGATCCTTCCCATTCCGATTGATCCCTCTCGTCAAACCCGGCGCTTGCCGTGAATTGAATCAAAAACATAACCCGACTTCGAAGGGACTTCCCTTGACCCAAACCTCTGAAGAATTTGCTATAAGATGGAGGAGTAGTAGGACCTTAGATATGTGTACATCTCAAATTTTTCTGACCCAAAATTTGGTAGGAGCGGCCAGTGGGCAGAGGGAAAATTATGATTTCTGGTTGCTTTCTGGAATTATACAGGTCGCTGCACAACATAAAGCTCGAGCGAGACAGAATCAGATGTGTAGGAATTGTAATCAACTCACCCAGGTACATGTTTATCCTATATGTACACTAAAAACTCTTAAGGGCATCGGCGGTTGATTTGAACATTCAACTGTAAGCAGAACACCGCACAAGTAAGCACTCAGATGTCCGGAGGAAGTTGAAAACGGGCCGCTGAGTAGAGACCGAAAGTCGGCGCGTGGCCCCGCAACAAGAAACATTTGCACATCCATCTAATCAGGTTCAACAGCAACTGAGACTCCCCGGCGTCGGGGTTGGGTGAGAATGGGCGAGGAAAACGAGAAGATTATCGAAGCACATTGAAATCTTACCTAAACAATAAATCCTTCATTCGTTGATGTTCTGAGTCCTGGAGACAAAACTCGACGTCGTTAGAGCCACACAAAGGATGACACGCGAACTCGCGCTCGCCGTTTGTGTGTGTCTCATGATCGCGCTTGTCGTTTGTATCCCCCCATGGCTCGATGCTTGAGCTACGATTGCGTGGCCGAACCGTCGTGTCAATGCTGTTGACGAGGTGGAAGTTGGTGTTGGGGAGACACCGAGCGAAGTAGACGCGCCGGCAGTGTGCGCAGTCGCAGACGACATACGCGGGCGGGACGGCTACAGCTCGACGAGGATCATAGCCGATGCCGCCACACCGACGACGCGACATCTGTTGTGTCATCGATGTGGCTCGACAACATCGGAGTGAGTCATTGCTAGTGGTGTCGAGGTTTCCTGAGGTATGGTGCAGTTAGAAAGGAAAGGGATGAGAAGCAAGTCACGACTCACGTACCTCATGCCGCTAAATAGTCGTATGCCAGATTTTAGACCCAAAATTTCTGTTTCTATCGAGAGGTGGGTCCCACGAGAGTAATATGATTCTGTTGTCTTTGACGCGCGGAAAATCGGGGCGCGGAAGATTGACATTGTGTAGACGAGATGAGATGTCGATTGACAGAGTTTGTTGCCTTTAGTTTAGAGAGACTTGTATATGAAAGCCAGCCCAGAGAGAATTACTGTAAGGAAACCAAGAAGCAGAGCCAGGAAGATGCAGGAGGGAAGAGATGAGAGCAGGAGAGCGTTGGGACGCGACGCAAAAAGTGCTGGCAATTGACGGCGGTGATTTCCGTGTCGTCACCCGTTACCAATCTTGAATACCATTGGCTTGTCCTATGTCGCTTTGGGACACAAACCCGAATAGACATAGTCTTGAATTCCGTGATGTTTACTGGATTTGGGAATAGATTCAAGATGAAATCAAGACGGTAAATTGCTCAGTGCACGCGCCGCAGAATAGTTGGCACTCAGTTTTTTGGTGCACACTCATACTGAGGTATCTAGAAATCTCTCCCCTTTTTCCCTCTTTTTCCCTCCTTTTCTGCAACTTGAAAACTTGATTAATTCATCGTAACCACAGACATAGTACATAAGCCGCGGTAAGTAACAGACTCTATATCTGTCGAGGTACGAGACACAAGATACTAGAGCGTCTGTCTACGAGAGACTAGAGTTTATGTAGCTCGCATCATCTGTACTTGATGGCCGTATGTAGCTCACGTGATATATACGTGCTTCTTCCCGGATTCCATCCACCTCGAGTGCCTCGCCGTCCTTCGCGCGCCTCTCCCCGCTCTTTTCCTTGTTCGAGCCGACTCGGCTATTTTTTGCGCTCAACAGTGTTCCTAGGCATTCTATGTGGTATATGGAGACTTAATAACAATTTTCAGATACCTATACTAGGGCATTGTTTTTTGATCCAGTTTGTAAACCGGTTTAAAAACTGGTTTTTTTGAACGCTCGGCCAGTTTCATTGGTTTTTAATTCTTCTAGCTGACGTAAGGTGAGAGAAACTCTGCTCATTTTGAGGAAGTAAAGGAGACTAACCGGGTGATGATATTCAAGGGGGGAGATCATACTCTTCCTATCGCTAATTCATGCACCCATTTGCTCATAGATCGTCTGCAAGAATTAATATTCGGGGGGTAGATGGTTTCCTAATTTGGAACAATACGGTAGCCTGCTCTGAATTGACAGTGAAAGCCTTCGAATTCATGGTAGAGTGTTCGTAGAGTGTTAATTGAGGAGCCCTAGGAGATTTTGGCGAAAATTCGCGTTGAAAACCTTGATTTTGCGAAATTTTAGGGTTCGGTTTATAAACAGGTTTATAAACGGCCTGTTTGGAAACCGAATTTAAAAAACCGTTTATTAATGGTCCGGGAATTAAAAACAAGGCCCTAACCTATACTGTTGCAGAGCTTCGGAAATGTGCAAGCTGGTGTTTGACAAATTTTTCCGGCCCACTCCGCATCTACCTTGGCTTACGTGACCGCGCCATGCTGTTGCTCGGAGCCGGGACCGCTTACTGCTTTGGTCCGACCTATTCAAGACGTCAATTCAGCTGGGAGATGAATCCGAAGCCCCGGTATTTGTTTTCCTCGTATGATTTCCCGCAAATCCGTTTAGAATTCGGTGTCTAGGTTCTCGGGATACTGGCAGATAGTGCCAAACACAAGCAGACCGGCCGCATCAATGAGCACGGAGTTCTCCGCCATAAACACGTTGAACTTTGCGGCATTGGTGCTGTTGCGATGATGATGTTCGGTTATTTCCACATCATGGGCTCTGCCGTGCCGGATTTTTCGCCGGATTTCTCAGATAAATCGAGCATGGGCGACGTGACTGGTACACCTACCATGTCTTTTCGACAGGTATTGGGCAGGAAGAAATGAGCTATCAAGGTAGGTTTTCATTTCTGCTGGAAATTTAGTATGCAATTACCTATTTTTGAAGCGCATCATGACCGTGTCATCCAGATGCATGGCGCGAACGATGTTTCAATCACGAAAGTAACCCACGGCGCCCGACCTTTTGCGGCGCAGACATGCCGATCGTTTGGGGCGAGTGTAAGCGATACAAGAGCATTAGGCGGTTGGAACGAGAGCGGTTCGTTCAAGAATTGTTACGATCGTGCGCTACCAGTCTGCGCTCTGCTGGGTGCTGCATTCTTCAATAGTTTAAAGCCCGAGCTTTACCGAGTTGCTCGGGATGTTCTCGGTACGTTCCGTTGCCTCGCAAAATTGCAAAGCTTAATATAGACTGGATTAGAGCCTCCAAACGATGTTTCCGAGGAGATATTCCCGTGGATTGAGGACGAACTCGCCGCATTGATAAGCCGCGAACACTCGAATCGTCTCGACTCTCGCTAAGGACATTGCACTGCGGCAATTTCTCAGTGCCATGCTGTGGTTTCGTCGCATCTTGGTGCAGGATCTAGCGGTCATTTTCACTCAAACTCCCCATGCTCTGATTTTCAAATATGCACCATTCAATTCCCCTTCCTTTCGCGATTTCGCCGCTTCTTCCACTGCCGCTATCGATGCCGCAGAGGAGACGGCTCGACTTGCCTTACAAAATCTTCCCCAACATCTGGTTGCCTCGCTTCAAGGTGCGCTTGCTACAAAGAACCTCGCATTTGAACGTGAGCGTCAAAACTATCACAATGAAATGGCCTCAATGCGCAATGAACTGGGACAAATGAAGACACTGTTGGAGCTTGTGGCTGGAACGAAACGCGTGAAGCGCGCGCATGGTATGTTTCTCAGCCAATATGATTCAAAGTTTGCGCTCAATTATTTCTCTTGCGGTAGGAAATCTTACGGAAGGTTTGATCTCACTGGCATTTCCCTATCAGGAGGTTTGATGATGCGGTGAGCTCGGCATGTTCGATTCATTTGAAATTCTGTCAATATCTCAGCGGAATTGTAGGGTTTTGCTTGCTTAAGCTTCTCTAATGTGGAAGAGATGTCTGACAATGCCATTCTAATACTTACCGTCCAATTATGATTGATAGATATATTTTGACATTTGCGATGCATTCACCATTCACCTGTTGAAGTATTTATTTCTCTTCCATTTACCGTACCTTACATTCTCCAACTCGCAATCCGTTCCGTTACGCGTCACACATTCCTTATGTAGCTTTGTGTCACCGTCACATTCCTCAGTCGTTTCCTCCACGACTGAGGTATGTGCATTCGTATCTACTGTCCTTACAGCTTACTGATTCTCCTGGTAGTTTATACTTACTGTATTCTATCAGGTATATAATACACGAGTCGTTTCCTCCACGACTGAGTTTGTACTTACTGTATTCTATCATCACCTGCCTCGTTTCCTCTCCTAGTGAGTCTTGGACTCTTCGGTGCTTAAAAGGCAGATTTCTACGAGGTAGCACATGTGTAACACCATCATTTCTTTTTTTATCTCGTGACCGTGTTGTACTTAGAACCATCTCCACTTCCCGCTCCGTTTCCATTATCCTGCGCTCATAGATGATCTCATTCCACCTTTGTTTTACTTACTTACTTGTTATAAATACTACGATGTATTAGCTACAATTCTTTGGTGAATCTAGAACTTAAACCAGTCACTCTGTTCGCCACAAACTAGCTCTCGTGTGCCGAAACTCTTGCCTTACGGTAAACTTTCGTCACATATTTTTGACTCTTAACTAGTATCTTTGCTCTTCGTCGCCGCTTGCTCTGGTTACCTGTGGTCTGATCAACCGCCGCTACCGACTTCGACGACGACTCTCTCACCAAAGTTTTTCTCTTGTCTCATCTCCTGTCTCAACTCTTGCTTTTTTTCTCGTACTCTCTCATCTCGACGCAATGGCTCAATTTACTCGTGGAAGCGGACGTTCTCCTTATATTACTCGGGCGACTACTCGGAACAATCGTGTTACTGTCGAGGAACATGCGGAGGATAGTGAGTCTTCCACTTCTATTTCTTCTTCTATTGGTTCCGAGCATCGCGCTCCCGAGCAATCCGCTCCCAAGTCGGCTTTGGGTTCGCCCAAGTCGCGCAGCGTTACACCCGAACTGTTGTTCAGCCGGGTTGTTTCCGCTTCACCATTCGGCGGTTAGTGCCCCACCTCCTCAGGTGGTGGAGGGAGCTTTTCCCTCTCAGGAAAGCTCCGGGCTGTTGCTTGTCCCGTTGCTTGACAGCAGCGTGGACTTTGGTATTCTCGACTTGGATGCAAGCGAGAATCGCGAGACCTGGACGCAGGTTACTCGCCAGTCTTCCAAGTCTCACAAGGAAGACAAGAAGTCGGTTGGGGCCGAACTTAATCGTTCTACCTCCGCTTCTACGTCGCCAATTGAACGTGCGACTAAGGAAATGAGCTCCAAGGAGCTTAGGCAGATTGGCAAGCGCTACATGCGCACGGCCAAGGCTGCTGATAAGAGCCGTCGAGTTTCTCGTGTTTCCGACGAGGAACTTATTTCTCTCGCCTCTGATGATGAGGATAAAATTGCGAAAGTTAAATTGAACACATTTAACTCACCTCGCTTCACAGGTGCTCAGGCCCAATCCACACCCGCACCGGTTCGGAAGGTTGAAGTCCGCTCGGCTTCGCCTTCTGGAAGCGAAATCTCTCGAGGCGAAGGGCCGTCTCAGCCGAAGGGTAAAGGACCTGATCCTCGCAATTGGGGCGAGGTTGATTGGTCGGACCAGTTCTCTGAAGCTGAGTTTGAAGCTCAACGCGCTGCGTTTGCTAATTTCGAAGAAATTAATCGAAATAAAAAGGAGCCTATTTCTACTCCTTCTGATTTATTCCGGGATGGTCCCGTGAATAATGTACCATCGGATAGCTCTTCTACTACCGTTGTAATTAATAAATCTGAATATAATTCTCCTCCGAATGAATCAGTGTCTGGCCAGACCATTATTTCGCTATCAGACGAGAAATTGAACCTTCAGAAACGCTTGAAGGCAATTAAACTTGAGGAGAAGCGTCAGAGAGACGTCGAAATAGCGGAAGCGAAACGCACCGCTAAGTTGCTTAAGAAGAAGCAGGCTAAACAGGTTAAGAACCGCGCTAAGGAAGCGGTTGAAGCGAGCATTGAGCGGGAAATTCGCACCAAAAGTTCTGGTAAAAGCGAACGGAAACGCTCGAATTCCCCTCCTGCTAGACCCCTTGTAGGCGGAACATTTATTGACAAAGTTATTCGCGAGGCTGCCGCTCGGAATTCCTCCCCCCTTCGTCAAGCTCGAGCTCGAGTTCATCCAGCTCGAGTTCCTCGAGCTCCAGCTCAGATTCCTCCGAGGAAGATTCCTCTGACTCGGACGACAGTCGAGCAGCTCGGATAGCTCTTCCAGCTCTGACGAGAGTGGTACCGACTCTGGAAAGTCTGTGAAACGGAGTCATCATAAATCTCGTTCCCGCAAACACAAGGGAAAACGTAGCCATTCTCGCAAGTCGCGGAAATCTAGTAAATCGCGACGCGCGAAAGGCTCACGTAGAATGAGATCTAAATCTCGCCGGGTTTCTAAAACGAGCTTGAAGCCTATCCCACCTACCAAATATTACAATGGATCAGTCGATCCTTATGCATATTTCCGGTTCGTTCGCGAAAGCACGAACTATGTAACCATGGGTAAAGTCCCTAAGGAAGATCAGACTTTCATTATTAGTTACTTCATGACCGGAACGGCTGGAGATTTTTACCAACGCAAAGTCCAAGATTTCTCAAGTTAACGTTGTTAAATATGAGAAATCTTGGACTTTAACCAAGTTCTTCACCGAACTATTGAACTATTGCTTCCCTAAAGATTTTAGGTTGAAACAGCGTACAAAATTGAACGGACTTTTCCAAGGTTCTAAATCAGTAACTGAACACATCGCTGAATACGAACAGTTACATACTATGATTGGTTTACCAGATGACCAGGAGAAAGTCACCCGTCTCTGGTTAACCTTGCGCAAGGACATCAAGAAGGAGATGTCCCGCCAAAAGCTTGATCCAGAGGGACGATGTTGTCGTCGAAGCTGAGCATGCTGAAAAGTTGCTTGGGAATTATAAGCCGGAAGATGATAAACCGAAGGCTAGCGCAAGCGAACCTTCCAATTTTTCACTTAAGAGCCCTAATCGTCGGCGTAGTGGTCGCTTTTTCAAGAAGCCAACAATTCAATCTTCTTCGGTGAAGTTGAACACTGAAAAATCGAATTCAGATAAGCCAAGTGCTTCAACGAACAACCAGGCAAAGGGTAAACGAACCCTTGATAACCGTAAAATGTCGACTAAACGTCGTAACGAATTGATGGCTGCTGGCATGTGCTTAAATTGCGCAGAACCAGGCCATATGGCTCGTAATTGTCCTAAATTAACGAGCATGAATTCGAATCAGAAAGGCAAACCTCCAGGTTTTGGCGCACACGCAGCGCGAATGCGTACTGCAAACGAATCAGCACTCTCAGCAACTACTGAGGTGTTGGAAACCTTACCCGTTGGGTCTGCGATTTTCCGTATGGAAGCTGAGGAGGGCGGGAACCAGGATTTAAAAATTTTGGAAACTGTCAACTCTCACCCGGAAAAGTCGCGACCTATCGGCGATTTAGTGGCTCGATTCGTTCGCATTGTATTGCAGGAAGCTCAGCCTTACCCTGGAGACGAAGAGGTTCAAGAAGAATCTCGATTCCAAGTGTACGAGACATCGGAAACTGAGTATGTTGTCATTGATAACGCAACCACGGAGGATGTGATCTTACCAATGGAATTCTTGTTTGACGAAGACTTCAAGATAGGTCTCTGGTATGCTATTGAGCGCCAGCTTGCTATAGGACTTGATCCTGAGGATGTTGAATGGGAAGACCGCTACACTGCGGAAACCGACGACATGTTCGCAACAATGGCAACATTTATACTACAGGATGTTGATCAAGAAATTGAAGATCCTTTAATCAAGGATAATAAGATTCGGGTTGAATCTTTCAACGAGGAATCTTACCTTGTCACCAGTATATTCCGAAACTCAGAACCACAAATTCTTCCCAAAGAATTCCTGCAAAACCGGGACTTTGATCTCTCGGCCTGGTACCTTGAAAAATTTGTGAATTTACCTTCCTATTCGGACTCAGAGTCATCTAGTGTGTCTGGATATGAGCCAAGTGAGTCGGAAGATGAGTTCGCCGACTTACCTGAATTATTCGAGGCGAGTGATTCAGAATACGAGTCGGATTCGTACTCGGATGATGGGGACTTTGATCTCCCTCGTTGCTTCAGAATTTCTGGATTTTGCGATGAATCTGAAAGAGAAATTGAACCAAACGACGTTGAAGACTTACCTGGTCAAGAAGAGCA
This sequence comes from Favolaschia claudopus, assembly GCA_037176885.1. NCBI lineage: Eukaryota > Fungi > Basidiomycota > Agaricomycetes > Agaricales > Mycenaceae > Favolaschia > Favolaschia claudopus. The sequence continues at coordinate 123,740 of JAWWNJ010000189.1, forward strand.
CATTCCAACGACGTCTGACTACTCAGATATGCCAGAATTAATGTCCGTTAGCGACTCCGAGTCTGACATTGATGAGTTTGATGGCTTTGATGATGAAGTCGAACCTGAGTTTAACTCAGCATTGAGACTTTCAGGGAATCTGGGAGAAACGCTGGATGATCGTCTGAATCTCCTTTGTGAGGTCCTAGACTTACAGGATATTCCATCATCAAATTCGGAAAATAAACGACTTCGAACCGATCGCATTGGTGATCTTGTAGCGGAGGGCGCATGTGCCGTTCTTGAATTTCTACAGCCTTATCCGGGCGATGAACTTGTCGAAATAGACAGACCTTGCCGGGACAAGCGTCGTTTCTATCTTGATCAAGTTGTAGACCGGCAATGGACCGTTTGGGATGAATATTTCCATGAGATTACAATCGTACCGAAAGGTCGATTATTTGATGAAGAATTTGAAATCGCGGCGTGGTATGCCAGCGAGCGGTTGTATCAGCTTGAAAGAATAGCTGAGCCACCTCGTCCACTTCATCAAGCGCAAATCGATGATTTACTCTGCAACGGAGCAAATCAATATTTGAATGAACGGGTTGAAAAATACCCTGAACTTTCAACTTACCATGTTCGCAAGAAGTATCCCGGACTATATAATGTCTCGGGAGCGAGCAAACGAGGTTCTCGTTGGCAGTTGGACCTGCCAGAGGAATATCTGATGAACTGGCGGTTCAACCTTGTAAATTGGATCCGCCGAAAGCGCGGTAGAATTGAACATGAAGAAAGTTTTCGTTGGAATACGCTTGATATGGAAGATGGCTTTGGCTACAGTTGAACATCTCATAATGCATATGCTCACAATGCATAAACCTCATTCTGCATAGTGTTTTGGGGTCCACCAACTTGGTAGGCTGGTGTTTTATGCATTTTCTCATATTGCCTAATGCATAAGGCTTGGGGCAAGTTTGTAGTGCATTATGCATTATGAGATCGCAAAATTGATACAATTTGGTGGCAATTTGGCCGTTTGTGTCACTCTTCTAACGCATATGGGTACTACTCACGTCAAAAACACCAGTTTATAATTTTGACCGCTTTTACGACAACTGGTGGACAATCCGGCATCTGCCGCACTTCCATATATAGTAAATTCGTGATAATGTCACATATGTCACACTGTGTGACAGTATGTAGGAATGCATATTGCTCATAATGCATAGCGCTTGGTGGTCCACTGACGCTATGCATTATGAGATGTTCAACTGTATTTGTATCTTCTCTTTGAGACGTCGTATTCAGAACAGGAGATTCGATTATTTGAAGTAATTCAATCAATTGAAATCGAACGCGATACAGTTGAAGTTGAATTCGGTAGACCAAGTGCGCTACCTAAATTATCGTATTTGTTGAAAATGCTTGCGGATGTGCGGTTCAATGAAGTATTGGAATCGTCTATTTTATACTGTGGAGGAATTCAGGTTCCCGCAGATCAAGTAAATGGAATTTCACGCACCGCGTGCATGCCTCGAATCCCTGATAAAATCGTCGCAAAGCCGTTGATTATTGTAGTTCATGTCAACGGGCACCCAGCGCGTGCACTCGTCGATTTGGGTTCACTTGGGGATTTGAGTTCAACTTCCCTGGCAGATCAGCTTCAGCTTAAACGACGAGAATTGAATGAACCAATTGTTCTTCAACTGGCCGTTCAAGGCTCAAGGTCGAAAATCAATCACTCAGTTGAAGTGAGCTTCAAGTATCAAGACATTAATTGTCCACGTACTTTCTATCTTGCCAATGTGAGTGGTTATGACTTGATTCTCGGAACGGCATGGCTGTTTCAACATCAAGTTAATATTGGGCTCAACCCCGCTCGAGTTTGCGTTGGAAGCGCGAAATGCTTACCTCTTTCCGGTGTCGCAACTGCGAAAATTTATTCGCATTCAGCTGAGTTAGCTGATAATGTGGTTCAATCGGCTCGAGACGAGTTGATGGAATACGCAAAGCCAATATGTAAGAAAGCTGCTGAAACACCTCTGCCGCCCTTACGTGCAATCAACCATACAATTCCGTTGATTGACGAGAAGAAAATCTTACCCTGGAGACCATCTCGGTGTACTGAGGCTCTTCGTCCTCAATGGGATGAAAAGCGCCGGAACTATCTGAAAACCGGGCGCTGGAAAATAACGAGCTCGGGCAATACTGTTCCGATGCTGTTAATTTCGAAAGCAAAGACCAACCCGCCAAAATTACGCACCGTGGTTGACTTGCGAGCACGCAACAAAAATACTCACAAGTTGTCTTCTCCACTTCCGGACATGGAAGGTATTTTGCGCCGAGTTGCTCGGTGTAAATATCGATCGCTGATTGATGGACAGGATGCCTACGAACAAATTCGTATAATTCCCGAACATGTGGACCGTACCACAGTAACCACTCCTGACGGTAATATGGTCAGCCTAGTAATCCAAATAGGCGACTGTAATGCGCCAGCGACGTACCAATCGTTAATGAACTATCTATTTTCCGACTTCATTGGAAGATTCATGGATGTATATCTCGACGATATCATCATCTATTCCGAAACTCTTGAGGAGCATATAAAGCACGTTAAATCTATTATAGATGTGCTAAAGCGTGAGACGCTTTACCTCAGCGAGCATAAGCTTCAATTTTTGAAGCCGGAAATGAAAGTCCTCGGTCGCATTGTTGACGATGATGGTATCCGAATGGATCCTGACAAAGTCGACAGTGTCTTAAATTGGAAAACCCCAAACAATCGGGACTTACTGCGCGCGTTTTTAGGTTCGATTGGGTATCTTGCTGATGACTTGGCTCGTATTCGTGAACCGATGGGAATTCTCCACGGTTTGACTGGAGATACTGTGCCGTTTCGCTGGGGTTATACTCAGCAACGGGCTTTTGAAGACTGCAAAAAGAATATTCATCAGTCTCGCGAGCACCGTCGCGGTCCGTTGAAATACGGACCTGATGCCGATCCTGCATTTCTCGTGACTGACGGATCAAGCTCTGCAATTGCTGGAGTTGTGAGCCAAGGCGCTGATTGGAAATCAGCGAAAGTGGCCGCATTCTTCAGTGCGAAACTCAACTCGGCGCAGCAAAATTATCCTGTGCATGAGATTGAGATGTTAGCAGGTGTTGAAGCGATGCTACGGCATCGTGACATACTGCAGGGATTCCATGTTAAATGGATAACAGACCACAAGGGTCTTATTCACTTCATGAACCAAAAGAACTTGTCGGGACGACAAGCCCGGTGGATGGAAAAAATCTCTGAATTTGATTTCGAGGTTGTATATGTTCCTGGAACAGAAAATGTTCTCGCGGACGCATTATCTCGCATCTATTCAAACGAGGCACCCGGAACTGTTCGCGCGAGAAGCGAATACACGTACCATGATGTCGTCGACAATGATGCACTCAATATTAGCTCCATTTCCATGCCGGTTTTTGCGGGTTCTGAAGCGAAAGCAATGGCAAGCGACCGTGTCTTGAGGTGTGCAACTAAGGCTGCGGAGCAGAAGCAGAAACAGGACCTCGCTAAGGCGAAACAGACCCAAGAAAGTCGTGTCTTGAGGTCGATGACTCGTGCTGCAAACGAGAAGAAATTTGCTTCCACAGGAGAAGCAAAGGAGGGCGGGAGTACCCAAACGAAATTGAAAACAGCTGACGCGAAGTCAAGCAGCTCCGACGCGCAGTCTGAGTCAAGAGCAGGCACCGACATGAAGTCAAGTGCGGAGGCAAAGTCGTTTGACAGCGGTGATCAAACTTTGATCCCGGAAGCAAATCCGGCATCAATGGAATCTTTTTCTCCGTCTCCCACCTCTAGAAGTAGACTAGTAGCGTCAAGCTTTACTAGTCACTTGAGAATAGATTGTTGAATAGAAGTGGTTGCACACAAAAGTGGGTTGAATGTAAGATGATATTCAACGGAAGTATCTACGACTTTTTATACATGGTAGGGAGTCTCTGAGACAGGGATAAATGACATAGGAAACTAGGTAGGGTCTCAGGATAGGAATGATGAGGAGAGAATGGAATGTAGAGTCAAGGGATAAAAGATAGACATAGGAACAATATTCAAGACTCACGATCGTAGACTTGGAGCCGAGACATCCTGTGATCCATGACAGTGAGCGATTTTGACTACGATTTTTTTGCATGGGAAACACACATTTGTACCGTTTCTGCCCAACCTGCGCCAGCAAACCAATATGTTGAGCATGAACACGACTAAATAGAGGACATTTTGTGCGATCACAAGTTCCCGACATCTGCCGAATTTCCTTTTATGGTACTTGTGCGACTGATGTCACACGTGTCACAGGCTGAGACCGTATGCAAGAATGCATATTTCTCAAATCTCATAATGCATAGGGCTTGGGGGTCCACGGACCGTATGCATTATGAGATCCAACTGTAGCTACTTCCACGCCGCTATACGCAATCCAGGATTTTTCCGACAGACCCACTCAGGCTGAGAATTGCCTACTCGGCCTGAGTAGGTCCGCGTCTGAGTAGGTTCTCACCTACTCAATCCGAGTATGCCGAACCCACTCGGCACAAATCCACAAATCCACTCACTATGAGTGGGTTTCCGAAAATTGACCGGCATGGCCTCCCAGCTGATGCCGGTGTGTTCGGCACCATCCGAGCAATCAGATTTGATATGCGGCGATGCTGCGCCGTCTTGGGCACACACATGGCAAGTTATTTGCGGAAGTTGATGAGCTTCCGCGCTCTGTCCCGACCACCATGTCGATTTTCAAAATTCTTATATTTCGACTTCTGCGGTCGCAAGGGGGCCCTCAAGACAAACTGGAGAAGTTCCACAATAGAACCCATCCCTCGTTGGTTGAGCCTCAAGCTCCCGCTGCGCTGCAAGGCCGCGAAGACCCCCTCCTCTGCTCAAGATAACTACCGCCGCTGTTGTGGGCCGAGGCACCTCAGACTGCGCCGCCGTATGGCCCCCGCACTCCTCAAGTCCTCCCCCCAGCGCTTGAGCCCACTGATCCCACAGCGCTTCAAGAGCGCAAGATGCGGCGGAAGACGCCATCCTTTCAAAAAAAACTTCACCAACGGCCGAGGCACCTCAAGCTGCGGCGCCGCTCTGGCCTCTGCACTCCTCAAGCCCTCATACAGCACCGTTTACTTCCATCCAGTATTGGATGATTCCGACTCACCACGCTCGTCGTCGCCGTGCCCCCTGCCCATCAAGCAGCGCCTTCAAGCTCGTTGCCGAATCAATACGTCCATCACTCCCACTGTGGATGGTGCGACCCCTGGCGAAGTCTTCAAGCTGTATCAAGAATCTTCGGTGGCGTCCTCAAGCACAAAGTGGGCAGCGGGGGCGCACAGCGCATCGACGAAAGTATTGCTGGCACTGCGCTTAGCAACCGGAGTTCCCGGATCGTTGCCCGACCCAACCCGGGCACTGTTCGGGGCCGTGCCGCCGTATTACGCCGTGTGGACTTGTCGAGCGGTGATTTCATTGTCGCCACTCGCTCGCCTCCGTGTCCCCGCTCAAGTTCAAGTCGTTCAAGCTCAAATCTAAGCGCCTTTACACGTCAAACCTTTTCCTTTCTAGAGTATTACCAAGCTCTGGCCAACGCCAGCCCAGAAGTCCGTGGGCTCGTTTCTTTGCGAACTGGGATGGCTGCAAAGGGACGACATGCGACAGCGTCGGTGTAATGGTGGACACCGGGGATTTTTACCTGGGAAGAGAACTCGACCCAGGTCCCACAGGGTTTTAACCGGAGGTCCCGCCATTCCAACGGCCGGCCAGTTTTCACCGATTGCCAGCGTCTTGTGTGAAACCCCTGGAATTCGTGTGTGCTCGGTTGACAGTTTGTAGCGATACGTGGAGATAGCCACCTTTACATTTAACTACTTACATATTTGTTTTCCGTAAACTCGTTGTTCAGGCATTTGGACCACGCGAGTATAATATATCCCCCCGTCGACCGCTCCAGCGTGAACTCAGGCCTTGTGTTTTACACTGTTTGATTGAATCAAAGTGATAACTAGCATTGTTTTTCAAGTACTTTCATCCTGTTATGACACTTTTTTTTGCTGAGGATACATTGAGCTTTTCCAGATATGGCAATAATCAGAAACTGTCCTGTTATTGATGCATCGTCAGGGCATAATGAATAGCCGAGTATTCTACTCGGTGTTACAAAAAGTAACCGATAATTTGGTCACTCCTTCACGGCCACGTGATAATTTTTTGAAGTGTCGCGCTTCAAGTATACCCCTGAAATCTCGCCCTCTCGGACTGCGGAGGAACGTCTGGGTATCCGAGACTACAAAACAGTGTGCAGCCCACTGTAGTTTTTCACCAAACTCGCTTAGTTTTTCGAACTGAAATTTTATTTTCACCGTTTGCCAAAATGCTCTGTTTCGTTTTCGAAATCTGCTGACCTGTGTTTGGTCCCGCGTCCTCGGCTCCACCCTTGCCGAATCAGCTATTCGTCTCTTTCAGCGCATTCTCTTGCCAGAGAGTGAGTTGGTGAGGCTCCCTGAACCTTTGTGAATACATCAGAGCTCCAATCTGACCTCCAGCAGGGCTCAAATGCGTGCTTGAGCCCAGTTGTTTACACCGACAAGCTTACGGCAGTTGTGGAGACTTGTGGAGCCGCACGGTGCCGTTGACGGAATCGTCAACAACTGTCAATTAAAATCGAAAAGGAAAGAAGATCAAAACCCGCATTCTTTTTCTGAAACGGCTGTATGTGAATCACTCTTGGGTTTCTTCGTGGAATTCGGTGTGGGCTGCTCCTAGTCACATTACGTTCATTGATTGATATCATAACACAAGTGATCCTTATCTTCAAGACTAGTATAAATATAGAGTCGAGAGCTTCAAAGCAGTCGAGCCCATTCCTCAGTCAATAGGTATTGATGGCCGGAATCTCCTACTCCGATCCCTGCGATCGCTCTTCAATTTCAGTCACTGCATCACCATTTTCTACCACACCGGATAGTGGGCAGCCAAGCTTCGAGGATCACGAGATTCAAGACCTAAACAGGGCCTTTGGCAATCTTAATCTTGGTCCCAAAGAACACTTCAACAAGGTAATATCTATCAGTCAGAGATATCTTTCCTCGTCTAATACCACATCGATCGCATGATTAGCAATTTGCCGTTAAAGGAGGTGGCCGCGGCTCTCCGAGCTGTCTGCTGCGACCACGTTGAGAAAACATGTTTAGCAAAATTGCAGGAATTAGAAAAAGAATTTCCGGGGATAACCACAGATACAGTTACAGACAGACTGTTTTTGGCGACTGCGTTCGACATACAGTTGCGGCAAGATCAATTTTCTTACCTTTTATGGAAATTCCAATCAAACCCGGCCTTTTCCCCTCAGAAAGATGTTAGATGGGCAATTAAAGTGCACAGAGGCAGGGAAATATCCCAAATTCAACAGAATATGCAAAAACATTAATCATTTTCCATGCATCTGTCCCACTGTTTGGACCAAGTTGTGATTCAAAAACAGCCTCTTATGGGTTGAAAATTATGCATAACTGCTCAATTTTTTCGCATTAAGTACAAATATACTACTCTGAGCCCTATGTGCAGCTTAACACTCGCTTTCATCTATTTCCAACAGGCAAAAGGTGCAGTTTGATGAGAATTTCCATAAAAGGCAAGAAAATTGATCTTGCCGCAACTGTACAATCTGAGAATAAGTCAGAGTACTGGAGAGATAGAAATAAAAACGTACCGTTGATCTGATCGATAGAATGGGCCGAAGGTGGGCCCAGCCCATCTTGAAGAAACTGCGAGTGATGTAAGCGTAGGCGGGTGTGCCACTGAAAGAAGGTGTGCGGGTGGTGTTGTGACTGCGAAGACAAGCGGACGTCGGCGGTAAAGGCAGGACCAAGACGGGAGGAAGCCAACACCCATATTCATCTTGCATCAGAGAGAGGAGGAAGCAGGAAATAAAACGAAAGAGGAAGGAGAAAGGCTCACTAGTATCGACGAGGAGCTGCCCATCCTGCCCCGCCGCTGCCGCCGAACTTGACGCCCGCCAGGTAAGGTACGCCCAGAGTGAGTACAGGAACGACAGCGGGAAAGGAGGCGGGCGAAGGCGACGACGCGAGTCGGAGACTCGAAGTTGAGGGGTGTCCTGACGCCCTAGTAGTTGCCGCCGCGGTGGATATGATGCACATTGTCCGGCCTGGATGGTGTTTTGTATGGGGCGCGTCGCGTTCTCAAATCGACGAAACTATGTCAAGTTACCAGCTTTACAGTCGGCAGAGACGAGAGAATGGCGAACAGGGAGTGACAGGAGGGAGATGGGGCCAGAGACGCGGAGAGGAGAAGGTGGCGGTCGAGAGCAAGAGGAATTTTCAAACTCCGACGCTTGCTGGCGTCGTTGATGACGTCGACGCGGACTTGAACAAATTACTGACCATTACTGAGATCAAAAATCATTGATCTTTGGCTAAAAACAGGCAAACAATCAGACAACTCCGAAATTGAGTTTTCTATTAATAACTCAGCAAGAATTTTTTTTCACAGAAATACCTCCCACCCGGGGTGTACCTCTAATAAAACTATTGAGATCCAGTGTGGTAGTGGAAAGCGCGAAGAGCATCGCAGAGTTGGTCAATAGAGGCTTTGCGGTAGCCACTGGCGGCTAATTTTTCTCACGACCCGCTGAGCACCTGGGCTCAAGTAAGCCACCCTGAGCAGCTGTTATGAAGGGCATCTCAAGGTGTCTAACTTGGCCCAGTAGCATCCGTAGTCGTTGTGTGGCACGAGCCGCCAGTTCGTGTGGCGGCTCACCGCAAAGGCTCTAATAACCTCGAGTCGAGAGGCGAGACACACGACACGGTCTTGTCAGTTAAAGCCTGCATCACATAGCATGGGTCGTTCGTAGGGATCTACTTATCATTCTGAGTTGCATTAATCAGTATTGCCTCTCAACTTTGAACGGAAAGAGTCTTACTTGAGACGAAGTCCACCTGCAGCCTAGAAAATACGAGTCCGAGACAGTAAACCTGTGTAAAGTCTGAATCAATGTCAAGTGAACACATACATAGGAATACTTTGACATCCGCAATATAATCTCAAGTATAATCAACGGAAAGGCATAATCAATCCAATACCAAGCAGTTGATTAAAATAAATGCTCACCACATTTGCATAGTTCAAGTTCAAATGATCAAATGACGAAAATATTCTAACTGCTTACAGAGTCACCCAGCGGTGTAGAAAAAAAGTCAAGAGCACAAGGAGCAAAAGAGAGGAAGAAATGCAAACAAGACGACTTCAGTGTTCAATATGAGATAGTTTAGTCAACGGAAATATGAGAAGGCAAAGACTTGAAAAAGCAGAAGTTTCATAGGAGCAGAGTTGCGGGGAAATAGATTCGTTGGGCAAAGACATCTGTGTGCGAGATAGAAACATATTCAACAGGGTTCTGGTAAGCTGTAAGTAGAACCACTAGCAGACTCGGAGAGTCTTGGAAGTACAAAATTGAGGTTGTCGGCCGCCTTCACTCTGTGCTGAATAGCGCACAAATCGAACTTGAGACATGTCAAAGGTAATATATTCTTTGAAGTAGATTAGGAAATGTACCTGCGCAGAAGTTAGTCCCTTTCAATTCAATCCAATATAAGCATAGCTGAGAAAGAGTATACTTCATCAATGTTAACTTCCCTGCGCGAGAAATTGTTAGAAGTAATGATGAGCCCTGCAAGAACATACACTAACTCGGCAAAAAAAAATGTCCGATGGGTTTTTTGTCCGTATTGCGGTGTTAATACCTGTATTCGAGAGCAAACAACTTCTGAGCGTGCACAAGATATTGAGACCGATTGGTATGCTACCTCGCCGCCGTGAAATCCCTTGATCCGCCATCAAATGAGCAGAATTCCCAAATAGCCAGATTTTCAATTTGAGTAGGGATTTTTTCTGACAAAATCTGAGTGCGCAAAATGAAAGAAGACCCAAATACAAGTACTTTCACAAGTCAAACCTTATGAAAATATTCAGCCGTTGAAGCGCTATAGGCTCGACAAAACTGCCATTTTGGGCATATTTCGGCAAATTCCGGTCAACTCGGTCGAAAATGGTCACTTTGCGAGGGCTATAGCGCCTGTTTGCCTGTATATTTTTCCACAGTTTAAATTGGCGCATAGCTCGCTGGACCTCAGGCTACAACATGAGCAGATCAGCTCCCCGCACCAAAAGAATTTGACTGACTTGTAAAGTTGGCCGATATCAAAATTCCCATGTTTGCGCTCGGCGTGATGGCGTATCAAAAATTTGCCCAAAACCAAACCCAAGGAATAAGGCATCTGGATCCTATGAACACAACTACAAGTTGTTTGAAGTCAAAGTGGGCAGTAATCATCGAAATACAGGCCAGAAATCAATCGGACATTTTTTTTGCCGAGTTAGTGTACATTTCTACATCCCAGCCTTACACAAGAGGTTTCTGTGTCTTATGACAAGCAGAAATGAACAAAAAAAAAGGTTGAGGGCAGAGCAAGCATAAATCAGCCTACCGAAAGTCATTCGCTTAGCTGTGATGGAGTCAATTAGGTTGTTGAAAAATTAAAGAAGGTCTAGCTAAAGTACTGATTAACGTACAGGGATAACAGAGACATGAATGTAGTGTGAATTCTATCATCTTGGTATTTTATGAGTGGTTTTGTGAATAAAGAAGGGCAAAAAGGGGAAGATTTGGCCCATGGGGACATATCTGAGGTGAAGAGCCAGGTTACTAAAGATTCCGGCCCTCTGACTTTCATAATTGAATTGTTTTGGTGCAGTCCCAGACTATCCGAGTGCTCCTAGTGAGTGTAGGATTGAGAGTGAAGTCAAGTCAGCCCACGAATGTCATTAAAGAGTTTTGGCTGAACTTGATGTTTTTGGACTGAAATTGCTCCCGCCAGGGCAATGCAGGTAGCCGAGCTGAGGGCTTGGCCCATGTTCCGCCACGCTTCAGCAGAATCAACGGAGCCTGCCGGACACTGCCATTGAATCCCTTAATGCTGCAGGCCTTTGGCAGCTGCCCAACCTGCCGAACCTGCCGAACGTAGCCGAGAAGGGTGACGTAATCCAAGGTAAGGCTAGCCGCTTAATTAAGGGTTAAGATGGATCCAGCCTCATGTTAACCCTTAGCATTAACTTGAAATTAAGGGTTAATTCATTCTAAGGCTTAACCCTTAGGAGGAACACTGGTTTCAAGCAAGGACTCATTTCATCACTTCATACAATAACTAGGCGCTTCTAAGCACCGCCGGGATTGTGTTCTGACGGCGGCCGGACTAACTAATTGGCCCTACCTTTTGTTTTGGTCCGAGGGTCAAACGGTTCAAACGGTTCCTCCAGGGGGGAGAATTCTGAGGCGTATGTAGACTCCAGAGGGCAAGAACTGTGTGCCGATGGAATGCCGCGTGTGATACAGTATCTGATTGACAGCGGATCCGGCAATTACGGATCGTCTTTTGTGTGCGCCCACCTCAATGCCCGACCACGACAAGTCGACATTGGCGCGAGCCCGGAGCAACAACGACGCAACGAACCAATCGGCCAAGCAGCCAAGCTATATAATCTTGAAAGTACGTCCCAGCTATGTGTATTCTTTTTCCAATGAGGATCCGCGACGATATGAAGCATAACTAACCATGCAGAACGACGTACATGGGCCCTACATGAACCGTATTCAAAACTTCCAAAATCTCCTCCGAGTGGCGAGTTCTTGCGTAATTTCGTGCGCTTCAATCCGAAAGGTGGGCGGGGTGCGTTGCTGGGAAGTCTATCTTGAAAGACTACCAAGGATACTATTCATAATATGGCGAGAAAGACGGTAGGGGGAGAGAGAGCCTCAGGGGTCCTGCACAGCCACGCTGAGAATTTTTTACGTTTTCCGCATAGTTTCTAAAAGCGCCGTAAGACCCTTAACTGCAACACTGGTCACAGTCACAGTATATCAATGTACGACGTACGTGGTCTATTGTGTCATCGGCCGCTTGCCGAACGCGTCCGAGTGGCTGTACCAGGTCACGCACACGGCGTGTCTTAGCACTTAATTGAAGAGTGAAGATCACTTCACTTCAAAATCATAAAATAGAAATTTTTACGATACCCAAGTATGAGATTCGTGGCAAACATGATACTTATAGGCAAACACTAAAGGTATGTAAATAGGAAACAAGAATGGACTACATAAAGTAAACAAATATTATTATTTTATATTTATCTGTTAATTTGTGTTGGCTGCCGGCAGTAGCTAAGTTGCACGAGCATCTCAATTTGCGGAGGGAAAAAACGGCAATTTCGGTTATTTTTAAGTAGTAGCCGAGCATCGGAACGGGACCAGTGACCGTGACCCTTGGCGTCATAGAGCCGACCTTGACTTGTTCCGTGCCGACTGCTTCATTTTCGTTTCTGAACCTGCTGCCGACGGGCACCACCGGCCATCTATCGGCTATTCTATATATAGTCGTTTTCGTTTTCGTTTCTAGTATATACTCCGATGGGAGGATCTGCGTCGGCAATTATTTGTTTATATGAAAGGCCTCGACATTCCGGCTTTACCTCCCCCTCCCCCAAGACAGAAGCGGCCAGCCCCCACTTCTCAGTCGTTATCTGGGCCAGTTGCATCGTCTACACGGCCTCCTGCACTTCCGATAACCCCTAGCTCCCCTCCTAATGCAGGAAATTCTCGGAAACGATCTTCTACCTCTCGAGATCTATCAGCCGCTGAAGCCCCACCACCTGCCACTCGTGTTAGCCTAAACGCTTCATCACCGGCGTTGTACGCCCCTAGCCACACCATCCCTTCGCCCTCGAGCTTTCATGGCTCCCAGATAGCTCGTCCTCAACTATCGTTAGCTCCCATTTCTTGTTTTCTGTTGGTCTGGTGGCTACTGTACTATGGGCGGTATAGTGTCTCATAATTACCCGTTCCAAAAACACAATGAAGCTAGCAGAAAAATCTCAATTCATAGGTAAATGTTTCCGGTAAAAATCACAATCCGCCTACGATGCTAAAAAAACGCAATGTGAACTTAGTAACTTCAGGAACAGGTCGGCAGAGCTTCGGCACAGCGGCGATCTGATGTACTACTGATGTTTGCTTCTATGCTTCGACTGTGCACCAGGGTCAATTCGGAAGTATATGAGGCAAATTTTCAGTAGGCTTAAGTGCGAACAGAAGTCTGTTTGTGTGCTAAACATACATGAAACTTGCAAACTTCCCTAATCAGAACGATTTCCCCCGCTGTGCACTCAGGTTTAGAGTCCAATTTTGCTGCGGGACAAGTGTCAGACTCTCCAATATATGGTGCAATTTATCAGGCTGGGGCATCCTTGGACTTTGACTGTCTGTCGGATGTGCGTATATGGGCTGATCAGGCCGTCAGCTCGGAGGGGCTGATAACTGGCAGAAAGAGCCGATAACCCCTTATCAGCTCGTCAGTCTGACGGCGAGTTATCTGTACTGACCGGTGCTGATACGCGCTGATCAGCTAGCGCTCGCCCCAATCAACAAAACTGTTTCACCCTTCAATCGAAGGGGCTATACTATTACTTACGACTCTACTTTATAGATTCGGTTAGTAATAGTTGATTTCTTATCTTATACAATCAGTCGCAAGTACAATTGATCTATTCAGAATTAGAATATTTACCTGTGGACTGAGCTTGCTCTTCACTACGATGCATATCGGCATAAAATGCCGTGCCAGATGGTGCCGAACCGGAGGTGCTAGCGGGATTGGTTGGCACGGGTTGATTGGTGTTGTATGGAGCAAAAAAAGCAGCAGGGGGTTGGGCCGAGGTACTCGCAGTGCCGGTGGGAGCTTGAGAAGGTGCGACAGAGAGTGGTACATTTTTTCTTGGTCTCCCTCTCTTTTTCGGCACTGATTCGGTTACTTCTTTCTTCTTACAGTGGTGGCAAATAGAAATTGCCGTGGCTTTTTGGCCAAAATCTTGCTGTATACTTCACCGAATGACCTGAAATAAAATGTAGAAATAAATATATGATACCTCTGTACTGCTTAGAGCACTCAGTTATATATTACGCCCTGACAATGCATCAATAACAGGACAGTTTCTTATTATTGCCATATCTGGAAAGACTCAATGTATCCTCAGCAAAAAAGTGTCACAATAGGATGAAAGTACTTGAAAAACAGTCCTAGTTTCTACTTTTGTTGAATGGAATTGACCCTCATTTGAGCTCACAACAACCGCTCAGAGTTGGCTATTTTCACACAAAATAGCTGAAAATGCAGAGAAAATAGCTAAAATGACCTACTTCGAGCGGCTGTTGTGAGCTCAAATGACGACCAATTCCAGTCAGTCAAAGTGAGAACTAGCATTGTTTCTGAAGTACTTTTATCCTATTATGACACTTTTTTTGCTGAGGGTACATTGTGTTTTTCCGGATATGGCAAAAAACGGAAACCATCCATTATTGATGCATTGTCAGTGCATGATATATTGCTGAGTGTTCTAAGAGGTACAGAAGTATCACATACCCATCTCTACATCTTATTTGAGGTCATTCGGTGATGTATACATCGAGATTTTTACCAAAAAGCCACGGCAATTTCTATTTGCCACCACTGTACATACGGCCAGAGCCATAGCGGAAACCGCCGGAGGGCATCGAAGCAAAGAAAGGAAGAAGGCGGTGTCAAAGGATCACTCGGAACAGATCGCATCTGTCAATCAGTGCAGACCTATGTACATAGGCATCCACAGACCCGCAGGCTAGCACCTTACTGACCGTTTAATTAAGGATTGCTTTAACACGATTACGTGTGCCATTATAGGGTTACAGACAATGAAGTAAGTACTGGACGATTGCGTTTTCAGTGCTATGCGTTCCAGTGCTTGGCAAAATATGTGTACCTTCAAATACCTCAAAGATGCTTCCGAATGAGGCAAGTGTCAGGCCAACAATATCTTTCTCCAGGCTGTCTGTGAGCCTTGAAACTGATACAGAGCATTCGTGCAGTGAATGGCCGGTCATTGTGGGTGACACCGAGCAGATTGATGGATGGATTTGCGGGCTGTACTTGGTTGACATTTACATTAACTCACAAAGAGCATATTGGTTCCACGTTGGAGCAGGAAAACTAAGTAACAGCAAAGAAGTATTAGGATTCAGACAGACACGGCCCGGCGTAGTTCGATGATTTGTTGAGAAAATTGAACGACACCCATTTCAGATGAACCTGAACGCAGTGCGTAGATAGAGGAACGGCGTAGTTGGATAATTTGTTGTAAAGACACAGTTATCTGCAGTGAGCTCGGTGCAAGTTGAGACATCTGTCGTACATCGTGTTGGGAGATATATCGTGATGGCAGAGTCCACGCAGACAAACCTTCTCAAGACAGCTGTAAATAAACGCTGAAAGCTCGGCTGTCACTGTACTGGCCCATGTTTGCTGCGTCCAGTGGACCTCTATTTTGGAAGAAGCCAACTGCCTCGGAGATGGGAAAAGCTAGACCTTGCTTGTTACTACTGTGACGTTGGTGTGGACATCGGACATTCACAAGCCTTTCGAAAATGTGCCGCTCCATCTTCGCCTAATAGGCTCTCGGGCCCAAGAACTCCTTCGAGCACCTCCGCTACCGAAGTGCCCTCCCAATATCTGGTTGTACCCTGATGAAGCATCAGGCAATCTCTGGTAAGATATGCAGTGGCTACTTGACTTATGGTATTTTTAAAAAATTCTTGGAATTGCTCAGCGTTGATGCTCATCCAGCCCTGCTAGGTCTGTTCCACAAGGCTAGAGTTTAGCAAAAGATTCTTGAGTGAAGGAAGAAGCTAGCGAGTTGTTGTCAATCAATGCATTCACGACATCTTCGAAGTCCCACCCGCGGCAAAAGAAATGTCAGGACATCCTCTTCCATCGGGAGAGGAATGCGCTGGTAGAGTGATCAGGGGCTACTAGGTAGCAAACAGACGATATAAAAGTTGTTAACGGCTGACCGGCGACCGGTACTTTGCTGAAAAGGGGGAAATTGCCCACATTACACAGCCGCGACGGTTTCGAGGCTCACAATGCTTCGGGGTGTCATCATTCAGAGTAACCGCTCTATGTGTATGCCAGAGGCTAATTTTGAGGGGGGAGAAGCCTCCGAGAGTACTTATCATCCCCAATTGGAAAGGCGATTCCTTGCAACGTTTTAACACCACAATTGAAAAGAAGCCCATATGAAAAACGAAAGCCCTCTTGAGTGTCAGTCGTTGACTTTTATGCATGGTGATTGCCAGTGGCGAGAGGTTGTTTGTTCTTCAGCCAGCACTATTGAAACCCAAGTCGATGCATCAGGAAAAGCCGAAACTAATAGTCCGCCATAGACACTTAGAGTGACGTTATAGTCGTTATAGTCGACTCACAATCCTTCGGAGTGTGAATAGAGCTACAATAGAGTCATTGAGATCTTTCACACCTTCCTTTTTTCCGCGCCATTTTTGGTTTCATCTTGGAGTCACTTCTGGAGGAGGCGGCCGATGTCGGGGCTTCATTCGATGAGAATGTACCCGACGTCTTGACAGCAGAGGCCGAGCTTTAGGAAGGAAGCTTGCCGGGTGTTGATTAGCACGCGCTCAGCGTTGCTAGGATCCCTCGGATCCGTGCCTCGGATTTGGACGATCATTTTGCTTGGACAAGGTTGATGAGGACGGAAAAGATGAGGAGATCAAGGAGGAACCACTCACAGGAAGTGATTCCGAGGTAGGCGAAGATATCGTTGCCTCCTCGGAGGACTCGGAAATTGATTCCACTCACGAACTCCGCTCCAGTCACAGTGCGGATTGGGATGATTATGCACAAGAATTTATTATCCCTCGCACGAGAGTGAAGAAGGAATATCGGTGGAGCATTTCTAAGAAGCTAGATACTGAATATAAGTTTCTTCCTACTTGGTTTGACTTGAGCGACGATGAGGATCAATTCGGTCCTATTCCGGCAGAATGGCTCAAGGAGGCAGGCGGGGAATTGCAGGATGCAATTTATGAATCGTTTTCGGAGGGCGACAGGAGGACAATGAACTGCGCCAATAGCATGGCGGTGATTGTCGAAGTTCCGCAAGTCCAAAGGAAAAGATATCGACACCAGCGAACTGGATTTACGAAGTATTTGCGGGAAATTCATGTGAATGCTGATAAGCAGGAGGGCGCATCAAAGAAAGCCAGGGCCAAGAAATCGTCCAAAGCAGAAGGATGAAAAGACGAGGTTTATGCGCCCCTCAGATGATAGCTCCTCCAGTTCTGGGAGTTCGAGTTCGCCGTCGAGTTCGAATGGATCGAAGTCGAGCGATTCGGACAGTGACTCTGTCAGAATAGAAATGCCAAAGAGGCGGCTAAGCTCAAGGAGATGAAGAGAATGAGGAAAGCCATGGCTGAGATTAAATCGAAGGGCCCTTTCGTGTGGGATGGAAAGCCAGAGATGGATACCTTCGATAAATGGACGTTTGAGGTTGACAATTGGGTCGAACTCACTGGATCGACTGATAAACTGGCCATGAAATTAATTGTTAATTCTATGGACGGGACGGCAAGCAAGTTCTTGGTATCATCGTGCTAAGCACGCTGGCTTCCATTCTTTTAGATTATGCGCCGTGGACTCCAGACAAGGCCGTGTACTATGTCATAATGGTTCTTAAACCTCGCTGAACCATTTAGGACGTTCGAGGTATTTGTTTACAGTGCGGAATGACCTTATCCACATTATGTAGTCCCCCCCAGACCCCCCTCCTTTGGCCTGACGGCATGTCTGAGGGACTTAATTAAGTATTTCCATTGTATTGTGCTATTTATTCTCAAAATTCAATTCATGTAGCGCGGGGGAGACCCCCGCGGACCCCCCTTGACGCTCGCCGCTAGGCCCACTGCGTGGTGCTCCCGCTCGCCGCGGAGGCCGACTGCGTCGAGCTAGATAATTATTTTAAAGCGTCGGGGCGGGTTTTCTGAGCTTATTCCGAGTCGATTGCGCTATGTCCGAGGTTTTTCCCATCAATTTTGAGGTTACGGCGGCTATCATTTCATGATTTTTCGTTTTTTTTGACAATCGGCTCGTGCAAAACTGCTCTTTGGATGCTTAGCGACAGTTTTACACAAAAATCTAGACATCTGGGGGTATGTCACACCTTCCATAAAGGGAAGATCAAAGTCGTCGATTTTGCGTGTCCGGCACTGTATGTACATTTGAGCTGCAGCCTATATGTCATTTACCACATTCATCAGTGCAAGTTAGCACTGACCTGAAGGTGCCTAAGACATTACCGGCCGGCCAGTACTCGCAGACATGGTATTGGGCGATCTGTGGTACAGGTACATGGTTGAGATGACAAATGTCGCCAATAGAACTGGAGCTTACTCCATATCCTGGGAATATCACTGTGAAGATCGGGGGACCTGAAAATCATGTACCTTGGTACCCCGATTTTCATGTCCCCATAACCTGAATATCAATTGCTGGTCCCGGATTTTCATGTACCCAGCGCCCAAATAAAATCATATTCTTTTTCGACGTTTTCATGTGCCAAATTCATGTGCCGATCCATGAAAATCAGGCTCACATCCCATATCCTCCCTAGTCTCCCTAGTCAGACCAATATCAATAGAGTTATTTTTTTTTTGAGAATTTGAGACGGAAAAAATAACTTATATCCTCCCTGCACATGCGTGAAATCATGGACTGAGACCATTAAAAAAATGCGATTTGGAGCGAAATTCGGGTTCAAATAAAATGATATTGTGGTCTATGTACCAATACATGCAATACTAATATCTACGCGAATCTGCTCGGCACCGTGAACCTACAATTCTGCCCCGACTTCTTCAAAGTCAGCGTTGAATTCGAGTGCTAGATTGGGTCTATAGAGGTGAGAATGGTGGGAGGCTAGGCGAAGTATGGGAGCCCCGAGATGGGCTCGATGACTTGGCGGGGTTTGAGTCGACGCAAACGAGGGCGAATTCTTAAGGAAGTTGCGTTGGGGGTGGATTCGAGGCGATGAATAGATCAGCTTGCTAGAGAGCAGTGGTTAGTGGAAGTGTGAGGGGAAGATGGGCGGTCAGCGCACCTGTTACCGTGCTCTCATTGCAATACATTGCCATACGGATCACTTGGCAGGCAATTGCACAAATAGCGACACCGGTGACGTGCGGGGACGATGTGCTGGGAGGTCGTTGAGGTGGTGCGAATGGGATGGAGTCTGTTGGTCAGTCATTTCACAGCCATTTAGAAAGAGCAAGAGGGAGAAAGAGAGCGGCGGTGACGGTCATTGCCACAAAACAATGACAGACGACGGCGACGGCGACGGCGTCCGACGAGGAGAGTGCTGGCGGGATGGTGGCGGGTGGTGGTGGTGGTGGGAGGGAGACAAGAGACGTCTGAGGTCGTCCGCAGCATTTGTGTGCTGCGGATGTGGAGCTCTGACGTCATTGCCCGGCAATTCGGCATTTGGACTTAGGCGTTTTCGTGCTCTAGGCGCCGGTGATTTTAATGTCGTATTCCATGATTTTTTGAGAAGGTGAGCAATCGGTCAAATTCATTGAATGGGGCCTGATTCCTCTGGGATACCTGAAAAGCTAGAATCATGCGCATTTCTATGAAATAACTGATTCATGTTCTCGGTACATGAAAATCAGGTGCCGATGTTTTCACAGTGTATCACGCCTGCCGGACATGCATACACGCTGCATCCTACATTGGTTTTCAATTAAGGAGGCAAAAGTAACTGAAAAAATCACACCAAGGTCCGTAGTATCTTTCCACAGCACCTGGGTCCAATGAGATGGCTGGGGATTCATAGGGTCATAGCTCCCTAATGACAAGTCAGCGCAAATCAATGTGAAAGATAAGTACGTTCCTCTCTCAAGATTCCAATAGCGCGCACGGCATCCGACACCGAAAACGCCCCTGTTCTAGCCGCAAGATTCTCTTCAAACACGTTCATCTAAACATTTAATTTTGTTTGTAAGGGGCTTGCACCACCCAGGGGGCCAAGGGTTCCATTGGAGTGGCGATTAGTGCACTTTGAAGACCAGTCCCTCGCCGAGCTAGCAAGAGTCGAATTCCATTGCAGCGGAGGCACGCCCAGGGTCGATCTTTCTTCATTGTGTGCATCGAAGCATTTTCAACACATTTTACACCGCCTACTGCTTCGCAGGATATTTTCCACAGCCGAGGAGATCACGCAGAAAAATGTGCCCACCCTGAAAAAAAAAATGCACACCTCAACGACCGAAAAAAACACACCCGAGAGAAGATGGAAAGGTGACAGAGGTGACGCCAAGGGGCGACCAGTAAAAATAATATTAAATTCCACCGGTACTGTGGTCTATTGTTTGGTCTTTGATGGGGGACCTCCGTCCCGGAAATCGACACCCCGGGTTCTATGTCGGAAAAATCCTAGGCTCGAATCCAGCCTGTGTATGGAAGCAAGCTTGTCGATACACAGGCTGGTCGATCTGAGTTTGAATTGCCACGTCACACCGAGTTACCAAAAAAGGTTATTCCACTAGTTCCTCGCAGCAGCACATTTTCGATGAAATTTCTTTAATTCAACAACACAATGAGCATTTCTGAGTGTTATTGTGCACACCTGAGCTTGAACCAAGCTGAGATTAGAGCACTTTGGCAAACGGTGAAAAATGATTTTTTTCTTCAGTTCCCGCTAACCAAATTTTGGTTGTGGAGCCGCAAAACAGTGCGCAGCCCACTGTAGTTTTTCACCAAACTCGCTTAGTTTTTCGAACTGAAATTTGATTTTCACCGTTTGCCAAAATGCTCTATTGTGCCGTGGGCAGGAGTTCTGAACACATTCCACAGTCGCACTCAATCAATCAATCAATCAATATTCCATTATCCTCACTGCGGGCCGTTTATCGGCCCATGTCGGAGTCTAGCAGTACATTGACTGTATCACTAATTGGTAATCATTCGGCTGCCCTTGATCCTTCAAACTCTCTGCATGATTCCCGCAACGAGGGGCTGTGTTTCTCCAAACGGGGTTGTCGGTGGCGCACTACCGCTTGGCGTGAGTGACACGATCGTATGGCGATCACGTGCCAGTCGCACCACGTGATGCCACGTATCCACTGTACGAAATAACCTTTTTTGGTAAGTTGGTGTGACATGGGATTTCAAACTCAGATCGACCGGTCTGTCTATCGACAGCTTGCTCCATAGACAGACGGTCACCGGTCTAGAAAAATCCTGAACTGCTCATACCGGCTCGTAAGCCAGTACAAGCCGCCATAAGCCGATAATCAATAAGGGGATTATAGCGCATAGGTGTAGACCATTCAAGCGCATATAATCCACCCTTGGGATTATGGGGGATTAAGGCTCATATACTGTAGCCTTGTGTATGGGTGAAACCGACTTTCGAGCGTGACCTGACACGCAAGGCCTGAAACCAGAAACGACCTGGGAGTTACGCGTGACACCTAAAAAACTTTGAAACGGCTGCAAGAAACAGTTTCAAGATAATGGCTAGAAACGACAGTTCTCGAGGTAAATATTGATTTCAAGCTTACAATGACTGCCAGGACCTTCTTATCTGGGTAAAAATTAACTTGAAACCAGGATTCAAAGGCAAATTTGTCAGTCCCGACCGTCCCACTGTCAAATACAGGTCAGCAATTCAGCCAGAAGAAAATTCGAACAGCAAAAAATAAATTCAGCAGCAAAATTGGTTTTTTGTCATTAGAGGGTTTGCGATGAGCCATTGGAGCCATTGAATGGCTGACAATTTCCCGATTAGGAAACTTTGATGGCCCAAACATTGATGTCGAATTACAGAAGAGCCGCCTGGAATGAAGTTTGGATGCTGAGACCTGGGTTAGCCTTTGTCGATGCGCCGGAATCTCGACTTTTGTGTAGCCATTAGCCATCCAATGGCTGCATCGCAAACTCGCTATTTCTGTGTCACGCGTTGCAGCATTGCGATGCGAGGGCGACGACGAAGAAGGAGCAGGCGAAGCACAGACAAGGTGGGAAGAGGCGTGAGAGGCGTTCCGCAGCACCTCATCGTATTTGTGTGAGGTAGTTGTGGAGCCCGTGTGAATGCTGTCGTAAATGCTTCGGCAATCTCGGCACAGAGCTGGGGGAACATGAAGTTGATAACATTTTGAGGTGCGCAGGGAAAGACAAGGGAGAAGATGTTTTCCTAGTATGCCGCGGGAGGCGGCGAAGTTACTACAGAGGCTTTTTAAGCTTTTGGCTGATGCACCGATTATAACGGCTGGTCGCGGATCACAATCCCCCGCTGGGCGGCTTGCAACAAGCTTGCAATCCCTTGAAAGCCGTGATAAGGTCGGAAGCCGGCTTAATCCGTTGTAAGCGAAACAGGTTTTTCCCGACATACTATTGTGCCCAATGGGTATGAATTCTCCCATTGGGTCTGAATTCACGATTTCCTGCTCCGTCCCTTTACTTTTTGCCCCCGGCATTTTCCGGCATGTATTCTAGTAGTAGTAATGCATAATTCTACCAAAGGGCTTGAGGATTCGTGAAGAGGAAGGTATTACAGCTGTTTGCAAAGCTAATGGCACTTTCGATGATTTTATAAATAAAGAACAACTTGAACACCCGAACTTACTTTGCCTGTTTCACACTCAATTCTTGCTCGATTCACATGTTTGTAGGCTCAATTTGAAGCGCATCAACGGGGCTTTCATCCCATATCAAAGTTGCCCTCTAACTCCAAAATTTCGCGATTTCAACTGATCGGCGTTGATACGAAGACTGAAACTGACACAACTTACAAAAATCCTGGAACTCGTGTAGGCACTACTAGAGCATATAACAAGTAGGTATTGAGTATAATTATGGGTACTTTTCGTATGAGAGGAAGTGCGATGAACGACACAAAATTTTGATCCCAAATGTCACGTTTCGGGATCCTTGGTGAACGGATGTCACACGTCACCTCGAATCCTCATCCTCCACGACCGGTAGCTTCGGTTTCTTGCCCAATTTCGGCTTTGGGGGAAGGTCCTTCTTCTTCACGCCGGTTTCCTGCAGCTTAGAGCATTCCGCCACCCAGTTCTCAACAGCAGCAGCGTGCTGGCGCTTCATCTCAGCCCATTCCAGCCCAATCTCTGCTCGCAACTCTTTCCTTCGCTCCCGCTCGACCCGCTTCTTCTCCTTCCCCGCTTCCTTCGCCTTCTTCCCCTCGCTGATCTCATTCACCTTGGCAACAAACTCGGCAAAAAAAAAGGACGCCCGCGGCATTCGAACCATAAGGGGAGCTCAATTCTTAGATCGTCAGCTCGTCTCGTCCAGAAAATAATTAATTGTGTGATGACCCATCAAAGTTTGATCCTTTGACCACAGCTCCTCAGACCCGCCACATTTAACTGTGTATTCCTCCATGTGTGCATGTTGTCGCCCATGTAAACCAGAAATAAGTGGCTTAAAGATGCGTAGTACATACTCTGGTCGGAGTCGAAAAACATTGACGTCGGTGTGGTGGTGGACGGCAAGTCCAGCAATCGATCAATCAATCAACAATATTCCATTATCCTCACTGCGGGCCATTTATCGGCCCATGTCGGAGTCTAGTACATTGACTGTATCACTAATTGGTAATCATTCGGCTGCCCGTGATCCTTCAAACTCTCTTCCCGCAACGAGGGGCTGTGTTTCTCCAAACGGGGTTGTCGGTGCCGGGGCGATCACGAAAAAGTATACAAGCTGTGATTTCGGGGTCTCAAGATCACACCGGCAACCGTTCGGCTGTAGGATAAATTGGACGGCAGGGGTATTTCCATATTTGGCCGAAATAACAAGCAACGTCAAAAATTGAGATGGTCCTGGATGCCTTCGGAGTCCGGACATTTAACAGTGTTGTGCCTAAGCCCTAATAAGGCTCCATTCGGCTGTTGGGTCTTAGCGTCATTTAGCGTCACTTTGGAGCACTTGGGAAAAATCCCACGCCAAAGTTTTGGTGAGAAATAATCTCAAGTGACGTCAAGTGCTCCGAAGTGACGCAACCGAATGGAGCCTAAAATTAGTAAGGCCTAGAGGGCCTCTAAGCCTTAAGGCCTTAGCCTAAGCCTTATGATAGGGCTTAGCGTGCAGCCAGATTTTTGAAATTTACTGCTAAGGCCTTAGAGACCCACGTGCTGCTGACGTAAACTGCCGAGCCATTGATTGCCGGAGCACAACCGAGTCTGCAACTGCAAGGTTTACAGCTGTTTCGGAAAAAGAATACGGGTTTCGGCATTTCTTTCGCTTCGTTTTTTTGTCTACACTTGTTGACGATTCTGTCAAAAACTCCACAAATTGTTGTCCTGAAAAGGCAGATGCCGTGAGTCCATCAATGAACACAATTTGGGTCAAACCACTCTTGCACATTTGCTAGCGTCCAGCATTCAATGTGATTTGATTACTGCATTAATGTTCTATGGCACTCACAGAACTCTTCCGGACAAGTACCGAGGCTGGGCGGGCAAGAAATCAGATCCATCAAGCGGGTCCAAGACCAAGTAAGTGTCAACAAAGAATTGAGGAGCAAGAAATGCCGAAACCCGGATTCTTTTTCCGAAACGGCTGTATCACCCTTCTAAAATGCCTGCCGATGCACCTCCAGGCCCTCGGGGCACCCGGCCAACAACCAAGCTTTGATGTCTACACACTTGTTAATAATAGAATAATTTTGTGTTGACAACTAAGAATTTGAAGTTAGAAAGCAATCGGGTAGGGAATACTACATATTGCCCTATGCTAAGCCCTACGGGCTTAGCGTGCCGGGGGGTCGTAAACTAAGGCCTTAGGCACATCACTGTCGGACAAACCATTCAAACCCAACAACTTGCAGTGTTGTCAGGAATATCAAGGGCTACATTGGGACCCGGAAAACTTGGGAAAATTCCCCGTGATCGTGAAGTAGTCATGCGATTACTAATACCGGTTACTTTTGTCAACACCGAGTAGTAAAAAAATTGACCCGTTGGCAGATGATATGGCGAACGGGCGGGAACTTCGAAAGTCGCTCGCTTGCTCTATAAACGTAGACAAAGCGGGAGGAAGAGGAGCGAGCGCGACGACGACGACCACAGAGGTGATACTGTAGTATTTCGTTCAATTCGTAAGGTCACAGGTCACAGACCACAAATCCTACGAAAATTTTCGTAAGTCACAGCGTCACAAAGGGGTCCTACGAAAGGTTTCCCTCTGTGACTCGGATTTTGGCGCATTTCTGGGCCAAAAAAGGGGTAAAAAAACGAAAGGTCACAAAGCCTCCTTACGAAAGGGTAAATTCGTAAGGGGTGAACTTCACACCCAAAACCGGCTTACGAATTGAACGAAATACTACAGTATGCTAGAGAGAGAAGACGGGCGGGGACCCACGACGTTTGGGCGCAACGTTTCGTCTGCAAAGACTCATCAGGTGGCAGTGTCCCCTAACGGTACGTGGTTGCTCCCCCTTTTATCCGAGAGACCCCCAATGTTGATGCGGCTGTGCTGAGCAAGTGATGTCAATTGCACGGCGCTAGTGCTGCCGGAAGCTGGAGTTAGCTCCGAGCTGAGTTCAGCTCCAACTCGGCACGTTACCATAAACGGCACCTCGAGGTGATGCCAGCTCGCCTCGCCTCGGCCCCCAAAACAGGCACTGTGACACTCTTGACAGCGTCACTGAGTGACTGGCGCGTCAAGCACAATCCTCGTCCTCCCGCTCACCGGTTAGCGCGTTCCTGCCGCGAACCAATCCTCCTATGATTCACCTCAACCTCGCTTGGCGTCGACGTCACCGCCTGGCTGCTACGGAGAATGCGAAACGCCCCACACAGAGCTGGAAATATGACGCAAAGGTGGCGCGTCGGGATAGTGCGTTGGCGCACTCAGGGTCCAAGGTACGCGCAATAGATACCTCCGAAATGTTATATATATTGCCCCAATTATACTCCATTCCAACCCTCCCTCTTGTGAACTCCCATGGCCTCGCCGTCCTGCCAATGCGGCAACCCGCAGGCATGCACTTGCTACATCCAACCCCCGCGTCAAAACAATTTCACAACGCATTCCTACCCCACGCCCAACGTCTTTGGCTCCTGGCCTGGCTCTCAGGTTCATGCCGTGCCTCTCCCGCCTCAAGCTTTCATCCCCGGATCGCCGTATCCTCCACCACCTCCCGTCACTTTCGGCCAGACTTACGGCTTTCAAAATACATACCCCGCCTTATTTAACACCGTGATTCCTCCCCCTTCCTCTGCGGCAACCCATGCACCATTTGTCGACGCGACTAACACGATTAATGCCGGCCTCGCTCCGCCACAGCGCAAGAAGAAACGTAAAGCGAATCCCAACGCTAACTCGGCAGCTACATCGCGTACCCGTCGCCGCATCGACCCCAACTCCACCTCCGAACCGGCTGTGTTCGGGGTCGGTCCGTCTGACCCAAATGTTGCAGCGGCAGCAGCTGCCTCTGAATCAGTTTCCCATCCTTCAATCCCTCACCCCAACTTCGGCTCTTTGGTCAATCAATCTTCGGCATCCGGAGACGATGCAACAGATGTTTGGTATTTTGTTCGAGGCGTTCACGGCGCTTCTGCGCCAACCGTCGCACCAGAACCAACGGAAATGAAGGAAGATCGACCGGATAAAAAGGTGTTTTCCCATTTGTCGTGCCGCCTCTGTCCGTGAGTGTTCAAGTGTGTTCTGTTTTTGTTTTCGCTATCTGAACCCTTCCATCGTTAGATTTCCGAAATGGCCTTCAAGGCATGGAAGAATGGTCCTGGACAAACCAAGACCATCCGAAATCATCTTGAGGGAGAACATGGCAAAGTTTGGAAGGATATGGTCATCCTGAAGGGGCTCAAGAATTGGGATATTCTCGCAAAGGCGCCGAAGACTCCGGGAGAGCGAGAGGAATTTTCTATTCCCGGATTCTACGAACGATTGGTTAAGTGGATCGCTGTTGATGATCAGGTTGGTGCTATCTCATCATTGTTTCTTGCGATTCTAATATATTTGTTTAGTCTCTGGACGTGGTGGACTGTCCCGAGCTCAATGGGCACCTTGTACTTAAACCTCGGCTCGTTGCTTTTCGTCGATTGGACGGGAGACACACCGGTCAAAATATCGCCAAAATCTTTGTACAAGTTTTGAAGGAGATTGGTTGTTTGCACAAAGTAAGTCACATAGAGTTGTGAATTGAACGGCTTGCTGATGATAACTCAGCTCGGAATGATTACATGCGACAATGCTAGCAACAATAACACATGCATGGTGTATATTGCGCAAGAGCTCGCCGTGCTCGGAATTCCTTTCGATGCGGAAGGGAACAGAATTCGGTGAGTTTTAATGATTTATTCCCGAGTCTGAGGGCTAACCGTGTTCAGCTGTTTTCCGCATGTCGTCAATATTGCTGTCAAAGCCGCTCTCGCAACACTTCCCGAATTACCTGCTCCTCAAGATGGTGTCGATTCGGACAACTACGGCACACCGATTCCCGAGGCACTGAAGCAGGATGTCGGGTATTGGGAGGCGCTGAGAAAAAATCCAGTCAAACAAACTCGTACACTCGTTACATCGTGCCTTGAATTTGACTTGGAATTTCGTTTAGGATGTTGAGGCATTTCTCGATGACCCAATGCAAGTCAAAATTTCGGATGATCGGCTCGATCCAGTCACCAAGACTGTTCTCATCGACATTCGGCGGTTTTTACAGGTTCCGCATCTTGTCCAGGAGATAGTCTCTGCGGAGAAAGCACCTACCCTGTCCTATGTGCTTCCACTCTACGAGCAGCTCATTGCCGCCCTCAAGCTTCTTGCACGAGAGCTCCCGAAAATCAGTCTCGGTATCAACGCCGCTGTCGACAAATTCACAGAATATCTTGGGATGTCTCGGCGCACTCGAATGTATGCGCTAGCGATGGGTAATTACTTCCTTGTTTGTCTCTTAATTCGCTTCAATCACTCATATTTAACTTTCAGTTCTAAATCCGACGACAAAACTCCAGTGGCTAAGGGACAAATGGTCTTCATCAGATGCTGAAGAAGCCAGAACCTGGATTCGTGCAGCGGTGCGTCCCAACTTTCACATTATACTGCGCTACTGACAAACTCCCAAGATGCTGGAGTACCGCCGGGAGTTCCGCGCTCACCACAACTCTCCGAGCACTGTGCACATAGCTTCGACCGCCAGCCGCCGCGCTGTTCACACGCCGTCTGCATCCCATGCCGCTCGTGCCCAGAAATCTGGGTTTGCGAAGCTTGGTGCTCTTGTAAAAGAGCTGTCTGCTTCCGACATCGAATCCCCACCGAGTACTCAAAGTCCGCAGCCGCTTTCGGAGGAAGCGCAAGTAGAGGCAGAGCGCCTATGAGAAGGAGGGTTTGCTGGGAGGCTCGGACCCAGAGTATGAGGACCTTGACTTGCTCCGCTACTGGGAGGTGAGTTTAAGTATGTTCTTATACAATGTTGGTCTGAAAAATGTTGCAGGCTCGTCAATATCGGTTCCGTTACCTATTTCGCGTGGCGCTTGATGTATTGCCTGTTCAGGCTTCTGCGGTACCATGCGAGCGTGTTTTCTCTTCCAGCAAGGACACAGATGCCTCCCTACGCAACAGTCTCTCCCACGAGATGATGGAAATGCTCCAGATTCTCAAATTTATTTATCGACAGGATCACATCAAATTTTGCGAGGACTTCGTCGTAACTGAGGAAGATCTGTCTGTTGTTGATATTGACCCTGATGTAGCAGAAAGGTTGATTGCGTCAGGGCGTACTCAAGAGCTTGAGGATCTTATAGAATCTTCCTGGGCTTCGCCCGTTTGATTTTTGCGTTGTATTCACTTATATAATCATTGTGCTTTGTATTGTTCCATAATTTACTCATAAACTGTATAGTCTTTTATTGTGCATATGTTTATTGTACTTATTGGAGAATTGTAGCACATTTTAGAGGTGCAAAACAGTGCAATGCAGCTCAAAACGAGGAGACGGGGAACCGTGGGACGGAAACTTCCATTTATGGATGTCAGCTCCGAGCTGCCTCGGCCCAACTCCGAGCTCGAGCGAGCTGATGGGCAATCACCTCGAGCTCAGCTCCAACTCAGCTCCCGGCAGCACTACACGGCGCCATCTGGCGCAGTGATAAGCCGATCTCCCGAATGATACGGAGCTTTCCCGTCTGATCCATAGCAGTCCCGGAGTGATAGTCGCCGATCCATGGTGATAGCAACGCAGTTTCAAGTGATGTCGCGTTCCTTTTGACTGATGTGTCCATTGTGTGCTCAATAAATCCTCCCGAGTATTCGGCTGGCACCTGATCCATGAAGACGGCGCCTTGCCTATTTGGGAAATCATTTCCTCTTTTGGACAGAAGAGGATGTTATGTATTGCCATCAGTTTTACAGCTTGTGTCTTCACTATGGTAGAGTGGTTGGTGTCACTACCCTCGGCGTTATCGTGGCGTGCGCCGAAGTCTGGCGTTCGAGCCCCGAGTTTACGCTTTTATTTTGCTTTTACTCGTCATTTTTTAATCACAGCTCCACCGCGCGAAAAATATGTATAAGCTGCACGCAGTGGGCCCTAGCGGCGAGCGCTAGCACCACGCAGTGGGCCAAGCGGCGAGCGTTAAAGGGGGGTCCGCGGGGGTCTCCCCCGCGCTAGATTTTCCATCAATTTTGTGTTAAGCATGAAATCAACGATACAAAAGCCAAAAACAAATATATCTCTCCTCTAATGTGCCGTCAGGCCAAGGAAGGGGGGTCTGGGGGGAGCAAGGTCGTCCCAGCATCTCAATATGCCCACAAATTCTCAATGCCTACAAGTGATTGAATATATTCAAATTTAAGTTCCCTTAATGAAAGAAAACCCCTTGAGAACGGCTAAGCTACAGCACTTAGGATACACCAAAAAACCTTTTCTATAAAATAGATAGGTTGTTCACCATTCATCACCAGAATCACTTTCGGATCAATTGCCCAAAAGAGGAAATTTGTTACGTCATATGTCAGAGGTGGGGGAGGCCAAGTTTCAAGTGATGTCGCGTGTCTTTTGACTGATGTAGCTATTGCCCACTCAATAAGCCCTCCCGACTGTTTGGCTGGCACAGAAATCCAACCGGCACCAGGTATTGAGGTAAACCACGGCAAAATTGGGTTCAACTTTGCTTTGTATTTGGAAGTGACGGAACAATTTGACCAACGCATGTTTCACATCGGCAATCACGGCAGCGTGGCATTCAGGCAACGGATCAGGTTGCTGGGTCTGATAATCGTTAAACTGATGAGTAAAGTTATGGGCAAGATATACGAACTAAATTGTCATAGAAAGCGATGCACAGATCAAACACATCATCGTGCGCAGAGGTTATCAAGACGTCGGCAGTATCCAAGCTCTGGACATGAACAGAACGCTCACTGCAGGAAGACATCGGGAGAGAGCGGTGCATGTCACGTGCGCATACGTGTTAACACGAGATAAACAAAGCTTTAGCTCGGTTGTGTTACATGTACACGAGCTTTAGCTCACTCGCTGCGCTCGCGGCGTGCCTACGGCGGTCACACAGCTCGTCGGGGCTGCCGCCCCATACCCCGCAGTGAATTGCTTGCCGACGGCGCCGCACTGCCGCTCGCTGCACTCGCCAGCGCGCGTCGCCGCGGAGATCTCACGGTTTGACAGAAAGTCACGGGGTGAGTTCCCTTTCCTGGAGCTGAGGCTGTGCCGTCCTCTTTTAAAGTATAGGATACGGCCTACAGCAGGGGGAGCTTGGCAGGCTCCTACCCAACCGCACGTTACGAGGTTGGGGGAGTCACTGCAGCGGGGATGCACTGTGGATTGAGTGTGAGTAATATGTTTTATCACATACTCGGTATTGACAAAAGTAACCGTTAATCCGACGATTGCTTCGCGACCACGTGATATTTCTCCAAGACTTCGAGTTTGAAAAATACGTCGGGATATTCCTTAAACCTACACAAGTTGTTGTGGGCAACCTCTGTTCCTGACGCTCTTTAGAGCCAGCGCAAGTTTGGCAATAGCTTGAAATTCACGTGTGTCTTTCAACTTCTGGTCACTGTTCAACGGAAATCTTAGCAACTGCCCTTCCAGACCACTTTCGACTACCTCTAGTTTGCACATGTGATCTATTCAAATGTTTTTGCACACTTGCTTTGGCTAGTAAGGGTGGTAAACAAGCCTACAATCTGAAAACTCTTCGGCCCCTTACTTGACCAAACATGTGGAATTACGGAAGCCATGGAGGCCTACTCTGGGATAAAAGTATATTGAATGTGTAGGTGATAGGGTTCAGCACTGTGATGGACTAGAAATTAACCAAGACTGTAGCTAAATTCTTTGCTCTTAGCATCTTTGAACGGCCACGCAATATTTGGGTCCGTGCAGGAGGGATGGTTGAAATTGAACCAGTCCAATGTTGACAAGAAATTGATGCAATCAGAAATTTTGAGCAGTGAGGAGCTAAACAGTGCAAAACAGCTGCAAATTAGAATCCGCCGAGAAATAAGTTGTGCTTGATGGATTGGTTCAGGCCTTTGTCCGATGCCGTTTAAAACATGCAGGAGAACATTCTGATGCACTTTAACTTATTACATACTGTTGGACTTAGCAACTAACCACTAACCCAAGCGCATGGGTAGGTGGTTAGTTGCTAAGTCCAACAAAACACCAACCCTATGAGGTGGCGCGAGTGAGCACGAGTTCGAGCCCCGGCGGTCGCCATTTAGCCACCGCTACGGTCGGGCCGGCCCTCGCCCTGGGATTGACTGGATTAGAACAGCCCTACCGGCGCTTGGTAGTGGGGGTCTTCAGCCCGCCATGGACATTGTTTCCGGGTCTCACCCGGGGTTGGTGTTTTGTTGGACTTAGCAACTAACCACTAACCCAAGCGCATGGGTTAGTGGTTAGTTGCTAAGTCCAACACATACTGCAATATTCGGACCATACGAGTCGATTCACGGTTACTTTTGTCAATACCGAGTACATGATCGGAACTGTCAAATGTAACCGCAATGCCCCCAACCTCTCCACGGCGGCTGGCGTTTAACAACTGTAAACAACGATGGTTGATGACAATCGATCAACCTGCCGGCGGGAAAGAGACTGGAAGATAATCACCAGTCGCTAGTACGGTTTGGCGTTTTACCCGGCGGTTGTTTTAGAAAAATTTCGAGGTATTGATTGCAGTGACCGTTCGAAGGGATAAGGCCATAGTGCTATAGCCCGATAGCAGGGCTATAATCAAGCCGCTAGCAATCCTCGGACAGTGTTAAGTCAAAACGCCGGGTATACGTACTACATACTGTAGCACCCGGTGATTATATTCCAGCCGCTTAGCTTGCGCTTAGCCATAGGGCTGCGATCGACTGTCATCGAAGTCCGTCTTCCGGCGAGCGGCTGGTTCCCTATATATCACCACCATTCTGAAGGGAGCTTGACAGGAGCTCAGGGGTCCCCGCCCGTCTTCTCTCTCTAGCATATCACCTCTGTGGTCGTCGTCGTCGCTCTCGCGGCGCTCCGCGCCGCGCTCGCTCCTCCTCCTCCCGCTTTGTCTACGTTTATAGAGCAAGCGAGCGTCTTTCGAAGTTCCCGCCCGTTCGCCATATCGACTACGCCAACTCGCCGGCCGCCAGCTCCCCGCCAACTCGCTAACTCGAATCTCGAACCTTTCGAACAACATCCCCCGGTACAGCACTCGAGTCTACCCCCAGCTCAATCCCTTTTGCTTTCGTATCTCAATCGTCTCGCCTGGCCCGCCCGCTACGATATCTGTGATGAAAGTGTATTAACAGGGGTTGTATATGCTCAGGGAATGTGCTAGGATCAGGGAAATCTTAGGTGCGCCGCTGTCTCTGACTCGGTCCCCTTCTTCCTTCCCTCCTCGTAGCTCTCACAGTCTAATTCTCGACATCAAAGTCCCATATCTGACAGTTTGATTTTGCACAAACCCTATACTGGCCTCTCGCCATGTTCAAGCTGAATCGAACTTTTGGACTCGCCAACAGAAATCCTCGGCTTCAACCTTACCAGATTCAAGGATAAAGCCAAGGGTGCACCGGCATTCTAAAAAAAGATATAGGGCCGATTTTCTTTTTTCCAGCTCGGCGACTGGACTAACATACTACGTAAGCGTTCCCACGCACCATATACGGTGATATCCTCTCACGCTTTAGTTACCGGTGCGCTGCTGAACTTTCAACGGACCAACTGGACGTCCAAAATGTGTTCAAATCAACTTCAAATCATCTATGGGATGGTTTTAGCATCCATTAAGTCCTTTTTACTCAGGGAGGAACCTGCCGGACAACACTTCTAATCCAGAGGCGGAGCCAAACATGAACACATTGTTACCAAAACTGTGTCCGGGACTGATACATATATCAAGCAAGGACTCATTTCATCACTTCATACCATAACTAGGCGCTTCTAAGCACCTCCGGGATTGCGTTCTGACCCACAAATTAGGGGGTCAAAGTTTTTCTTTTCCGGCCTGCCGGCCGGACTAACTAACCGGCCCTAGGTCGCCGGTTTAAACACCGGCGCACCCTTGGATAAAGCCATTCAATTTCCAGCAGACTTAGTTCAATCTTTGCTTGGTTGGATATCCTTTGGAGAAGTTTCAATATGTTTGGTTTTGGCTTGATGAGTCCTGGACTGCTTGTTGCCTATGTTGGTTAACAAAAATAACTGTGTGTTCATTTCAACATCGTCCTAAGCACAGAGGCTCGTCATAAGCACAGAAGCCCAAAACCACTCGAATATCATGAGCCTTGCCACCATCCACAACCTCAAAAATTACCCCTGGAAGCCTTCATTCCCAGCGAAAAGTCCATCTTGGGATATCTTGGGAAATCTTGGGATATCTTGCCTCCTCATAGATATTTTTATCCTCATCTTGGATCCTCTTGAGACGTCTCAAAATCATGTTTTCGTATCGCAAAATTTATGGGTTCATAAATTTTTTCAAAGACCAGAGAAAATCAAAAACAGCAAGTAGACTAGGATGGAAAACGACTTGGGACGAACCAAGAGTCGCGAAAGCCAGAAACGCGCATTTAAAATTTCGAGGCCTAACAAATAGAATAAAACAAGCCGCCATCTGCGTCCGAGAAGCCGAGAGGCGACCTAGGGCAGCCGGCCGTCCAACAATCTCAAGGTTCTTTGGTTGAATGGTTGTGATTGTGGTACAGTGAAGATTTCTTCGTCTCCTGGTTCGTGTGCGTTCAATCCCGCGCAGAAACCAATCTTTTTCGCTTCAACTGCGTCAGAAATCACAGTGAAAACCAAAAATTTCGACCGAAATCAGAAACCAAGATCTCCCAGGATATCCCAAGATATATGGCGGGATTTCTCTTGGGATATCTTGGGATATCTTGGATTCTGATAAAATGCGCACATCTCAAGATATCCCAAGATTTCCCAAGATATCCCAAGATGGACTTTTCGCTGGGCTTCATTCACCAACCAAAATTACAATAGTGGCGGATTTCGGCTCCTAACTTACAGTGGGTTTTTCGGAAAATCAAAACTGAAACTGAAATTGAAACTCACCAGGTCTACTATTGAAAAACATAAGTACGAGTTTTGCCGCGCAACGCGACGGCCCTCTTACCCCAAGTTGGAATGGTAGATAAATAAATAGAGGCACGACTCGGAGCACTGTCCTTGTACATATTTGCCATTTGGGCACTTCGCGTCGTCTTTCAATCCATTCCGAGCCGATCGCGGCTCTTTTCTTGGCTACCTCACACCTGCGAACAACGGGACAAAGGCAATTAGAATCACCTATGTATTGATTTTTACGAAGTACATTAGAGTATGTCAGCATATCTCACGCCAGATATAGTAATTTCCCACGAAACACGTGATTTCGGGCTGCCGTTATCTCTGTCCAGGGGCATACTCTGCGAAAAGGCATACCGAGTACATACACGATTAGTAGGCGTTCGGGCGGAGCCCCGGTCGAGCGCCTATTGCGCTAATGAACGCCTATCCGAATTTACCGCCGGATGCGAAGCGGGCAAACTGTCGTTATTTGTCGGCCATCAACGATGTCGTATGTTTGTTTTCGTGAGTCAACCTCTCTTCCTCCCACACCCTTCTCCCTCTCATCCTGACTCTTCCACCGATGAACACAACGACTGCTCTGTTCCTCGACACCGCTGAAGACGACGAGATCAACGAGGGAGGGGATACTGTCCGCCGCACTGTGAGCGTGTTTGTGGCTGGGAGTTTGAATTTCTTCCGTCGCTGAAGTTTCCGCAGCGCAGATTAGAGAGTTTACGCAAAGGCCGAGCACGACTTTTGTCTTGCGCAAAAGCCGCACTCGGCTTTCCGGATATTTGGAGCAGTACCGCGAAATATCAACAGTTGATGCATTGAACTTGAAAATTTTGAGAAGCCGCAAATAAGCCGAGTACGGCTTTGCGCAAGGGCAAAGTGCTCGGTTTTTGCGCAAACTAAACTCTCTATTATCTTCGTTCCAACTTCTTGCGTCGTTCGCAGCAAGATTCTCCCGGATCCCACTCAACGGGCCGACAAGGTTTGGGGGCGTTGGAGGGAGTAGTGGGGAGCGGGGAAAGGTGTACCTCCCAACCTGCGGCAGTCCTTTTTTCTATAGTTTATTTGTTGGCTCATAATCACTCTAATTCACAACACAGTCGCGCGCTTCGACTCTGCGGCTCCCATCCCCCACCTCCCCATTCGACTATTCGAAGATCTGGCTCTCAAAAATGTCGACGTTGGGATACGGGAATGGGTTGTGGCCGCATGGAGTCCCATTATGTTGCAGTGTGCGTATGCATCCACCTACCGCTCTCCCCCTTTCCTTCTCTAATTCTGTTGGGTTATCGCGCATGCCAGGGGTAACAATGGGACGAATTATTGTAAAGAGGAGGAGTTGAGATTGGAATTCCAATCCATTGATAATCTACCTAGGCTTAGTTACTCTACATTTACTTTTAGTCTTACTCAACATGCAAATCGCGACATTTTTTAATGGAAAACTTCGAATCTACACCAAATATTAATATCATTGAGGGAAGTCATGTAAGTACTTAGGCTGAGCTTTGGTTTTTTGAGAAGTTGTTTGCCTTTTTCGACAGGTGAAATCGAGGGAAACACTATGTCGCTCATCATCGCGTCGCGCGCCGGCAACCGCCGAGTCACGCGGGCGCGAGTCGAACTCAGATGCCGAGGTGCCGCCGGCAATCGCCCAGGAGGCGTGCAATAGGCGTTCCGAGGCCGCCGAACTTGAAGTAGGCGCTCGACTGGTAGAGTAGGCGCTCGGCGCCATCAATAGCCGTTCGCGAGCGCCTATGCTACTCAGAATGTCTGTAGCAAGGCTCCAATCTTTTCATTTACGTTTGCTAGACCGAGCAAAACAAACTGAAAAAGGTTGGCAAACTGTTAAACGGATGGTTTTCTCGGCCTATATAACTGCATGAAAAAATCACCAAATGGTTTGTAGCCCTTCCCCAGCACACTGGATGACTGCGGTGGCTACAGCATGTGATTTCGGGTGGGTCTGTAAGTTATTGCAGTGAACGTCCTATAGCCGTTAAAGGTGGGTCGGCGAGTGGTATACCCTTCTTAAGGGTAAAGGGCTATACTTACCTACTCGGTGTTCCCAAAAGTAATGGGAAATTCAATCATCCTGCGAGAAATGTGTTGTATCTTGGGATTTAAACTACTGTACCAATCTGTATGGTAGCAACGTAACGCGTAACGCGCAAAATGTTGCCTAAATCGCCGCGTAACGCGAAATTTTGGGCGATTTCGGGGCCAAATACGGAAATTTTTCGGCCCTGCGTTGGCCCTGCGGGGCCGTATTTTCTTTATTAGGTAAGGCAATTACCATAAAAATAATCCGGGGTCCTCCTCTCGCTTACAACTTCAACAATTTGTACTTAAGTTATCAAAGCTGTATGATCAATAGAGAGTTTGCGGTAGCCCCTTCTCTCGAGACTGGATGACCGCCTCGCGGCATATTAGCCACTATTTGTAGGACCCATGGATGGGATAAAATAGTGGCTTCTTTGGGCCCGGGGCCCAAGCAACGGTCCCGCTGCAGGCGGCACAAGAGCCACCAGTGGCTCACCGCAACCTCTCTAATGTAGGCTCATGTACTATGTCTGTGGATGGAATGAAAAAATCGCGTTTTTTCAAAACGAAAAAAGAGAAAAAGAAGGGAAAAAGGAGGGAGACTTCTATGATTTATGCTGACCTATTGACCCACAAAACTCGCCTCCTCAAGCGCTGAGACCACTGAAAACGGCGGTTTCTTGCTATGATATCCTATCGATGCCGGCCGTTCCGCCAAAATTCACTGATTTCAAACCTATGTCAGGAGCCCAACTGGCGGTAAGCTAGTCTAGTTTTACTTGACAGGTCTTGGCCGTAGGTCGCGCTTCGGCGATATCAGTAGTCACGTGTATAGCAAACAAGTACATCTTTTTCACGACACGGCACGTATTGCGCGCGACTATGGGCGCCCCAAGGGCCGCCGCCACTCTCGTTTTACTATCACTACCTAAACTATGCATGGCCTTCAAGTTTTATTCAGAATCTGGCCTGGGTTTGGTCCGCAATATCCTCCTTGGAGTCCTTCCCAATTTCCAGCCGCATCACTACCAAATGGACGGGATTTGCAAGGTTCTCGACGGCGTGGACCTTGTAGCTGTAACTCCAACTGGCTCTGGGAAGACTGCATACCTCTTCTTGACAATTCTAGTCATGATGGCCATCTCGAAGACGCCGTCACTCTGCCCGCACATAAAATTTCCCAAGGACCCCGCAATAATTGTCGTATGTCCTACAAATTCCATAGAGCAGCAGATGGTGTGTTATTTATGCCTTTACTCAAAGACTGAGCGTCTGATATATTGTGGTGAAGGATGAGGGCATGCAGAAGCTCGGAGTGCCGGCACTTACAATCAATTCCGAGACTGTCTCTGCCGCCCGAATACGGCACGAAGATATCTGGTTGAAGGCTCGCTCGGGCATTTCCATGCTGATCCTAGGGCCGGAGCAGCTAATTTCCAAGGGATTTCGTGATCTGCTAGCATTTGAGCCATTTTACGATCGTGTTTGTGCTCTCGGTGTGGATGAAATCCATCTATTGGTCAATTGGGGCATGAGTTTTCGTAAAGCTTTTCAGCAGATTGGGTTCATGCGGGCTCGACTTCGTCCAGGGATTCCGATTATTGGCCTGACGGCCAGTATGGTTGCTGATATTCAAGCTCAGAATGCCATATTCGAGCTTCTCGGCGTGAACCGCGGGGAATTCCACCTCATTCGGCGGTCCAATGCCCGCCATGACATTCAGTTCCTCTTCCGGCAGCTTCATTCGGGGATCGATGGAAATGTGTTCCCCGAAATTGTTTGGGTTTTGGACAACACCGACAAAACTCTTATATTTGGCACCACCATATCCCTCGTACATCGTCTGAAGGCCTATCTTAACAGTCTTTCTCGCCAATCCGATCGAGACTTCCGCATCCGCACATACACGGGACTCAATTGGGCAGACGACAAACTTCAGACCTTGGAGGACATCACCAACGATCCGAGATGCCAGATCATCATTGCGACAAACTGTCTGGCGCAGGGAAACGATATCAAGGTTATCAAAACTGTCATTCAAATTGGAGAGCCCGAGAACATCGAGATGTACGTCCAGAAGCCGGGCCGAGCACGTCCTTGTGTTCAGAATCCGCGGGCCATCTTCTACATTTCTCGCACCCGAATGGATCTTGCCGCGAAAATTATTCGCCAGACGGACGCAGAGAACGACGCCGACGCAAAGAAAGCTGGCACCTCTATCCCCAGGATGTCTCGGGCAGTTGCCGAGATCCTAACAGCCGCATGCAAACCGATGGAACAGAATCGTCAGTTCGACAATCCCGATACAGACTCCCCATGCCCTTGCCAGACCTGCACCGCCTCCCCTCCCGCAACGCGTCCAGAGCACTGTACGTGCAGCGGCTGTCAAAAAGAAACAGCTACACGCGAGCTTTATGTGCCACCGCCAAAAGGAAAGAAAAAGGCAAACACAGACATACCTCCGGCGAAGAAGTTGACGAAAGTTATGAAGGAGGCGGGGAGAGCTCGTTTAGAAGAGTTCAGGGTGTCGGTTTGGTTAGAAGCGTCGGATCGCACCCATGGCCTCACTCCACTTTCCGAATTCCTTCCCGACACTATCATAACTCTACTCTTGGACCGCTTCCTAGCAATCCAGACACAACAAGATCTTGTGCCGTTGATTGGGAAGGTAGCAGGGCTCAATGGATATCATGAAGCACTGTTCGAAGTTTTGGTTGGTTTGAGAGAGACGTTGAAGAAACTAAAGAAGACTGCGAAGAAAAAGTAAATTACATTCCATTAGTTGACTCGTTTATTAATCATTATCTTCATCTCCACTCGACCCTCCCTCCTCCCATTTGAAATCATCATCCTCTGGACCCAGCATCATGTCGCGCTCATCGAAAATTAATTCGCCATCGTGGAGGTAGGTTGAACCGCATGTAGCGTAGAAGGTTCGGGGCTCTGTGCCTACTTCAACCTCCGGGTCTGGATCCAACTCGGAGTCCGAATGTTCACGTTCTTCATCCGATTCCTCTGAGTCTGAGGTGTGAGTATTGTTTTTATCCTCCCTGCCTGCGCTGCCAACCTCCGAGGCAGGTTTGGATAGAGTTGTCTGTCGATTGTGGGTGGTTTTCTTGATATGCGTCTGTAAGGCTCCATCACGAAGTTTTCTTATACCTCTGTTGAAGTCGTCGGTATCGCGATCATCTATTTGACGTGTCAATCGCCGGCTGTGAAGTTCTGTGTCACTATAAACTTTGAGCAGTGTTAGCATTTCCGGTCTCAAGGATGGGTCCGTGTGCTTCCGAGATTTCTTCTCCATCCCAACTCCGGTCCGCCAGGCAACTTTAAGCTGCGCTATATGTCGAAGATTTCGAGAAACAATATCGCGAATGAAAATGTCATCGAACTGCGCGCTTTTGTGTTGAACCACATCCTCGAGAAGTCGGTTGAAAAACTCGACGATATAATCTCCCTCTTCGCAGTGATTGGGAAGACCAGATAGATTCCATATGAGGCCGCGCAACAGAGCAAGCTTGAGGCCAGGACTGCATTCGAGCTCGAGGTTCATAATTGTTTCGAGCACGTAATTGAGGTAATTTGTATGTGTCGAGCCGCCAAACGTGAATAGCATGTACTAACTTTCTCGGTCAGCCTGAGCCATTGGGAATAATAATGGTTAACTCCAACTTGCCTTCACGCATTCATACAGTCTGCTTATATCCCCTCGTGCAATGGCTGTCGTCAGCTTTCGCGAGTTCAGACCGTCACGGATAAAATCAATATTTTGCGCCAAAACAAAATCGCCCAAGCATGGCTTCGGTGGCGGTTTCTCCTTGGGTTTACGGGGTTTCTTTGCGGCTGAAGTGGCGGTCTTCTTTTTCCTTTTCGTTGCATCGAGGCTGGAGTTCTCGATCTCTTGTGCAACCCAACGAGAACCCGAGGGTACAGTTTGTGCCCACTCACTTGTATGCCCCGTGTCGTAAATCGCATGATCGCGGCCACGGGCCGTCCCATATGCGCGATACAGCTTACGGGCAATAGGTAATAGTGTTTCGATGTCCGGAAGCTTTTTAGACTTGGCCAGCCCTTCGAAATAAGCAAAGATGTCGTCGGTTTTGAATGAAAGGCTGACAATGATCAAGAAATTGTTGAATTCAAAGCGAAGGATACTCACCGCCATATGTCCAGAATCTTTGCGTCAAGAACCAGATACAGGAGCTGTGTCCCGGGATAAAATTCGACCTTCTTCATATTGGATGGCGCCGCTCGTCCGATCTTTGCAGCGCTGAACCCGAGAGATGCCGGATTGGTGTTCTTGCCCGTGGTACGTCCCCAGTGCGTTTGAAAGATACGAATGACGTCGGTCCATTTTGTATGCCAAAGCTGGAGTTGTGGTTCAAGGATTTCAAATGATTTGAACGGGTCATCGTCAGTCCGGAATTGAAGGTACGTCTGCAACTGTTGTAGCATCGCATATGTTAGTCCATCTCCACCGACCGGGATTTTGCGCCTGAGATATTTCTCGGGAGTCTGCCCGATCTGTGCCAGAAAATCCAACATCCCGTCTTTGAGTTCTGTAGGAATTGTTTGCTTCTTCCCGCTACACGCAAGCGGATGCACAACAGCTCTTCCCTCGGGCAGGGTGAGTTT
The DNA here is from genome assembly GCA_037176885.1 of Favolaschia claudopus. NCBI lineage: Eukaryota > Fungi > Basidiomycota > Agaricomycetes > Agaricales > Mycenaceae > Favolaschia > Favolaschia claudopus. The sequence continues at coordinate 164,952 of JAWWNJ010000189.1, forward strand.
TGCAGTAGCAGTAAGCCGCATTTCAATCTCTCCGGCAAGTGGTTTCAGCGCGGTTATGCATCGCACTAAAACGTCGAGGAAAAGCAGAGTACCCGTGAGATCTGCATCTTCCTGGTCAAGATATCCAAGCAAATCATCGACGGTCATTTCGCTTCGGAGATTTTTAGCGATTAAAGCTCTCTTCTCTTCGAGATTGAAGACCGCTACATCGACGTCGGGAGCTTCAAGATATAAGCCCGACATCCCCGAGTTCATGACAGATTCACGACCCATACATGCCTCACGAACGAGGTGGTAGTTCTGAGTATTGTCCACAAAGAGAAATCCAGCGGCGTCTGGATCAGCACCATGGGCTTCAGTTGCCTTGGATTCGTCGCTGGAGAGGGTGATAAGGGCACGCCGTATGGTGGCTGGCGCCGGCATATTTCCAATGCGACAGTTGTAGTTGATAAGCTCCACCGGCGCAGAGGAGCCAAAATAGAGAATTCCTCGCATAAGCGGTAAGAGGTTGGCCTTATCTGTACGACAGAAATTGAGGGTCGCAATCGCATGAGTTATTACCTATCAAGAAGATACGTTGATCAGCGCAACAGCAAGGCTAGAGAGCACGGAGAACAAACCATGTCTGCGGGACGTACTTCGCGTGGTAGAAGTATTCCGGCACGTTTCCGAGGTTTTCGCATTGCAATTGCCTCGAATAGATGCTGAGTGACCTGCTGGTGGGCTTCAATAACAGCTTCCACACGTGCCATTGTTGCTTCCCCAATATCGTCCCGACTGAGCCGCAGTTCGGGATGTGTCTTTCCAATTGATACATGTAGCCCGTTTTTGAGTTTGACAGCCTCCTCCGCCTCAACGAAGACCTTCTTCCGGATGGTTTGAACCGCAAATGATGTAAGAGCCGCTCGCACTGGCCGTATTTCGGTGTAGGGTACCGTAGTGGAAAACATCAAGTCGTCATTGGGGGAGGAAGAAGGGATCCGACCGTCTGGATGTATCATCCATTCGGAAATTATATCTGCTACCGTTTCATTGGCTCGGCCAGCAAGGAAAATCGAAACCATCTGCGAGTGTGTCTGGGTACGATGAATTTCGTTGCCTTGATCGTCCTTGGCTCGGAATAAGTTGTACAAAAAACCACCGAGAGTCCATCCTTGTTTTTGGATTGATTGGAGAACAACCTCGAGTTTTTGGGTATTGGTCCGGGGAGATTGGCGTTTTGAAGATCCAGACACAGATACAGGTGTATTAGACGTATTTCTATGTCGTTTCGAAGGTCGCTCAGCGCTCGGAAATGGGGACGGGGAGCTTCCGGGAGGTAGGTTTTCGTCATGTAGAGAGGACGGGAAGGGGCGTTTTTGTGGTGCTGAATAGTCAAATGGCCTCAGGGGAGTCTGAGGTGAATCGAATTGAATCTGTGCATAGAAATGCGAGGTGCTGAGGGGCAGAGAATGGCGAAGTGGCTGGTGTGAATGAGGGGTAGCCAGTGTGGGTGTACTGTGGCCGGAAAAAAGCTGGTTACGTGTCGCAGGGGTGTCAGGATCTTCCCAAATGAGTACCGCGCCAGACCTGTCCATTAAACGCGTCAAGACGCGCTGCGCAAGGACGCGACGGAAGTGTGACCTGTCTGTCACTCGTGACTCTTCCCAATTCGGACTGTCCCAATCGGGAACGCTGACCTACGGCTTTTGATGCGCGAGTAGAATCAGACCATATATCAAGTTATTTTTTCCGTCTCAAATTCTCAAAAAAAAAATAACTCTATTGATATTGGTCTGACTAGGGAGACTAGCGGTAAGCCACAGCGAATGGTTTTCAAGATCTTTGTACAATCTCTCACGTCAACCGCGGCAACTCGGCCCCATCACTGCAAACAACAGCACACCACGGAGACGCGAGCTCTTGTTCTCCTGTTCAGACGCGTCTCTTGTTCCCGGTAGCTTCTGTAGTGGTAGATTTGACGAGCCTCTTGCAACAATACCTTTTCTGGGGTGTTTCTGATGCGAACTCTACCACTCTGGTAATATCTGCAAGTCACCGATCAAGACCGGGATTTTCTTCAAGTTCTTGGAGAGTTTTCGCTCAATCGACCGACTCAACAACTTCAATCCTCTGGTTCGACGAGATATGTACATTCTCGTTTATTTGACTGGAATCTATTAATATTTCTGAGACGGCTGCTCCAAATAATAGTCCCGCCGAATATCTGCTAGGATTCTGCATTGTTGAAGCAGTCGCACTATTTCTTCCCCGGAATTTCAAGCCATTGGTTTAATTCTCTTTCTAATCTTCATAAAACCTCCCTTTATTCAGAACCTGGCAGTTGAGAAGTCCGTTCCGAGTCAAAGTGTTTGACTTATCTTGTGGTTGTTCAACTGTTTCAAGCTCCTTCGGTCGATATCAGCGTGGATTTGGTGCTTATACGGATTGAGAGACTGTTACGGGAACAAGCCCCCTCTACATGCTCCTGTTCGACTTCGTTTCACAATTATCTGGCAGTGCCAGTGTCAGTTTATGTTCACCATGGGAAGGTCAGTATGAAATGATGTCTACCCCATATTTTATTTGGTTATGGATGAGACGGGAAATCTTCAAGAATGGCATCCTTGAAGGTCTGTATCTCTATCTCTATGTACTGTTCAACCAATCAGTACTCCCGCCACTTCCACCCTCAGGCTTGGTTCAATTTTTTTGTTTCATTCATTCAAGCTCAGTATCTCATAATCAAGCAAATCAGCTCAAGACCATAGCCTGGAATGTTTCAAGAACTTTAGTGCTCCTCTTGCTTGAAGCAAAGTGTGTAGTCGAAAGGAAAACTCGAAATTTGGTTCAACTTCGGTATTTCGGCCTTTTCGGACATCTTGATCCCAGGCGATGCAAGGATCAAACGGAGGCGATCGGATCTGTCAATCAGCTCGGGTGCAGTCCTATGTACATAGGCATCCACGGACATGGTTAATGAGCCCTAATGTAAGTTATCATTGTATGATCATAAATCAGCTGTGCACGTGAAGTGATGCAGAAGGAGTTTGACTGGGGACAAACAAGTACAAAGCTGTCATTTACGGTAGTGGCCATGCCCGTCATCAACTCTAGATGGTCGAAAGTGTGGTTTGCCATCGGTGGCTGTGTGAGCTTGATGTCAACATAAGTAGACCGGATACAGCTGAGTGTTTTACTGACTTAATACTGTAGATGGTAGAGAGATATCTTATCTCCATCCCGGACTTGCTTGCGTCAATTTAATGACGAGCGCGCCCGGAGGAGCCGACACATATCTTAGTGCGCATACCAGCAGTCTTCACCGAACCTGCATCTGTAACAAACATAACATTAGGCGTAAAAGTGCTTCGGAGTGGGTGAGCACTTGCCTCCCCACCGCAAAGAACGTACAAGCTTTTCTCCTGCGCAGGTCGTTGAACGAGTACGCGGCACGTGGAGAATGGCGGAGTCTTCGGTCAAGACGATCCGTCTGTGACGCATGAGGTATCTCCACCGCGATGTGTAGAGAAGAGGATGAGGATGAGCTCTGGCCTAAATGTTTTTGGCCACTCTGCTGTTGTTGTAATAGCTGTTGCACCTGTGGAAACATCAACAGCCTGTTGAGAGTTTCCGAGAGTGTTGCTTCCGGCGCCTGGGTCTCCGAACCCCCTCCGTCCTGCGTACATGTTGTCATTGGGATGTGAATATTGGTGCTTCCGGACAGTTGCTCGATAAGTCTCTGAACAGACTGGTACGTAGGATCCGGTTCCTCCTGACCCCTGCCTATCTCACTGTTTCCTTTCTGCGAATCTTGCGGATCCGCTTTGTGGGGACACAGATGTTGACCTACTTCTGCTTCGGACCGAGCAACTTCCGGTGCTATCAGTCGTATGGACTCGAGTTCCCCGTCTGGGGCCCAGGTCACTCTCTTCCTGGGCTTCGTACCGGGCTTCTTCTCGTTCGCTGCAGGACCGCTGACTTCCGGCACAAAGTATGCGGATCCCGATTTCTGGCCAGAGCACATGGACTGCAGCGCATACCGAAAGGGATCTGATTCGGGTTCTCCAGGCTGTGACTGTGTCGGCTCAGTCGACCCCTGCTCATAAGATCTCTTGAGACTTTCCTTCACTGGCCCAGGAGATGCGCTGAGGGCGAGGCGTTTGGCCGAAGGATACGACAGTTCGGATATCAAACCAAAGCCTGAACGCTTTCTCGAAATTGACATGGAGGCTTAGACTAAGGATGGGTTAGTCTCGTGACCTCTCACATGACTCATGACATGTCGCAACTGCCATGCCTTGCCATGCCTTCGGCGGCCCCGCAAGGGGATACCGATCCGCGAAATCCGCACCGGGGGTCAACCGGGGGTCGAAACCTGTCGAAACTTTTTTTCAGCGACCTCGGCAGACCCCTAGGAGTTGTCACGCCGGATCAGCTCCCATCACTTGGGATTGTGATAGGTGCAATCTGCGCCTTAGTCCCCAAAAGGGATTGAGAAAGAAGAAGCTATGTAAGGGGGATCCTGGGGGATCCAATTCGCGAAGTCCATAGGTACTTGATAGGTACCGAAGGCAGGCCCCTGGCTGCCCCTGGAAAGAACTCGATGTCAACTCGAGTCGGAACTCGGCTCAACTGAGAGCCAATGCCATCGAGTTTCGACTCGAACTCGACTCCACTCGACTCGGTGGCAAGAGTAAGATGAATTTAAACAAGTTTTACACCTACTCCTGACTACAGGCAATGTGAGTGCAGATTGATCGTATCATCATGCGCGTCACAAATTGTCACACCACCCAAAATCTCAGCTTCGACGGCAAAATCTGGTGGAAATTCTGGCGCTCCCTCCAGGCCTCAGCAGAGTGGCTGAATATTACTCTTAAATCATTTCATTTGTAATGTCCAGGACAGATTTTTTATGCGGTCTCCCATACCGCAGATCCTATGAACGCGGGAGCCGATTCAGCCAGTTGTTGGCCGAAATTGGTGATTTTTTCCTGGACAATACATTAGCGGGTTTGTGCAAAGCGACCCAGGTCGCTTTGGGGCCGCTCAGATCTCCACAACAAGCAGTCTCAGGTGTGAAGTCTCAGCGACCTAGCAATGCCCTAGGGCAATACTCTTCTAGGTCGCTTAGATTTCACACCTGGTCTCTGTTGTTGCAGAAATCTGAGCGGTCGAAAAGCGACCTGGGTCGCTCGCACAAAGTCTATATTTAAAATGACCCAAAGTGTCGTTTGGACCTCTTTCTTGGCCCGAAATGGGTGCGTGACGGACTACAGTTTTGCGCCCTAAATCACGGTGATGAAGGCACAGAAAGCAAGACCAAACAACTTTAGAATCCATTGTTCCTGACTGCCTCGCCCTCATTTGCTCAAAGAAATTGACAGATGCATTTTTTAGCTGAACATGAATCCATCCCACTATGTAGCACAATTTATAAGGGTCAACGGGACATGGGAGGAGGTCGACGACTTGTCGACGTCGATTTGCCACGATGTGACAATAGCCGAGCTTAGTAAGCGCACGAATTTGGAACCGCGGTTGCCAGTATACGTAGTCACTACTCCCAACCAAAGAAGCAGTTGACACGGTGAACAAGACACGAAGTCTCACTCGAAGGTCAAGCACATCGACATCCACCATCGCTTCTTACGTGATCTCGTCAGCAATGGCGAACTCAAGGCCGATCTTTTCACCAAACCTCTGCCCCGCGACGCTCATCACCGCTACCTCGCCGAGCTCAACATGCCACCCGTCACCGTGTAGCCTCCGGGTCTGGGGGAGTGTTGTAGGAGACCCGTCGGTTCCGGTGCTGTCTAGGTACAGCCTACCCAGTCACTCTCAGTCATTCGTCGTCTTTTTCCCATACATTCTATTTTAGGACACTCACCATAAAATTCCCTCGTTCCGATACACTGCACCTCAGTCGTTTACACCCATCGTCTCCCCGACTGAGGTGAATCCTTTACTACTTCTTACTATACACGATTTACTGACTTCTTTAGATCTTACTACTTTGTACATAAGGTAGACGTCGCTCCGATCCCGCACCCTTATATAAGCATTACGTTTGCACAGCCACCCGCCAAATCGCGAGGGTCTGAAAAAATAATTTGCTTTTGCTAGGCTCTGGAGGGCCGGGAAATTTTTTTGCAGTCCCATTTCTTGAATTTTAAGCAAATCTGTAGCTAATCACTTTCTACTGTTTTATTCAATCCTAAGAACAGTACTGCCCAGTGTAGACTGAGAGTACAACTCATAAATAGTTCAATCAGTTGTATTGATAATACTCACTGAAGCATATAGGACAATGCTTTATATCGAGATTGCACGATCATCCCCTAACTACGACAGCTGTAGCTACTGAGCGTAAACAAGGGAAAATATGTAGCACGTATGAGCAAGGTGAAATAGCGAAAGGAATGTGCAGGTCAACTTCCCCTTCCACAGTGGGGGAAACGTTGATGTCGACCCCGACATCCATCGCACAGAAGGATAAGTTGAACCGCACAAATAATAAAACGGAAGGGAAGATATCACGGACAAGAAGCTCGAGGACGGAAATGAGCAATATGTGTACGAACTGGAGTCAAATATTCCGCCAAACTCGACATTCCTCTCTCCAATTCACAACGATGAATGCTCTCGATGAGGCCGTATAATGCGCGACGTAGCTCGGAGGACGAAACGAGTAGGTCGAAGATCGCGATAACGGTTGAATTGGGGAATTGTTGGGAGGAGGGTGGTGTACGCTCGGTGAAATGTGATGGAAGATGAGAACGAGGCTCTGGAGGACGAGGTAGAATATGAGGGGATTCTCGAGGAACGCGCTCGATGCGAGGATGAAGGTCGTTCAACGTGGATGAAGCAGGATTATGAAGATCAACCTGTGGTGGCTTGTATTCTCGTTTCGAATCCGCGCGCTCGAGGTGGGGGAAACGTTGGGATTTACTGGGAAGTGTAGAGGGAGAAGGAGTAGGATTATATGACGCTAGAAGGTGCTCTGCAACTCCGCCTCGTCTTCGTGTCATCGGAAGGGGAGATCCATCGTAACAAACAAGTCGTCCCTCGAGTGTGTAAGCCGCTAGTTTCTTCTGAATGAGCTCGATAGTACGTGGACAGGAAGTGTAGCTGAGGCGATGAGCTCGAGTCTTGCCACAAACGAAGCAGCGGAGGGAACGCGAAGTGGAAAGAGGATCCGTGGGAATCATGACGGCAATGAGCGAAACTCCAGGACGGATAGGGGTAGATGCTGAATGGACTCGAATATAACGGAAAGGGGTAAGGTAGACGTCGCTCCGATCCCGCACCCTTATGGGGAAGCTTGCTTCCCCATTCATCGGTATAGGGCTCGAAAATGCAGATGCTTACAAATGAACGGGCTCGTGGCTTTGTAAGCACGCTGCGCAGCGCAAGTCACCGTGACCGAGACAACCGACGGTTGTCTCCGGAATTCGCCGATGACGTGATTACGTGGCATTCGGGTCCCCGCTCCGAATGTTCAACTTTGGCTCGACTTGAATTAGCTCGCCTCAGCCTTGCCTTAGCCTCATGCAGCGATGGATGGATGGATAGTAGACACACTTATATATGCTGAGATTCAGGATTTACCTCCAGTTGACTACAAAACACTGAAGGGTAAACAACAACTTGTATTTCTACAGGTAATGATGTATATCAAAGCCGAGCTGGCCAAGATGTTGAACCCCTTCGGATCAATATAGATGGGACAGCTGGAACAGGGAAATCTGTAATCATTCGAGCAATCACTTCAGCACTAAGAGAAGTGTATGCTGATGAGCTTGAAAACAAAGATCCTGTGATACGAATTGCACCAACTGGGATTTCAGCATTTGGTATCCGCGGTTGGACTATAAACTTTGCCGTATCAATACCTGTCTCAGCAAAAGACCCTAACTTTGTCCCCTTGGCACCTACTTCTCTTCAGAAAATGCAGAATAGATGGAAACCGGCCAGAATTGTTGTCATGGACGAAAAGTCAATGATTGGCAGAACTCAGTTCGGAAAATTTGACAGGCGTCTTCGGCAGATACTTCCTGCCATGGCCCATGAGTCACTTGCAGGGGTTGGTACAATTATATTTGGGGACTTTCTTCAACTCCCACCAGTTGGTGACAGTGCCCTGTTTTCTACCAAGGAAAGCCAAGGTCCACGTGGACAACTTGCAACTGAGGGCCGCAAGGCTTATGAAAGTCTCAACCAATCTCCAACTTTGACTGAAGTGTTTCGCCAGCAAGGTGATACACCTGAACAGATTGCGTTCCGAGATGCACTTATGCGACTTCGGACTTACGAAACTACTGCTGCCGACCATGAAATGTACTCGACGCGTTTTTGGCAGAATTTGTCTGTTGAAGAGCAGGATGCATTTAAAGAAGTTTTACACCTACTCCCAACCAAAGAAGCAGTTGACACAGTGAACAAGACACAGCTAGCAGCACTCAATAAACCGGTTGTTTGCTGTAGAGCCAAACATCATCGGATTAATGGAGCAAAATCACGAAAGGTGTCTGCTGAGGATGCGGAAGGGTTGGAGGCTGAGATATTTCTGGCAGAAGGAGCACATGTCATGATCACTCGTAACTCGTGGACATCCAAAGGATTGGTCAATGGAACACAAGGCATTGTAAAAAAACTTTGGTACTTCAAGTTGCAGGGGGATAACCCAAAGAAGGACCTGCCTGCAGTAGTATTTGTACATTGTCCAGAATATACAGGTATGTATTTACAAGTAAGCCCCTTGAAAAATTCCGTATTAACCTGAATTTAGGACCACCAACCCAAGGCTGGGAAGGTGTTGAGCCAGACTGGATTCCGATTGTTCCAAGAACAGCGGAATGGGAATCAAACGGAGTGCCACTATCACGGACACAATTTCCTTTGACCCTGGCCTGGGCTATTACATTTCACAAAAGCCAAGGTCTGACCCTTGAAAAAGCGGTGATTGATCTTGATAAACAAGACTTTGCTCCCGGGTTGTCATTTGTCGCAATTTCTAGGGTTAAAACATTGAAGGGAATAGCATTCCGTTCACCTTTTCTACTACAACGACTGCAAAAGCCAAATGAAACTACGGTTCGACAGATGCTTTGGGTGGATATGGAGCGTCGAGAGATATTGGGTTTCAAACTCAAGACCTATGGATTCAATATCCGGGATATACTTGCCGAATTTGAGTTTCTTGAACCATTTCCGCAGCTGAATGATTACTTAGAATAAATAAGTAGAATAAGTAGATGAATGTTATATGATTTGCCCTCATAGACAGATTGAAGCAAGCTTCCCCTCCTATGTGGACCATTGTCCACATACCCAACATGTTATAAGCATTACGTTTGCACAGCCACCCGCCAAATCGCGAGGGTCTGAAAAAAAATTTGCTTTTGCTAGGCTCTGGAGGGCTGGGATATTTTTTTGCAGTCCCATTTCTTGAATTTTAAGCAAATCTGTAGCAAATCTTTGTACCTTCTCCTGTTTTATTCAATCCTAAGAAAATAAGTACTGCCCACTGTAGACACGCAAATTGAATGTTGGAATTGACTTTGAAGCTATACAAATCATAAATAGTTCAATCAGTTGTATTGGTAATACTCATTGAAGCATATAGGACAATACAGAGCATTTATGGATGTAACAGGTGCTTTGCTACAACTTCGACAAAAAATGTTGCGGCGGCGAGGTGCGGCACTGGCTGCGGTCACGATTAATTCACGTGGTGGCTTACGTAACGTTATGTAATGCGACAAATCCTTCGTGTCGTTTTGCCAGACCTTTGCTCAAATGCGTCGAAAACATGTTTGGAAGCCTTTTAAACAAAGTTGCCTTTTTGGGAAAGATCACCTTATAACTTCGCACTCACCAAATTTGAGCCCAAGCCCCTTCACCAAGTCAAAGATATGCATATTGGCGACAGTTTGGTGACGTTAAATCCTTTATAAATGTTTTGTGGGAGAAAGGAATTTTGTGACGTGATGTTTTGGCTTACATAACCACGTGTCGGATCAAAGCGACGTCTACCTTACCCCAATTCAAAAATCGTTGCAAATTGTAGGCAGGCTGGTAACGAGCCTAATCAAACCCTACATTTTCAACTTGGCAGGATATTTGTTCTGGGACTATCTGTACGGATCATGTTATAGCGACTGATGAACAAATAGGATTCACAGCTTGAATGGTGTAAAAAGGTTGAGCCGTTCGTGAGATACGTCATAATGAATACGCTCACAATGCATACAAATAGGGCACGCGGGCTTTCTCCAGAAGGGGCTTGCTTCAAAGTCCGTCAAATCGAGGGTTTGACTTTCGCCTTCCACCGCCTCATCCGTCGCTCCAAACCTCCGGGTCACCTGGTAAAAATTGAAGATGAGAGATATGTATGGCTACAACATTGCTTCAGAGTTTGTATAAAATGAGACTGAATTCATCGAGTTAGATGGCCGCCAAAAGTGCTCAAAACACAGTTTTTTTGAGGTGCTTCGCAAATATTTAATTTTGATCAGATTCTTTGCCAATCCATATCGAAGCTTCCTTGAGACCACACAACAAGACCTACATATAATGTCCCCAGTATCATCTGTGCCCATTGTGTACAGCAATTCACTCGTCTTCCTCAAAAATGACCCAAATCAGATACTTGTGACACAGTGTGACACCCGCGTCCTCAGCAGCATTTCTTTTTTCCTGCACCATCTTGGCCGCGATAAATACTTTTCTGTGGTCGAAACGTCTCCTATTGCACATTAACACAAAATGAATGTTTAAAATGCAGTCCCATATGCTGAAAGATTGGTGATATGAATTAATCGGGACAATTAGCGCGAGACCGTGCTTCCGGGGATTGAACTGGCTGTTACATGGAGGAGGATACACTGTCTGGACATTAGTACCCGCCGGACACGTTTTGAGCCCGGCCGCCTTGTTTCACAGACCGTGTATGGTCCCTGTAAGCTCACTCCGGATATCCCTCCAGCTCTGGCATACTGTTTTAGGGACATTTTTTACCCGCGTCCAGTCCTTTATTTTGGGCTAGATATAATTTCTATAAATTCCATAGTATCATAATCGCGTTCAGAACGCGTGATTATTGAGCTGCAGATGCAGATGAAGGTTGTTGAGGGAGCGATGGGCAGTGTGACCGAGTGTGACATCCTGTTCTCCCCAGTTCGTGCGTCTCACCTGCTGCTCCCTCGTCTCCAGAAAAATCCCAAAATATTTGAGAGCAGTATTTAGTATGTCAAAAGTGTTCATAGTGCAAATCATTGCGATTTCAATTGATCCCTGGACCTGCAGCCTTGATTTCTTTAAAATGCACGTTACCTCGATCAATAGCACTGTGGGGACTCGTATTTTAATGATAAACCTGATGGAAATTGATGATATGCTACCAATGAATCTGTAATTTGAGATACAGAAGAGACCCAAGAGAAATACTCAACGGTGGAAAGGGAAGAAACAGGATACTAACTATCAGCAGCTTTTCAGCATCAGAATATTCTGCCTCCGACTTCAATCTAAATTTTTCTGGCCCCACTAACTGAAAATCACTTTCGGAGTTGCACAAGCTCCCCTTCTCTGTAAGCCGGGAACCGGCATTACACAACATACTTTGATTTTCCCGGTTTTCTCACCGTTGGTGCATCAAAATTCTGTAAAATCCGGTTACTTTCTGTGACACCAAGTACAAGGACTACTCTACGTAGGCGAGGTTGACAATCATTTGGGGGGGGATTGCAATGTGAGAAACGCTGGGGTGGACTCTCTTTCTTTTTGTAGTGACTAATTCTACTCCCTTTTCTTCGGATAAATCCACTGTCTCTTACGTCGAAGGCACTGGCTAATAAAATAAACGTCCATGTGCTCAGTCAGAAGCACGCACCCACACTCACTTGCATGTTTGGTATGGATTGTTCGGTGGCCGACTGCATCCAGTTTTTCTCTGGGGGCAAAACAAACAGGAGAGTAATCGTTTGTTCGCTCCTTTCCTCCTGGTATTGTGGCTTTCAAAAGTCTGTGGCGACTGAAAGCTATCAACGAAAGAAGATCCGCCTGCCGTGCGCAGGGGGCCTGAATGCGAAGGTGGTGTGTCGTTTAGTCTAGCTAAGCTAGGTAGAGCCATCCGTCCTTGAGAAGTAACTGATTCCCACAGTTCTTCTTTTAGTATCCTGTTCCCATGCATCTTGGTGTGTGCGCAACTCAGTAGTTGGGCTTCAAATAGCTTCAATTGTATCCCTTCTAGTATCCCATATGTATTCTAATAGGCCTAAGCGTTGATATTATATTCAATTTCGCTGCACAAATGTACAACTTGAGAGAATAATAATATAACCGGTGATAGGTGAATGATTGGTTGAATTGCGGTATTCAACGCGTCAAGCAGCCTGGTACTCAGTCCTGGGAGTAGACTAGTATCCTATTTCCATTCCTTATTAACTGGTTTTATCAGTTTATCCAACTGAACGGTTGCAAAATCGATTTATTTCAAGCATGGACAAATCCATGTCTTATCACCAGGTCGTGGAACGATGGGATGCACGAGACGGCATCCAAGAGAAGAAGACGCCAGTCGAGGACATCCTCGAGAGACCACGACTAACACGATAGAAAGCGGCTGATGAGCACAACTAAGTTACTAGGAAGAGTGCGTGCGTAAAACTGCACCAAAATCATCCATGGGAACAGTATGGATGCTTTTCAGGGTTATGGAAAGTCAACAAAGGCAAACAATCGATAGCATTCAAGCGATGCTCGATGCCAACCATCATTATTCAACTTAACATTAAGAGTTGCTTAAGAGGTAGAAGGAGAGTAAACATAGAATGGAGCCTGTGGTAGCAGACCACAGACCAACACTGTAGGCATTTTACGCACAGTCCCCAAACTTCGGAAACAAGACAGAAATTGCGGATGATGAGTCTTGCTTGCAACTTTTCCCGTGTATGTACATTTAAATTGTACTGCAATACGGGGTGGCTCAATAAACTTAAATGCCTATTATGTAGTAGTCTCTCCTAGACAGACGCTCTATCTTGAAGCTCGTGCCTCGCTAGATAGAGTCTGTTAGTTACCGCGCCACCCTGATCGTGTAGCCGAGCTATTACAGTGGTGGCAAATAGAAATTGCCGTGGCTTTTTGGTAAAAATCTCGATGTATACTTCACCGAATGACCTCAAATAAGATGTAGAGATGAGTATGTGATACTTCTGTACCTCTTAGAACACTCAGCAATATATCATGCACTGACAGTGCATCAATAATGGATGGTTTTCGTACTTTGCCATATCCAGAAAAACACAATGTACCCTCAGCAAAAAAAGTGTCATAATAGGATAAAAGTACTTGAAAAACAATGCTAGTTCTCACTTTGATTGACTGGAATTGATCGTCATTTGAGCTCACAACAGCCGCTCGAAGTAGGTCATTTTCGCTATTTTCTCTGCATTTTCAGCTATTTTGTGTGAAAATAGCCAACTCTGAGCGGTTGTTGTGAGCTCAAATGAGGGTCAATTCCATTCAACAAAAGTGGAAACTAGGACTGTTTTCCAAGTACTTTCATCCTATTGTGACACTTTTTTGCTGAGGATACATTGAGTCTTTCCAGATATGGCAATAATAAGAAACTGTCCTGTTATTGATGCATTGTCAGGGCGTAATATATAACTGAGTGCTCTAAGCAGTACAGAGATATCATATATTTATCTCTACATTTTATTTCAGGTCATTCGGTGAAGTATACAGCAAGATTCTGGCCAAAAAGCCACGGCAATTTCTATTTGCCACCACTGTATGTAATATCATGTAAGCCGGAAATCGCCGGATTTTCTTACCATTCTCATTTTCAGCGTTCGTCTCTTCAGTTCTCAGCCACATTTATGTCCAGAATCGTTATAAGAATGTATTCAATGCTCCATGCATTTTTTCCCAATTGTCTGGGTGGTTTTGAGCAACATTTGCAACAGAGTCGATTCATGGTTGAATTTAAGTTCGGAAGTTCGGCCGAAAGGCCGATGGCCACTAGGCAGCGACGCGCAGTTTTTTCTCCTCCCCCCCACCACGTTATCCACATTCTGAAGAGACAGAAATGTAGCTATAACCTCTTTGATATCGTCTTTCCAAGAGTGCGAAGTAAATCTCTTCTTCCCATGGAGTTATACGCGACGCGAACTCTGATTTAGGGTCCTGTTTATTGAACATGTTTGTAAACATGTTTATAAACACCGGTTTATAAACCTGTTTCTAAATGGGGTTGGCCGGATTGATTGGTTTTTGATTCGTATCGGGTGTGTATTTTACCCCGATGTGGTCCCAAATCAGCCAACTTTTCTGCTGAGCGGAGACATTGGAGGTTTCTTGTTCAGTTTGTGTTCGTTCTGCAGGTGAAGCCACACCGGCGGAACTATCCGAGGCATCATTCACCTACATCTGATGGCAACAATTGGCTCAGAAAGGACGAAGTTCAACGACCACATCCAATTTATATGCAGGATTGTGCTTATACTGCATTACCTTGCTGCTAAAACTTCACTGAAGCAAAAAAATCGTTCAAACCAGCGGGAAAACTTGATTTTGGGGGCAATTTGGCAGGTGTGTTTGTAAACCGGTTTATAAACACCCTGTTTACAAACAAAAATTAAAAAACTGTTTATAATTGCTCTGGGAATTATAAACAGGACCCTACTCTGATTACATGATATTACATAATAACACAGCTACACGGTCAGACCCCCGCGGTAAACACAAGACTAATTATGTAGGGCATGGGGGCGCTAGTACAGGTGGTGGATTGTGCATCCTTTGACTACATTTGATATGGCTGCTGGATATCATTGTTTATTGATTGTTCAATGATTTTTCAAGTTTAATGACCTGAGCATGATACATTACCACATAAGCGATACTAACGACTGCTATAATTTTGTAGAAGCCCTTAGGAGGCGCTGTAATAAGCTTAATACTTATATATACTGCTAAAAACTTTTTTGTTGTCAATTGGACACTCAAATGTACGACGTGGCAGTCTAGTCTCCCTGAGGCAGAGTAGATAGTGAGCCAACCTCCGCAAGCTCCGGATCCCTATCTCACGTCTGCTTTCTGACGCGGGGTCTTACCAGGGGGTCCTTTTCAAACTCCGACTGATCTCCCCACTAAGGGGGGTTTCAAACATTAAAAACCCATCCCGCCCCCATTCTGTCCCTCGTTCTCGACTATCTCTCACTCTTTTGCTACGTAATCTTACCCACATCTGAATCCAACCCTCGCAGTGGTCTGTGTCAAAAATCTCAGCAATCTGCCTTGAAATGACCGCTCAACGGCCCATCTTTTCCTTCTACCATTCCATGGATACATCTACCTCATTCTCGCCATCTATACTCCGAAAAGTAAAGATATACCTCTCTATAGCCTCTATGTATGCTATGTAATGAATAGAGAATGATTTCAGCTTCATACTGGTGTGGGACAGCTTGACAATTTCCATCGACACTAGTACTTGCTTGGACCTTTTGACCAGCGCAAGCTCTCGGTTCCTTGCTGAGCTTCATCCCACTAAGGTCTATAGTCATCTACAAACTATCTTGACCCTCAAATACTCCTTCAAAGACGATGCAACACGAATGAGCAATCAAATTTTGTTGATTGTGGTAATATTTCAATTGTTCCGATTAAAATTCAGTTTTTGGGTCAGAAAAAGTTTATTAAATATTTTATGGCTTTCGGACACCGGAAATGTGTTCAGGTCGAGGTGGAGGAGATGGAAACGCGTTGCGAACGCGGTCAATGTTTGGTCGAGAGTGGTCCACACGTGACATCCGCGGAGTTTGAAATGGACCAACACCGTTTATATCATAAAACAATGGCGGCCCTCACCCTTAGGCTCGTTACCAGCCTTTTGGTCGAGAGTGGTCCACACGTGACATCCGCGGAGTTTGAAATGGACCAACACCGTTTATATCATAAAACAATGGCGGCCCTCACCCTTAGGCTCGTTACCAGCCTGCCTACGATTTGCAACAATTTTTTTGATTTGGGGTAGGTCGTTGCCGTAGGCAGGCTGGTACTTCTCGCGCCCCGCCAAAGGGCTGTCGCGGAGTTTGAATTTTTTCCATGGGTGAGCTCAATTTACTGCTGCTCCAGATAAAGTTTTGGATTTAACCTCAAAAAAGTGGTGCAAATCAATCTTGTATGGTGGCGGACCGAACTTCGTGACAAGTCGGAGTCCCAATCTTGTCCCAATCTGGTAATTGATACTGTCACGTCAGGTTTAATTGAGACATCCTGGAATTGTGTACATAGCATCACAAGAAGGTAATCTACCAATGTACTTACTGGAGCAAAACTTTGAAAACTTGTGTTTTGGTATTTTGCACGGCAATTTCGCGTTTTTGATTGCAAATCACTCGTGCCGGTGGCTATGCAGCGCCATCAATCTCGCCCCATTGCCGATTTCGCGGTGTGTGAATGCGCACCATCTCGGAGGAAGAATGATCACCAGGCCGAAACGATTGAAATGTGGAATTATCTGGTCACACACTGTGCAGTCAAAGTATGATGAAATTCCTGATGTTTTTCACGACGATTCATTAGAAAGTTCACGATGAATTGTCACGAAATTCATGATGCACATTTGAATTTCATGACACAACATCATGAAAATGCATCGTGAAATTCATTACGGTTATGGGAACATTCATGACGTTATTTTCATGACGTTACTAGAGCGAGGTCATCAGGCCGTAGATCTGTGATGCTAATCGCCTCATGCACCAAACATACTGCAGTGTAGGTAGGCAATGGTCACGGTCACGATGGGGTCCGTCGCGTCGCCGACGTCTGCGCCAGTCACGGTCACGATGTACTTCTGCGCCATCAAAATGGCGCTAAAACCGTGGAAAACCTCCAAAAAAAGGCAATTTGTCGCTCAAAAATCGCCCGAGTCACGGTACTGTCACGTTAAAAAATCGTCTCAAACTATTTCTACAGGTTTGTTTGACACATTTCGCACTTTGGATCACCTCGAAATGTGGTGTAGCTGTCGAGAAAATGCAGATACGTTCAAGTGCCTCGATAGCATGACGATGCTGCATACCAATCTCATCCCAGATAATCAGGGTGGTGCGGCGTAGGAGATCAGCACGTTGTGTTGGGGAATACCGCAGAAAAGACTCCGCGTTAAGGCCATCAATGAGAGTTTTGAAGACAGAGTGTGCGGTACGACCACCAGGCATAAGCAAAGCAGCGATACCGGAGGACGCTACACGGAGCACGATGTTCTCCTCGCTGCATGGGAATGGCAGACAGTTTTGTAGACAAATATTTTACCAGTACCGCCAGGCCCATTGAGAAAATACAGCTTGCCGGACTTTTCGTGAACGGAGTCGATGATCTTATCATACTATGCAGCGCGCTGCTCCAAATTGAGCAAAGTTCGGCTTGCTCCCGCTCGTCATCACGATTATAGTCGAGCTGGTCTGCAATGAGCGGGTTCATGACTTCGGCGGCCCAATCGCGTTGAGCCAGTGGCATGGTTGGCCAATCTCGAAGACGCCGACCTGACTCCTGGAGCAGCTTGTCGAACAAGAAGAGCCCGTAAACTTGCTCTTCGTCTGGAGTTCGACCCATGACCTGACGCCGCCGCGATAGATCATCACAGATATGGTGTCGAAATTCTGTCCACAGATTTGCGGGACGTGTCGGCTCGCAGAAAAGAAGTAGAGTAGCAAAAAGCTGGCGGAGACGGCCGCCAGTCTGCATATGAGACGCCTCTGCTAAACACTCCCTCCACTCTCCGTCGTCTTCAAGTAAACCCCGTGCAAGGCACGCTTCCAGGAAAGTCGTACGTCCGCAGGTCATTGAATGACCTTGGACCCTTCACGACAGTCAGCAGTGTCCACAGGTATTACTGTAGTATTTCGGTCAATTCTCCTGGCTTGTGACCCGTGACACATGGAAACGAGAAACAGGTTTCTTAAATCGTCCGGACCGACCGTGACACGAAAAATATTCGTAAATTACCAGCGGCCAGCAGGCAACTTCCTGAGCATTCTTAGGGCGATTCAGCGCATTTTCTACCCAAACAAGTCCTTGAGACCTGAAATCGTTTTGAAGTTGAACAAAACCTTTCCGAGAAATGGGATTTTTTTTTTCGAAAGTCCGGCGATCGGTACGGCGGATGGTCCGGCGGAAGGTACGGCGATCGTTTGGTCGAGTGACGTAATACTCCGCGGCATATCGGCAGGTGCGACAGGAGTCAAGCCGCCGTCCCGCCCCATCCCGCCCGTCGCCCGTCAAATACACAGGAGTCGTTATGTGCCTTTATAAAGTGCACCTTGTGTGCACCCCGCCGTTCGCTGTCGACGACGAGCTCATTTGCCTAACCATGCATGCTCAGGACATTTTGCCGCCCCCGCCATTTGTGGAACGGCGGCGGTTCTGACGCGCCGCGCCTGATGGCATATCGCTGAGGCGTGCTAGAGAAATGCTGGCCAAAAAAAAGCTAGTTGGTCCATAGCTGTAGTATCTGTGAGTTGGCGCCCCCGCAAAGCTTCGCTTATACTGATGGCT
The DNA here is from genome assembly GCA_037176885.1 of Favolaschia claudopus. NCBI lineage: Eukaryota > Fungi > Basidiomycota > Agaricomycetes > Agaricales > Mycenaceae > Favolaschia > Favolaschia claudopus. The sequence continues at coordinate 183,510 of JAWWNJ010000189.1, forward strand.
GTGTGCCGGGGACGTGCCGCCGTTCTTGCCGCCGGACCTGCCGCCGGTCAAAATGCCGGACCTTCCATATCCCATTCTTTCACGGTTTTCCCTGCAGAAAAGGGGCAATGAAAGTGTAGAGCAAGTGAAAAAGAACTCAGCGAGGCTTGTTTGAAACACCAGAGAAGGGGCAGGAACGCTGTCCGAGGAGAAAGAAATGGTGTGTGGAGGTAAAACCAAATTTTTGACGGTTTTTCGTCAAATTTGTGACATTTTGAACCAGTTCGTAAATGCTCTCGGTGACCTGTGACAGACCGAAAATTTTCGTAAAAAATCGGGCCTGTGACGCGTGACATATGAATTGACCGAAATACTACAGTAGAAACGCTCCCCTGCTGTTGGTGGCACAAAGAACATCCGCCCAATCGCAAACCCCTGCTTGCGGATGGCCCATTCCTTCTCCATCTCCTTTCAAGTGAAGTTTTGAGGAATTTCTTGATACAGTGCCGGACAACCAAAGTCGACAATGATGATTGCCGAGGAACGAGAATTTTTGGCATAAATCTGACTTCAGATTCAGACTCAGCACCCTCGAAAACGTCCAAAAAACCACCTCCGAAGTTTTTCCCACCACATTTTAGCTACGGCCAAATTTTTGAGCCAAAAAATCAAAATTATGTGTACTGTAGCACTTTGTATGGGTGAAACGTAACGCGTAACGCCCGCCCTGTTTCGTTTCAACGGTAACGCATAACGGTCGGGTGGTTTCCCTGAGGACTGCGTGACATACAAAGATGTCGAATTATCATGTTTGTGGCTGTAAAATCTAGCTGAATCTACTGCTATAACTTGGCTATAACCCTCCTCCTCCTCACTGCACTCAATCACTCTTTACAATCTTCGTCAAGATAGAACCGGTACGGTGCATCGGAGACCACGAGCAAGGTGCTGGGAAGGTGTACCAGAAGCTGGCCGAGGTAGTTTAACTAGTCGCTCGAAGAGGGCTTGTGGTGGACCCGTCGCTGGTTTAGGTGTCTGAGCGTGCGCCGCTCACCGCAAACTCTCTAATAACCCCAACTTTGAGGCGGCCGCATTAGAGATCGGAGAGCTTCCTGGCTTCTCAAAAGTCGAGCATACTTCCAATGTCGGAAAAATTGAAAAAGCCTGGTAAGGCCTTGGAGCACCTAATGGCCTTATAAGGCCTAACAAGGTTCGAGGGGTGACCTTATAAGGTGTATTAAGGTCTGTTAAGGTCCTCCCAGGCTGCCTTCCCGGAGGTTACAACACTTCGGACTTCTTCGGAACTCGGATGTCAAAATGTCAAAACCAACCTCGACCATCCCGCCTACCGTAAAATATTGGTAAGTTAATTAAAGTATGGATTCAAGTTGTAATTATAAAGACCCTTCCAACAGAAGGGTGACAGAGTTTTATTATTGCGCGCGGCAGCTCCCTGATCAGCCCAAGGCAGCACTTATAACCCGCGTCAGCCTGATCAAGGGTTATTGTTCATTTCTGAACCTTACCAGCCCCACCTGGGCCTGACGGCCTGATCAGCGCTGATGTGCGCATATTTGAGCATGCCAGCGGGTTTCGGATTTTCCGACACGCAGAAGGTCCAGGTCAAAGTTGTCGGGAAGTTTCCGTGTATCGAGCCTACTCACGGGTTTCTCCGCTATGTAGTTCCCCGGATTCACTCAGGCTCCCCAAATTATCTCTTTTATTGGGGGAGCTTGCTCCCCCCTTTTGCCTGAGGACATACATGAAGGTTATGTCGGAGGACAAAATCAAGTAGACACGCTACCATGTGGCGAATCGATGCAGCATGGCATGGGAGTTTGGCTAGCAGGTGTGTGTGTCACACACGCCACCTTCAACCATGTTCGTACCACGCATGCACCGGTAAATTGGCAAGCCACCCGCTTTCTTATCGAAACCGAGAAGAGTGTAAAGTACGACACCTGGCGGGTCAGACACAAACCCGTTGCGGATTAATTCCAAAATATTCTTCGCCGCCTTCCATGCAGCGGCATTGAAGAGCGGAACACTCGTCTTCGCATCCTTCAGTGCTCCCCACGTCATGAAGACTGCATGTACAAGAGGGTAGAGCTCTTCTGGCGGGGGCACAGTACGTCGACAATGGCGCCAAAGCCATTTTGGATGGAAGCGAAGCATCTGGTCCCAAGTGACATTTTTTGTCTTGAGATATGCCTCAATTAATGCTTTGTCACTCGGGTGTGGAATGAGCATAGCATCTCGAAGGGCTCGAGCGAAAGGGATGCGAAGACCATGCGTACGAGACATATAGATCATGTTGAAGACGTGAAACACATCTTTCAAAACACGACTCCGAACGAGAAGCGCAAATGTGAAAAGCGCTACATTTGGAATTTCACCGAGAGTTTCTTCTCCCTCCCGTCGACTTTGCGTGTCTTCTTCCGGAGTGTGAGTGCTGTCATGGGGAAAAGGTTCGGAACCAGTCTCGGGATTGTCGCCTTCATCTAGCGCCTCTAAATCAGCAGCGAGACTGGTCAGATCAGTGTTGGGGTTTTCAATGGGAGGAGGTGGTGGCGAAGGGATGGAGGGTGGAGAGGGAGAGGGAGATGGAGAATCTGTATCAAGGGAAGCTGGGGTTTGGACAACACGCACATGACTTCGATGAGCTAGAATGTCGAATGGAGGATCACCAAAGGTTTTCAGTGCCCGCTTCTGACTCTGGCCGATTATTGCGCCAGGAATAAGAACCTCTTGGATGGTCACAACAGTTCGGGTCTGAGTAACATTGATACCGTTGAAGGTTGACAAGGTGGCGGCATTCGAAATGATACCTCGAGCAGCCAGCTTTTTATTGTCGTCAGTGAGAAGTAAAACCGAGGTGCCTGCGAGTGTTGTGTCGTCTATCGCAGTTGGAAGTGCATGTTGATTGATTTTGGAATAGAGACAAAGAGCAGCATAAGCATCTCGAGCAGCGTACTGAATCTGAGCCGTAGATAGCTCTGCATCTAACCAGTTACTGCTAATGCGCTCGCTCTCCGTCAGACTCTTTGGCAAGCACTGGCCCATGACGGCTGCGACAAGATCAACGAGTGACATATTTGCGCGTGTTATCAAAAAGCGCTCGCTCGCAAAAGACGCAAGATCTAGTGCGCCAGGGAAGGACCCCCGACAACCAACTATGATGCCTGCCGGGGAAATTTTGGATTTTGGGACGTCTTATCCGGACCCCTAATGGGGAAAATATCATCCGAATTCAGACCAGGGCTCCGCCAGGTCGACGTTTTATCCGAATTGTTGGCCAGGCCTCAGAAAATCGCCTAAAATCAAGGAGAAATCGGAATTTTGCGCCTACGGCCGGAACGGCCTTGAAAATGTGCCCTCGTTCTCAATGACGGCAAAAATGCTTCATCCAGCTCGGGTATCAGCTCTACCCATGGCATTGGCCCCGCCGAACCGTTGCGTCCCATACAAATACCCGAAACTGCCTGAAAAGGGCGACAATCGTGATATTAAAACAGGATTTCGTTGATTTGCCGTGATTTGGAAGATAACTGACCCGAATTCGTCAATGGTTAGCCGCAAGATCCTCAACCAAGCCGTCGGCAGTCTATATTATCCGAACCTCGGCCAGGCCTATCGGCAACCACCCATGCTTTATCCGAATTTTCTACCAGCCGTGGTCGCCGAAATGTTGATTTCTCATCCGAATTGGGGCAGGGTACGCGCGAATTTTGGGCATGTTTTATCCGAATTGAAAATTTCGCCGGCAGGCATCATAGGTGGTTGTCGGGGGTCCTGGCGCAGGCAGCTGCCAGCTGACGGAGATCTCCGTTGACTCGGACGCAAGAAGTTGAAAAGTTGCTCCGGTAGTGCCTTTCGCTGCAACATCTCGTCAATCTTTCTACTATGAGTCGTGGAATGGTAAAACATTATTTATTGTGGTTGTGTTGTCGAGAATATGCGGCGAAGAGACAGCTAGCGAATCAATAAACACGGGTAAATGGGCATGCTTTTGCACCGGTGTGACGTCAAGAAGCAGTGAAGGGAAAATCTTCTCGAGCATTGGTTTATCGGCCATGTTATCCGTATAAAAGACCTCCGGAAGGTCATGACCCAAAAAAAATAAGGGTTGTCCCTGAGAATAGATATTGTATATTTGAGACGATTCACCAGCCAAAACTAATCGATACGAGGTCTTGTTGAATGAGAATCGAGGAGGAACCGCTCTGGTTTGGCCAGTGGCTGAGAGTAAACAAGTACAAACAGCACGGCGATCGTATAGGCAATGCCGGTTCCCAGTGTGATCAACTCGTGTCAAGACTCAACGTTCAACTCGCATGCCGAAAACTGATCGAGTTGAGTTGAGTTGACACTCCCACGGCCCTTATAAGGAAGTGGGCTACTAGAACAGGCTGTTGGAGGGGGGAGGAGAGTCCAGAGAGTGAGTTTGGGTGTTTGTATGACCCATATATCAGTCTACCGCTGCTTGACATCAGAATCTTGGTGTGTATCGGACGTGTGGCATTGCATCACTGTTTGTTTCCGCAACCTCCTCCAAAAAATTCAAGAAGGTAAGAAATTGTATTTGAAAGCTTGTGGACACAAATCCGGAGCCATTTCACCGTTAGTTGCAGCAGCTAACAGCCAAAGTCTGCCCGCCGACCGTTTGCGGAAGGAGCTGTCATGAAAACCTGGCATATGGGAAATTGATGGCGTCAACTCGGATGGAAATTGGAATCGGTGTCCAACTCGACTCGAATCGGCACACCGAGTTCATCAACTCGATGGCCGAGTCGATGTCAAAAGCGAGTTTAACTCACACCGACGGCAACACTAAACGAGGGGTTCGGATTCTCATGCCGCTTCCCAGCGGCATTTTGGCGAACACTGATCGGCCTCCCCTAGGCCCCCGGTCACTACCTACTAGGTTTGTCACATTGAAAACCCGAATTTCGGCCTGATTTACTCTATTTTTCGGCACTGATGGGGCTCTGGCGGCTTCAAAAATCACGATTTCTTTCTGAAAATGCGCGCAAACGCTTAGTCAAAACCTCGGTCAGATGGCTGGTTCGCGAAATAGACCTCTCAGACTCGACCTTGTTTTACTCTATGGATGTGACGAACCTATATGTCAGTGACCGGGGGCCTCCTCCCCTGCCGCCGCAGTTAGTGCTGCCGCGAGGTGGAGGCCCTCGGAGGTGAGGTGACCTTGGCCTTAAACTGTTGCCATTTATGGTAGTCGAGGTGATGGCGCCTTGAGACTGTTTTCGGAAATAATATTTAAAAACAGTTGTTAACACCAGATAAACATGATAGGTGCTCATGAGTGGGCCACTGTAGGCTAGCTGAACTTTTTTCGCGACTCAGGGAATGAAAATGAAGTGAAGAGAGTGAATTTCGAGGTGGACCGCTGAGGTGACGTCATCTCAAGGTGGGTTCAAGGTTGATGGGCCATCACCTCAAGGTACCTCGACCTCGCCTCGCGGCAGCACTAGCCGCAGTTGCGGCAAGATCAATTTACTTGCCTTTTATAGTAATTCACATCAAACCCGGCCAAAGTGACAAACCATAATATGATAAACGACGTACCAAACTATGTGGGTTCCCAGGGTTGTTGGAAATCTGGATCACGTGCTGCTCATTACGTAGCACTCGCTTTATATGCCACGTAGTCTTTAATCTTTAAGGCCGATTACTCATGGCGGTGGTCAGATACTGATACTGATACTGACCGGAGTTTAAACCGCGGCCCGATCAATCCCGCGGTCAAATCTGACAGATTTGACAGCTTCTCGGCCATTCCCGGCTAAGGTTCAACTTGAACAGTTGAACTGTTTCTGTTGAATCCGTTTACAGGGGCACTCGTCCACCCTCAAAATCAATGAACTAGCTACTTGACTGCTTCAGTATCTGTCTGTATACAGTATGTATAATACTTTCTTCAACTTGTGGTAGAGTAAGGTAGTGGGGACTCGGACAATGGATTCATAATTGTGCCGTTTCTTGAACCCGAGTTACACTGGTGAGTGTATATGTGCTCAGTAAGGCATACGGCTAGGAACCGGCTCTAATAGGTTGATTGTACAGCAGCTAGAACTTGGTAATCCGGGTCAATTCAACCAGCCTTATCGGGATTGATTGCTGGATATAAGTTGATTGAATGTGCACAGAATGTCCAGCTCCCGGACTCACAATTACACAATCCACCTGTATAAATGCAGGGGAATTTCTGGGGAAGGCCATACTAGTAGGATTATCAAACATGACCATTAATATGATTATGAACACCAAGTGAAGAACAAGGCCTCTAAATATATCAAGAATCAGGAAGAGTACATTCATACTGAAGGTAAATGGGCGGAGGATCTGATCAAACATTGAACAAAATCTCAAGGCTTCATTTATGTTTGTGCTTCCCAGAAATGATCCTGAACGAACATGACCGGCATTTGCCGGTCCTGATCTTGCGGTAAATTGGATATGATTTCGGTTGGTACTTGAGTATCATGCCTTCCCTAGAAGTATGTCAAGCACTTTGGCCGCCCTAAGAGTCGAGAAAATGGGATGAATCTAGGGAAATTGACGGAAACAGGGTGGAAAGCAGTTTGAACCAACGAGCTGCCGTGATTGATCTTGGATTCAAACTCCGGTCAGTATCTGGAGAGCTGATGGCAATGAAGTGGTCTACAACCAGAGCATATTTGCAGCTGTAGATATTTGGGGAGTTTTTTTCACACTCGGGGACCATTCTCCCTTTATCTCAGGCTTTTTCACTCTAAGATGAGTATTCTTTGGCCTTTATTTCAGTATCTGGCCAGCAGACGGCAAGCCGTAACGTGTGGGATCCGAGTTATGACAGCAGCGCGAAAAGCCGATGTCGGCCGAAAATGGATTGAGAAGTGTCCCCGAGATCCCCGAATCTCCCTCAGTCTCCCGCAATATTTTCGTTTCTTTATTTTCTTTATTTTTTTATTTTTGTCCACCGCCATCAGTATCGAGCCTTTATTACTTAACAAGCTTAAGCACCCCGCCTTCGGCAGGGCCGGCTCGCTGCGCTCGCGTCCCTACCTACGGCTGGTGCACAGCTTGTCGGGGCTCCGCCCCAAACCCCGCGAGTTTTTTTCTTGCTGGATTGCGTGCCCTCGGCGCCGCACTACCGCTCGCTGCACTCGCGGTGCGCGGCGCCGTCGGGAAGGTTCGTGGGAACCGGGAGCAACATCTCGACAGCCGGCAGCGACATCTCGACATGGTCCCGTGGTTTCGTGTCAAAGTCACGTTACTTTTCACGTGAGCTGATCCTTGTGTTTTCATGTATAGGACAAGCTTAAGCACCCCGCCTTCGGCAGGGCCGGCTCGCTCCGCTCGCGTCCCTACCTACGGCTGGTGCACAGCTTGTCGGGGCTCCGCCCCAAACCCCGGGTATTCAGGAGTAATTTTTTTGTTGGATTGCGTGCCCTCGGCGCCGCACTACCGCTCGCTGCACTCGCGGTGCGCGGCGCCGTCGGGAAGGTTCGTGGGAACCGGGAGCAACATCTCGACAGCCGGCAGCGACATCTCGACATGATCCCGTGGTTTCATGTCAAAGTCATGTTACTTTTCACGTGAGCTGATCCTTGTGTTTTCATGTATAGGATAATAACGAGCTTTAGCTCCCTGCCTTCGGCACGGGCCACTCGCTGCGCTCGCGGCGTGCCTACGGCGGTCACACAGCTCGTCGGGGCTGCCGCCCCAAACCCCGCAGTGAATTGCTTGTCGACGGCGCCGCACTGCCGCTCGCTGCACTCGCCAGCGCGCGTCGCCGCGGAGATCTCACGGTTTGACAGAAAGTCACGGGGTGAATTCCCTTTCCTGGAGCTGAGGCTGTGCCGTCCTCCTGCTGAAGGAGATCGATGGTGGGAGACGGCAGGAAGCAAATTGAGAAACAAACCCTCATCTTGTTTTGCTTGCCTGCGGAGTAGTCCATAGCTGTTGCAAAAGCTGTTGAGCTGATAAACGGAAATGAATTCCTAATTTGTCGAGCTTAGAGCACGAAAGCAGGTAAATATCCATATGCGACCCGTGCCTTCGCCACTCAGGCTACCGCACTCGGCACCTTCCTTCACCTCTAGGCCGACGGCGCCGCACCGCCGCTCGCTGCACTCGCTGGCGCGCGTCGCCGCGGGGATTCTCAGGCTTTGACAGAAAGTCACGGGGTGAATTTCCTTTCTGGGCGCAATGCTGTGCCCGTTGTGTTTTAAAGTATAGGATATTATAGATAGGACTAGGGAACACTGCCACCTGATGAGTCTTTGCAGACGAAACGTTGCGCCCAAACGTTTAACGTCGTGGGTCCCCGCCCGTCTTCTCTCTCTAGCATATCACCTCTGTGGTCGTCGTCGTCGCTCGCGCCGCGCTCGCTCCTCCTCCTCCCGCCTAATTTAGGTTACCACTGATCGACTCCCTCATTTTATATGCTCTCAGAGACCTCTGTGACCTCGCTGCTACACCAATTGAAGCTTCCTGGTATGTTTTAACTCTGCCTGGCACCAATTGCAATCGTGCAGCAAAAAATACAATTCAAAACTAAATTTTTCCTTCGGTCGATTTTCAGAGCCATCAATGATGAGACCTATTTGGTGGTGTTTAGGCCGAGCTCACCATAGTGCGCTTAGCTCTTTGAAGGTGCATATCAATGCTCCCGCTTTCGAAACGAAATTTAAAGTTCGTCTTTGGGCTGAATCGAGCGTGACACCTCGAAATACTCGTCAATGGTGCTGAAACTGGGTCGGGTTTGCTCACCTCTATTCAGAGAAATTTGAACAATTTGCAGCCCCAGAATTGCAACTCCCGGATGAATGCGGCTGATTTTGCAAGATTTTGCCTCAAAAAGACTGAAATGGCTGGAATTCGCGGTCGTTTGAGCCAGTCAGAGACCAAGATGACACACTAGGATAGGAACGGCCGCCGGAAATGTTTGTTTTGGGGGCTCAACGAGGTGTGTGGGCGAAAAATCAATTTTTAAAGCCTGTTTTCCCGGTTTTTTCAACTTTTCGGCCGCGGTCAATCCCTCCGGTGACCTGTGACAGGCACGCGTGACAGACGAATTGATTGGAATAATACAGTATCACTGGATCGGTCAGACCTCCGAACCTTTCAAGTTTGATTCGACATTGCTTTGAATTCGGAAGCCGTCTCGGCCGCCTGGCTTATTATAGTCGCGCCAAATGATAATAGTTGGAATCATCAATCCTTCTAGCTGCAGGTCCAGCTAACTTACAGAATGATTCCAATTTCGACGATCTTTTACTTGCTAATTGCACTCAATGGATTTGCGTACGCCGCGCGTCCGCTTGGCGTACGACAAGCCTCCGACTCCGAAATGCCTCCCTCCGCCACATTCACCTCATCTTTGGTTGAGACCACTTCTACGAGTGTGTCAAATCCGGTCGACATTCCTGGCATAGGAAGCAGGGAGGTCAGACTAGGTCCTGGAGGAACAAGTGGGCCGTTTGTGGTGAGTTTTTCCTTCTCCGTTTACTTCGTTGAATCGGTTTAACCCCACTAGACCTGCCCAAATCAAACCCTAGCAGACATTAGCCCAAGTCTTGGGTTGTTTGATTTTAGCTCCTGTTTCAGCATTGTCACCCTTCTTCAGCTTTTGGCAGGCCACGAAAATGTCACATTGAGACAGTTCTTCAATTTGAATCCCGAGGTGAGCTTCGCTCTATATGCAAAGAAGGCCTACAACTAATCCAAAGCAGGTAGATAGTGGGTGTCAAAATCTGCGCAATAAAACGGTCGGTTCACCCGTACGTTCCGCTACAGCTACATGTCTAATCAAGCTCGATTGATCAGGCGTACTGTGTGCCCAACGGAGACAGCGACGTGGATACAACGACTATCATGTTTGTTCCGGTGGAGGGTGAAATCCAAGTCACAAATTCTGATCAGGTAAGCTTTCAATGCGTGAGCTCTCTGATGATTGCTTCAAGTGCCTCCAGAAGTGCTCGGAGTTTGTCCAAGTTACGTCGCAAGACTCTTGTCAAAATTTGTGTCCTGCATTCAAGATCAGTCCCTCACAATTTGAGTACCTAAATCCCACGGTAAATCCGCCAACAATACGCATTTTATTTCCCTCACATCAGAAGCAGAGTGGATGTGATAATCTCAGCCCAGGCTCGGTAAATGAAAGTGTCCATAATGGAAGTTGCCCCCCTCATTAAGCCCATTACAGTTTGTGTGTGTCAGGCCAGTTAACATCGCCATATATCCCGGCAACCTCAGTGCAGTTGCCAGCTAGTTTCCTTGCTACAGTGGAGTAGAGATTCTTGTTACTGCCAATGCGATTTAGAAATCAGTGATGCTATCGATCGATCGATACTGGAAGATGCTGTTGTATGCAGCCCCCTTCATCTTATAGAATTGAACATGCTGTGTGAATGCCAGAAATTCCGACAGCTCGCTCGCATCTTGTCTCGTCATGTCAATTGAAACCGCGCTCCCGCTGTTAAAGAATTTGTAGAAGCCATCCTTTGCTTCGTTGATGCGCTCTTCAATGAGATACAGTGGTGGCAAATAGAAATTGCTGTGGCTTTTTGGTAAAAATCTTGCTGTATACTTCACCGAATGACCTCAAATAAGATGTAGAGATGGGTATGTGATACTTCTGTACCTCTTAGAACACTCAGCAATATATATATCATGCACTGAGAATGCATCAATAATGGATGGTTTCCGATTTTTGCCATATCCAATGTACCCTCAGCAAAAATGTGTCAGAATAGGATAAAAGTACTTGAAAAACAATGCTAGTTCTCGCTTTGATTGACTGGAATTGACCCTCATTTAAGCTCACAACGGCCGCTCGAAGTTGGTCATTTTAGCTATTTTCTCTGATTTTCAGCTATTTTGTGTGAAAATAGCCAACTCTGAGCGGTTGTTGTGAGCTCAAATGAGGGTCAATTCCATTCAACAAAGTGGAAACTAGGACTGATTTTCAAGTACTTTATTATGACACTTTTTAATATATAGCTGAGTGTTTCTAAGCAGTACAGAGGTATCATATATTTATCTCTACATTTTATTTCAGGTCATGCGGTGAAGTATACAGCCGAGTATATGCCAGAAGGATGGGAGTGGGACTCGGCTATTTAAGCGAGTCCCACTGTTGATGCCTTTTGGATCAAACACAATCAAAGCTGTATCAGGGGATCAACAGCGCATCAATCCTCGGCATTTAGAGCCGAAATTTATGTTTAATGTGTTTAATTGCTTTCTCGGTGTATTTCTGAGCTAATAAATTTCTGGGGAGAACTACGTTCCCACCAGACCCCCCTCCTTGAGCCTGACGGCATATTTTATGAGTTATATTCAGTATCTCGCGTTATTTTCATTATTTATTCTGAAAATTTGATTCATGTAACGCGGGGGAGACCCCCGCGGACCCCCCTTGAAGCTCGCCGCTGGGCCCACTGCGTAGTGCTTGCGCTCGCCGCTGGGCCTACTGCGTGGTGCTACCGCTCGCCGTGGAGGCCCACTGCGTGGGGCCAGTTAATATTTTAAAGCGTCGGGGCGGTATTTTCAAGCTAATTATGTGCTGTGATCTACATCATTTATCTTGATGTGCCGATGAGCCGAGTCCCACTATCAGAGCTCAAATCTTTCTATCCGAGCATCCGAGTCCCACTATCAGCCTTTTTCCGGGGTTTACCCGAGTCCCACTCCCATCCTTTTGGCCATTCCTCTATACAGCAAGATTTTGGCCAAAAAGCCACGGCTTTTCTATTTGCCACCACTGTACGTACGGGAAATGCTGCATTTAGGGGTCGTTTCACCAGTGGTTTGGTCGTGAACAATTGCGACGCCCGCGCGCACAAAGCGAATTTCGGGGATTTTGAAAGGGGGGAGCTCGGATGAGTTCCGGATAAAATGGTAGATGAATGAATATGTGAATTTCATGATAGAAGTTGCCCAGAAAAGAACGTTGGCTTCCATAATAAGAATTTTGCTGTGTTCATCAGCAGATGTTAAACGGTTCAACAACCATTTGGCTGGATTGGCGTCAGTCGGAGTTTTCCGACGTTTATACATTCGCTTCACAGCAACTGGCTCATTTGCGTAAACTTGCGAGTGCAGTCCCGATCCAAGGAGTGCATGGAATTTAGTGATTTTCAGGAACGAAGTTTCCCCAAAAGGAAGATCTGGTCCTCGAGCGCGTCCAAATTTCATTTGGAGGATTGTCACTGAGTCTAAAATGAAGAATAGTTCTTACATCGATTTAACGTGTACCAGCCCGGCCCCTACCGAATTGAAAATCTTGAACCTTTCTCCACTGGTTTCTCGAAATGGGAGCCTTTTCCTCTAGTGAATTTCAGCTAAGATTATAGAGCAGTGAAGAATCAAAAGGAGTATATCAAGTTGCCTTGGCCCTGCCCTTGGGCATGTTCTCAGCCCATTCTAACCCATTATTAGAGACTTTGCGCAGAGCCGCCGGGAGCCACCCGGTGGCTCTCACGGCATGCGCTGTGGAGCGGCTACGCGCTATGGTGGCTCATTCGGTGGCTGGAAGAACAACTTGAAATTCATTTTCTTCGAACGCGGGCGACGAGCCACCAGACGAGCCACCATATGCCGTAGCCGCTCCACAGCGCATGCCGTGAGAGCCACTGGGTGGCTACCGGTGGCTCTGCGCAAAGTCTCTATTGACTCGAAAATGAAAGACGCTCAGCCAATCTCCCGAAACATGTCTCCTTTGCCTTGTTTTAGAGGGCTTTCCTCGCTGTTTTTCTCTGTAACTCGGGATAGGGAATCTAGACCAGTATTGAATCGGAGACTCAGAAAAAGTCAGACTGGAGCCGATTCACACAGTGTTGGCCGTAAGGGATAAGGCCTTAATTGCGTTAAGGGTTATTAAGGCCTTATCATTGGGGGAGCTTGCTCCCCCTTTTATCAGAGCCGTCACCGAAAAGCAATAAGCTGTGCAGGAGAGCGTTTTGATGTAATTGATAGATCTGTGATAGATGATCTTTCTGAGTGATGCGCGAGCCGTCAAGCTGATCCTTGGGTGATTCCGCTTGATCCAGGGTGATGGCGGCATTGTTGCGCCTGATCCTTGGCTGCAAACACGCGGAATGAACACGGACTCATCGTTTGATTCGTTTTTGCTCTAGCCGGTGACAATTTGCGCAAGATCCCCCTACTGTAGGCCAGGAAATGGCATACAAATCATATTAACCCTTAGAGCAACGGCCGCCGAGCTTATAAGGTCTTAAGGTCTCGGGCCGCTGCTATCGATTAATTGATTGCCGGGGAAGCTTGGCTTGGCTTGTATCTTGCTCTCTCCCGCCATGTCCAGTCCAATGCAGGCTCATTTCATTGACTTAGTTCAGACTACCAACCAAACTGCAGCCAGATCTTCCCCTACATATTGTAAGGGATGCGTAGAACATGAGAGGGTAGAACCCGGCATCTACGACAGCGTGGATTGGCAGCAGCATGGCCAGTCATTTCGTGACGGTGCGTAATACTCATCAAGTCTTGCCGAGAATTTTACGTTGAATTTTATTTAGCTTGCATAAGAGCAGGGTCCGTAGAAGGCACCCAATATTCCTGGATGGACCATATCCTCGGTGGTGGCAATGTTGAATGTGAAATCTGCACTCGAGGACGCTGCGGCAGTGCGAGCCCAATTTTGGGAACAGCTTGCATTTGTTGCCGACAACGCTGACTCTGTTCGTACTACGAGGACTGGTTTGAGGGCCTCCACCCGAATTTTAGAGGTTGTTGACACTATCATGGCTGTACATAGGCATTTTGCGGAATAATTGGGTCCTCTTGACTGTGCGAAAATACTTCCCAAAAAGGAAATTAAGCTCATAACCCCATAACCCCATATTAAGGCTTAAGGCTTATGAACCCTTAGAGGTCCCTGGGGTCGGGTCTTAACCCTTAATTGCCAACACTGGATTCACAGTCTTTGTGACAATCCTGAAATTCCCGATTAGCGCCCTGCTGTAAGCGTGGGCCGCGGCGGGCACTTATCTTATCCGAGTCAGCTACATGAATTTCATGTTGGTATGCAATGAATGAAAGTTGGGGATTTTATGCCATTGAACCCATGTATGAACTCCATGAAATTCACTTGAAGACTCAAGAGTACGTGAGGTTATTTGTGTGAAAATTGTAAATAGTTGATTTCCAGCCGGGGATGCACATCTTGAGATTCACAGTCGAATTCCATGATTTTCATGGGGCTAAAGGTGCCTCGACCAAGGTACATCATTCAGGGCACCAGTACTGGACACGCAGAGGCTACTTTAAAATTCTCATTGGTGAAAAGTATTGTATAAACTTAGTACCTTCAAGAAATACAAGTATTAGTGTTCGAAGTAGAGTAATAGTCAATGTAATATAACGATGTTGACTGTATGAGAGGTTGGTACTTGCGCCAAGCAAGAAGATTTTTATGTATTTTTGCCTTGATTTTCATACACTGTTGGAGTGAAAGTGCTTTTGGAGGGAATCTGGATTCTGAGCATAGTGAAACTGAATTCACTTAAAACCTGGATGATATCCACTGCAAAACTATGTGAAAAAACATGATGGAATGTTCCACTCACATAGTCGAACCCAGTGAAAATTTCTAGGTGAAATTCACAAGCTCTCAGTGGAATTCAGGGCATTTTCCTGTGACTTTCCCTACAAGATTAGATAGAAGAACTAAGGGAAAGTCAGGGGGTTCTACGACCACAGTGGGCGGGGTTGTCAGATACAGGAGTCTCAAATTTGATCAGGACCTTGCAATGCCTCTTGCCAACTAGAAGGGTCAAGAGGGTTCTGAGCTAAAAAGGCTTCTTCAATAGCATCATCTAGAGAAGCAAGCAAGACTGCCTCTGGAGTGTCAGGGACTTCAATGTCTGGTTCAACAGAAGCTTCATTTTCTTTTGCCTGTTTACGTGCTGCATTCTCTGCATCGCGCTGAGCTTTTGACTGATGCTGTGGTCCTTCAGCTATTCTGTCATACTCAGCAGTGGGATGTTGTGCCCTTGCTGTCAGGGGAACCCCCCGCTTCCCCGACCCGCTCCGCTATTCCTTGCATCACTCCAGCCTTCTTGGGAACGCTACTCCCTCCAGACTTCCCCCTTTGTCACACCTTCCTCCTTCCGACCCCCCGTTCCCCTCCTCGACAGACTCCTGTCGACCCTGCGCTCCTACAGCTAGTGCTCAGCGCAACGCGGTTCCCTACTGGTCTTCCGGTCAGACTTCTAGCCCTCCGAGAGCTCTGGTACCCCGAGCTCTCGTCGTCCGGACCTGCGGCCTTCCGGCTCCGGTCCCCCGGTCCCCGGCCCGGCTTCCCACGCTCCCCCGGAGCTGGGCCAAGCCCCAGCGGTTCTGTCACCCAAGCCTCGATGCTCCTGCTGTCTCGCCGTGGCTCTAGCGCCCTTCCCGGGTTCCCTGGGCTCTATTCCCCCGGTTCCCCGACCCTCCGGACTCCGGCTCCGGTTTCCCACGCTCCCCGGACCACAGGGTATCTTCGGGCCTTCGTCGGTCTACGATCTCTGGACCAGTATTGTGATCCTCCCTCTTCTGGGCATATCCCTGGCTCCCTGCTACTGTTGGATCATCTGATCATTGATATCACATCATAGATGCTGTGCTACTACATAGTTCCCACGCACCGTGAGAAGTCACGCGTCACGCGCCCTTTTACTGTGACGCCTGGGCATGGAGACTCCTTACTCTGTTCTCTAAGGATTCTCCCTCTGCCCAGGTGAGTAGACACTCTTCCTCTTGTTGTAGCTAGCCCACTAAGGATTCTCCCTCTGCCCAGTGCTTGTTGGACTCTTGAGTACCTCGGGCCTCAGGCCCTGGCAGCTGTTGCCCTTACACTTGCATGTGGACGTGTTGACCGCCTAGTAGGTTCCTGTCGTACGCCTGCGACCTTGCGCTATGGTGGAGCTCCCCTATTTGATGGATGGACAATAAACGGCGGATCAGCCTGACTTAGATTATCCCCCACTGAACCTGGTATCGGGTGAGGCAAAGTGTCCAGTTCACCATCAGCGTCATCATCACCATAATATAGGGTAGACCTCTTCCGCAGTAGTCTCCCTAGTCAGACCCTATAACCCGAGGTTATTTTTTATTAGAATTTTGGGACGGGAAAAACAACCTGATATAGGGTCTGATTCTACATGTCACCCATTAGCCGTAGGTCAGCGTTCCGGATTAGAAAAGACCCAAAATGGAACTTGAATTTGCGCAACGTCTGGGGAAGCTACATATTGTCTTGGTCTGCTGAAGTAGTCAATTCTGTATCCTCAAGCTTTTTGGGTACCATAAAGTAGCATTGGGCGCTGAGATTTGCAATTTTGAGCCTTGCTTCAATTGTGGCTGTGCTGCTTGTCCGAAAATGTCGAGCTTTGATTTCCTCTCCTCGATGCTGCCACGACAAGAAAGAAAAAAAGTGAAGAGACAAAGTTTGAGTTTGGAAGGCAAGGTATCTGTCCTGACAGAAAATTTACACATCTTTCTTTGTTTTCGGTGTAAAACAAGCCTCACGATCGAACTGTGACCTACGGGTAACGCGTGACAACCAAAACTAGACTACTTCCGCAGTGTCTGAGCAAAATCCTCATATTCTTTCCTAGATGTAGTGGGTGCCTCAAGCTTTGGTTCTATAGATGAATCAAGTTCCTGGTCATCAAACCGAACATGCCTAGATGTGATGGTTTCACCATAAGAACCATCTTTGTTGATTACTAGCAAGTCATACGCTTTACTGTTTTCATGGTAGCCAACAAAGATGTGTTGAAGGGTAAGATCATCACGCGCCTATTAACCCTTTCCGTCTATTTCCTTGATACACCTCCCCTTTCCGTCTCGTTCATATCTTGCCTATATGGCCTTGTATCCACCGATTATCGTAGCTCTCGCACCCCCACTTTGTCGCTCTCTTGTACCTTGAATATACCTGCTTGCGCTCATTTCTCGTGTGATCCATAACCTGTTCTATAGGTTATGGGCCCCGAGCCCGTCCTCTGCTTCTGATATCTCCTCTTCACTGCTTTGCCTACCCCTATCCTCATTTCCCCGCTCCCCACTGCCCGTCTTCTCAACGACCGACCCCAAACGAACGTGCACCTGCGTTAGGTGCTCCTGACCGACCGACCGACCGAACCGGAACCCGAACCCGACTGTGCCGCCTTCCGCGATGGACTCGCGATGGACTCGAAGGCTTTTGATGCGAAGAATGCGACCCGCCTGTCGGACGACGTCCCGTTTGGCTACTGGCAGTTTGAGACCCGGGCCGAGTTGCGGCGCCGGACTGTGCTGCCCATCGTTTTGGGGGAGGGGACGAGACCGCTCGGTAGCGACTGCGACGATTATTGGGCGCCTCGATCCTTCCCAATTCGCTCACGTTCGGGGCCCTAGTGTTGCCGGGGTTCGGTTAGGTTCGGTTTTTCACCAAAAAATCCGAACCCCGAACCGCACCTGGGGTTCGGTTCAGCCAATTCTCCGAACCCCGAACCTAACCTGAGGTTCGGTTCGTTGAGGTTCAGAACAGGCTCGAACCTTTTCGAACCTGAAGCTGTTTCCCACGATTCAAATGGATGATTTTTGTGTTCGAATGTCCATCGGTGGGATGTTTTCTTGCTAATTCAATGTTCTAACTGACTGCATTGTTGAATACACCCATGAAACCCTTCAACACCGCAACATATCACTCTGCCAGTGGGTACCAGATGAGAACCTGAAGTGATTTTGAATCATATTGACCATTATTCAGGTGTTTGGAGAGCTCAGTGACCGGCCGAAGGGCAAAGGCCTATAAAGCTATAGCCCTATAGGTGGGCTATAATGAGGCCTATAGCATTCGTCGGACGAGGTTGAAGGCCTTAAAAAGGGCTATAAAGTCACATGGTCCTTGCTCCAGTCAACCGAGGCATAGAGAGGTGAGTGGCACTGGTTGAGGTGCTGAACAGCGGTTCAGTTCATATGAAGGTAAATTTTGCTGAGTTTTCAAAGGTTTTTCTTCCAAAAAAACTGCGGCTCGAGACAAGCTTGAGATGTGGTCTAAGCGCTAACACGTGACATATATAGGCCTATAAAGCCCTGTATAGGCCTTCGCCCTTAAAAAGGGCTATAGGGTCCGCCGACCCACTTTTGAGGCCTATAGGACGGTCACTGGGAGAGCTTCACAACTGACAAGGAACTATGCAACAAGAATTTGACCACAAGTTGTTCAGAATTTGTCTCATTTCCATTCAAAATTCTCCATTTTTGAGTACGGGTTCGCACCGGTGCGAACCTCTTCCAAGGTCCCCGAACCCCGAACCGCACCTGGGGTTCGGTTCGGTGCAGCCAGCCATTCCGAACCTGAATTTAGGTGCGGTTCGGGTTCGGTTCAGGTTCGGAATCGGTTCCGAACCTAACCGCGGCAACACTATTACAGACCCTGTCTCACTTGCGGAATCGATCCCAATTGCCAACGAACGTCCCTTTCACGCTGTTTCCGACTCCGAGGTCGACAAGGTCATATCCACGACACCGCCCTAGAAAGCGCCTGACCGCTATGGTTTTCAAATGGGATACGTGCAACGCGGTTACTCAGCCTCATCTTCTAAGTATCTGTGGCTCTGGGAATCAAGCCCTCGCCGTTCAAAGCCAACGTCGCCACGCCGGTCCCTAAAGCCGGGAAGAAGGGCAAGACCTCCCCCAAAGCATGGCGACCCGTCGAGAACTTCGAGCATGTCCTCGCTAAGCCCCTCGAGCGCTTGATTGCCGACCGTCTTTCATTTGACGCAGAGTCTCTAGATTTTCTCGAGGATGTCCAGTACGGTGGTAGACCAGCCCACAGCACACAACAGGCTGTCGACGGTTACTTTCACCGTGTCCGATCCCAGCTGGATGAGGGCAACACTGTCTCAACCCGGTTCTACGACTTGAAAGGTGCCTTCATGGATGGTCTGGCAGACCAAAGGGATTGGCAAAAGGTGATCTCATCAGTCACATGTCTCCTCATTCTCTTCGTCTCGCCCACCTCCGCACATCGCGCTTTTGGCGCGGCGACTCCGTCTCTTTGAGACTTTCCCTTGTCCAGTCCCCCTCCATGACCCTGAGTCTCGTCCCCTGCTACTAGTCTTCTCCCCCCGTCGCTGTCATCCCTCTTTTCTCGTGGGTTGGAGGTGGTGTTTCGTATTGATAACGAGGCCATCTCGACCTGCTTGCAGTCTGGCTCTATTGACCATCCGCCTACGCAAGCTCTCTTCCGCCAGTTCGCTCTCCTGGCCGTTCAACAGGACTTCACTTTTCGCCCAGTTTGGATCTCAACGGACGAGAATTCTGTTGCTGATGCGCTTTCCCGCTTCCGCTGGCTCACACTTTCAAAGTTGTATCCGCACTGGCCCCTCCCCAAGTCTGGTACCCGTCCTGCCCACGTCGCTGTCTCTCTCCCCTCTGTCGTCATTGTGCGTTCCTAGCACCCCTTCCTCCCCCTCCCCCTCCCTCCCCTCTCGCCTCCCCATTGCTGTCCATCTCCTCCCTGTTTTTGTGGAGCCTGTGGCGCTTCCCCCTGTATTTTGCCCACCTTTGGCTGCTTCAGGGTGAGCTGTTGGCTTTGGGCTGCCTCGGCTCCTTCGTCTTCGGGCGGAGTGCAGCGAGCTCCATTTCGGAGTTCACGCCCAATATATCAATGGCTTGCTTACTCATCTCCCCCTCTCGAGAACTCAGGCCAATCCTAGGTGGTCTGGACAGACCGAAGGGATTGGCTAAAGCGATCACTCATCAGTCACGTGTCTCCTCATTCTTTTCGTCTCGCCCGCCTCCGCATCGCACCTTTGGCTCGGTGACTCCGTCTCTTTGAGACCTTCTCTTCTCCAGCCCCTCCCCCTCCATGACCTCGAGTCTCCTTCCCCGCTTCTAGTCTTGTCCCCCCGTCGCCGTCATACCCTCTTTTTTCGTGCCCACCCACCCATCCCTAGTTAGTTTTGCTATTTCCTGCGCACTCACGTAGCTACGGATTTGTTCTGTATTCTTTAGTTGCGTAGGGGCTGCCTCGGCTCCTTCGTCTTCGGGCGGAGTGCAGCGAGCTCCATTTCGGAGTTCACGCCCCACGAAAAAAGAGGGTATGACGGCGACAGGGGGACAAGACTAGAAGCGGGGAAGGAGACTCGAGGTCATGGAGGGGGAGGGGCTGGAGAAGAGAAGGTCTCAAAGAGACGGAGTCACCGAGCCAAAGGCGCGATGCGGAGGCGGGCGAGACGAAAAGAATGAGGAGACACGTGACTGATGAGTGATCGCTTTAGCCAATCCCTTCGGTCTGTCCAGACCACCTAGGATTGGCCTGAGTTCTCGAGAGGGAGAGATGAGTAAGCAAGCCATTGATATATTGGGCGTGAACTCCGAAATGGAGCTCGCTGCACTCCGCCCGAAGACGAAGGAGCCGAGGCAGCCCAAAACCAACAGCTCACCCTGAAGCAGCCAAAGGTGGGCGAAGTACAGGGTGAAGCGCCACAGGCTCCACAAGAAACTGAGGGGAATGGACAGCAACAAGGGGAGGGGAGGGGAGAGGAGGGGGGGGGGAGGGGGGGGGGAGGGGTAGGGGTGCTAGGAACGCACAATGACAATAGAGGGGGCAGTGACGGCGACACGGGCAGGGCGGGTACCGGACTTGGGGAGGGGCCAGTGGGGATACAGCTTTGCTAGCGTGAGCCACCGGAACCTCGAAAGGGCATCTGCTACGGAATTTTCGTCTGTTGGGATCCAGACAGGGCGGAAAGTGAAGTCCTTCTGAACGGCAAGGAGAGCGAACTGGCGGAAAAGTGCTTGGGTAGGAGGATGATCAATAGAGCCAGACTGCAGACAGGTAGAGATGGCCTCGTTATCAATACGAAAGATAACCTCCAACCCAGCCCAACAGTGACCCCAGACCTCCGCTGCCCGTAGCACAGCACGCATTTCCTTCCAATGGATCGGATGACGTGCATACTTCGCTGGTACAGGCTCAGTGAAGAACAGATCGCCGCTACCCCAATGGCCACCCAGACCTAGCTTACCACTCGCATCTGTAAAGATTTCGACAGTGGGACGTGGAGGTCCAATAGCAAAAATGCCATTGAAAGACGGGAGGAAGGTATTCCACCATGCAATGTCGAGGCGGGCAGAGGAAGGAAGACGGCGGCGGTGGTGGCGGGGAAGGAGGGAAAGGCGGCGCATGAAGTCCCGAATACGGCGAGTGAAGAATCGACCAACCGGAATTACCGACTGAGCAAAGACGAGATGGCCGCAGAGCTGCTCGAGGTCGTAGTGGCTCGCAGATCGACGGGACAGGCACCCATCCAGAAGAACAAGGAGGCGAGCAAGCTTGTCCTGAGGAAGACGAGCCTGCATAGCAATACTGTCCAGCTCAATGCCGAGGAACTCGAGGCAGTGAGTCGGACCCTGCTCCTTGTCACTGGAGATTGAAAAGCCCAACTCGGCAGCAACGGTCCGGAAGACTGCACGACCATGACGAGCGTACTCCACCCCCTTCGCAGCAGGAGTAACGTTGAACCAATCATCCAGGTAGTGCTGAATGAGCTTCATGACATCATCACGGCAGAGCAAAATCCAGTGATGAGCCTCCGCAAAGTAGTTGTACAGGCGGGGGCCTGTACGAACACCAAACGGTAGGAAGATGTCAAGGAACAGGCGCAACTTCCACTCGAAACCCATCAGATGCACATGGTCAGGGTGAATCGGAATATGCCTGAATGCAGCCTCCAGATCTGCCTTATAAAGGAAGGATCCAGGGCCAGCTTCCCGTATGCGATCAATTGCCCCCATAACAGCCTCGTAGACCAGATGGCCATACTCAGCTGGGATCGCGTCATTGACAGAGGATCCATGGGGATACGAGAGATGGTGAATCCGACGACGTTTCTCGCTATATTTCTTGGGTACCGAACCCAGCGGAGAAAGGACAGGCTTGACAGTATCAGCCATGTCCGTGATATCAATGATACGCCCAAGAGAAACCTCATGGGCAATATCCTTGTCCACCGTCTCGGGAAACGCAAGTGCAGAGGGAAGGGGTGCAGGGGCCGAAGAGGAGGGGGAAGGCATACGTGCAGGATCCACACCAAGAAGAACACCATAGCGAATAGCAGACACAAGGGTGTCCGCAAACTGACGGTCTGGATAATCAACATGGGGAGGTGGTGACCTTTTCTTCACTGAACCTGTCCCGGTGAAGTATGAACGCCATCCAATCCATTGGAAGGAGATGCGTGCTGTGCTACGGGCAGCGGAGGTCTGGGGTCACTGTTGGGCTGGGTTGGAGGTTATCTTTCGTATTGATAACGAGGCCATCTCTACCTGTCTGCAGTCTGGCTCTATTGATCATCCTCCTACCCAAGCACTTTTCCGCCAGTTCGCTCTCCTTGCCGTTCAGAAGGACTTCACTTTCCGCCCTGTCTGGATCCCAACAGACGAAAATTCCGTAGCAGATGCCCTTTCGAGGTTCCGGTGGCTCACGCTAGCAAAGCTGTATCCCCACTGGCCCCTCCCCAAGTCCGGTACCCGCCCTGCCCGTGTCGCCGTCACTGCCCCCTCTATTGTCATTGTGCGTTCCTAGCACCCCTACCCCTCCCCCCCCCCTCCCCCCCCCCTCCTCTCCCCTCCCCTCCCCTTGTTGCTGTCCATTCCCCTCAGTTTCTTGTGGAGCCTGTGGCGCTTCACCCTGTCTTCGCCCGCCTGTGGCTGCTTCATGGTGAGCTGTTGGTTGTGGGCTGCCTTGGCTCCCTCGCCTTTGGGCGGAGTGCAGCGAGCTTCGTTTTGAAGTTCATGCCCAATATATCAATGGCTTGCTTACGAATCCTCTCTCTCGTGAAGCTCAGGCCAATCCACCGAATCTCTCATCAAGTCGTCGTCGAAGAATTAGCAGCGCTGGGTTTTCCCCGACAACTGATTCGTTGGGCAACCTTCTTACATTGCCACCGGGTGACCGTGGTATTCAAAATGAAAAGGGAAAAAAAACCGGGCAAAAAACGAAGAGAATACCAAAAACAGCGAAAAAGAGTTGAAAAAGGGAGTGAAAAAGGAATGTGTGAACGACCCTAATATTAATGGGCTGTACTGCATTCCAATATGCCTATGGACCTCCAAACTCGCTATCTCAAGGGCAAAGGGATTTTGACGCGCAACTGACGTTTTGACGCGCGCGCGTCAGTTCGCGTCAATCACATTTCTTGTGACCTTTCGAACTCCCCGCCAACGATTAAGTTTCGCTTACCTATGCCATACAGGACTCGTGAAGGGCCATATGTATACTCTAGCACACCCATAGTGGTTGTTAGTAATTGATATTGTGCGAAAAACTCTTGCCCAAAATTACTTAGAACGTCAAGACGCGTCAATCACATGTCAGTGATCCCGCGTCAATGGCTTGGTCGCGTCAAGATTTAGCGCCGAATCGTGAAGTTGCCGCGTCAAACCTGTTGTGTCGGCGCGTCAGTCCAGACGCGCGCCGCGTCAATGCAAATTTCCTGAAATGTCAATGATCGCGCCTTCCGGCGTCAACCCCCATTAGAAAACCACTTTACTTACCTGCACGTCAAGATGGCACCGTCACCAATACCTGCGTTCTAAAGTGACGCGCTTGAACATTGCGAAAACATTTTTCAGATTTCAAGTCCGATATACTCAGATATTCAGTCGCAGCTGACAAGCGATGGGAAACTCTTCCATTTTGTGATTTGTGGTAATAGTAAAACATTAGTATTGAAGGGATTGAGTCTGACAGCCTCCAAACCTCGCTGTTCGACTCTCGACAATTTGCCGAATTGAACATGGTATGGTACAGTACTCGTTCAAAAATTGGGACAATGATTTTGGACCACCTACAAAAGTCTTCTCCCAGTGCATTCAACTCGATATCAAGCTCCATTGAATAAAATGACTGAATGTATGAGCCACCTGAGGAACATATTCGAAGTTCTCAACTGGGGAGTCACGGTTAGGTGAGCCCAGGATGGACGACGCTTCTCGTTGGATCAAATTCAGAAAGGGTCAAGGAAACATAGTTCATTATAAAGTCCTACCACACAATGTTCAAAATACCCGCGTCGGTTCGATGGAGAGATCGACGCGTTGCGCGTCAATGTCCAAATGCGGCGCGTCAGTGACGCGTCATCAAAACGTCTGCCGCGTCAATTTACCCCTGCCCCTATCTCAACACTTTCAGCTGATTTTTCATGCATTCTGCAAGGGGGCACCGGCAATCTAACGGGCGACTAAGGGCTAGTTAGTTAGTCCGGCCGTCAGGCCGGGAAAAAAAATTGACCCCCCAGTTTGTGGGCGGGAATGAGCTTCTGGTAGTCTGTTTGAGTGAGAAGCACTGTGTTTGAGCTCTACATGTAGCTTTTCAGAGGATATACTCGTCGTGCTACTCCTCTGTAGTCAGTCTCAATGTGGCTTTGTTTGGTGGAGCTGCCAACTTGATGTTGCCATGTTTTGCCTTTTAAAGAAGGATGTAAGCATCTAGATTGGTCTGGATACTCTTCTCAAGACAATAGAATAGTAACTGGCCCTTCAATAAATTTATTTGTGGGATGAACTTTAGGTCAACGCAGTCCGGTTCGGAAAAGAAAAAAACGGCACTACAGTATATATTTTTTTAGAATGCCGGTGCCCCCTTGGCATGCTGCCGACTTCCTACCCTTTTCGGCGAGGATATACAAATAGGCGGGCCCAGATGATATAGATAGACCATTCGAGGGGCGGGCAGAGACGCCAACTTCTCGATATAAACGCGAGGATCGGATGCGATACCTCTGCATTCAGAGACAGTATGCACCGCTACATACTGTATCATTTCGACCGGTTGTTCACGTAACGGGTAACGCCCACCTGTGAACTGAACAATTTTGCGCCTCGTAACGCGTAACAGGCGATTTTCTGTCCCAAAGAGGCAAGAATATGTCTAAGATGTTCGTATCAAGTCTGGAATGTCTCCCTTTGAACCCTCCCTCGACTCTAAACAGCCGCATCGCCATCTCGCCTCACTGCAAGGCACGCGGAAGGCGGTTCTGGGTATTACCAACGACGCCGAAAAAGATTTATTCAAGGTTCTCATGTCAACTATTGGGTTTGCATCAGACGCAGAAGCTAACAAGTTTCTTCGAGCATGGAATGCCCGCGCTGATTCAAGTAAAGATATATTTTACAAGGTGAGATTGCGGCTTTGTTCCATTCGCCGCGCTGTTTTCAGTTAATTCTAATATCTGTGTTCTAGCTGATTGAGCACCTCAAGGCATATTACAACGGGGATTGGAAGAAGATATCCAACATCATACAGACCCGCGCGACAACTGCTGAAGCTCGAAAGCCAATTTTGCAACAGATTCATCATCCCGAGCGGATGAAACGGGTCCCGCAAGTCCCACAAACCTCATTGCAGATACACCACGCTCCCAGCGGCATGCTTGATTTGCCCCTTCCCGATCCGTCTCCCATCCCGAGTGGTGGTACGAGCGCAACAACGATGTCATACGCTGGACTCGCAAGCGGAACATCTTCTGCAGCGACAATCGCAGCTACTGTGTTTGCCGCAGGTTCTAGCGCAGATGCAAATGTGCCGGTATCGACCGCCCAAAGCAACACGTTGCGACAGCTTGCCAAACGTCGCGTAGACGCCGTGATTGAGAGCACCGAGCCTACGCGTCCAGCTAAAAAGCCTCGCCAAACGCGCTCTTGCCGTAAATGTGGCCGAGCGAGTCCCAAAAACGACGGCGCGAACGGCTGCACAGGTGCAAAGGAGGTTAGACTCTGCAGAAACGCTTGCAGGGATTGCGGCGAGAAGGGATGCCGAGGCCGGAATCCTAAAAGCCCGAATATTGTTTGTCGGGAAGCGAGATGGGATTGATACCTTAATTCTCATTTACTAGGTCTTCGATAATTGTGTATCCTTCATTTAAATAAAATACAGCTGTTACTGTTTTCATAGCTGCTTTGTTCACCAAGCACACGACACATTTGGGATGAAAGATTGATTGCATTCAATTTTGCCTACGTGCATGGAGTTTGTAGATAGTTACTTGAGTTGCAGATTAGAAATGAGTTTGGTATGTGTGCGAAGAGAGACGTCATGAGCGCAAGCGTTGGCGGCACGAGGGGTACAAAGGCGGCGCTGGGTGGTGATAGACAAAGTCCCAGGAGCAGAGTTGACAAAGAATGACGGTGGTCTGCGGTGCGGAATGGAGGAGGCATTCGGCGCTGCAATGCAGATATCTCGAGGTAAGAGGGAGCCGTTACTTGACGGCCAAGTTTGATTTGCTGCCGGGGCGGAGAATGGTATCGAGCGCGCAGGAAGATATGAGTGGAAGTGATGTACAGAGAACTTACAAGCACACGCACCTCATTCACTTTATACCAGGTACCCAGGATATCTCCCCCCACTGTTGCTGAGGTTTCAAAGCCAAAAGATCGCGTTGAATCAAGCACTTGAAGCCAGTAATCCGTCAAGACTCGAGACATCGAGATCTTTTAGAGCAGTCTTGTCCGACTCTTGAGGCAGTTTCAAGCCAATATGTTGCAGCTCACTGAGTTGTCGACAGTTTGGACTTCCATTTTACCCGGTAGACGGCGTCAGCGATGTGAGAATGACAGAGAGAAAGAGCGAGAAGAGCGAAAGTGATGACGCATCAGTGTGCTGGCGCTGTGGGAATGTTTGATGGGATTTGAAACTCCGGTCAGTATCTCACCTTTTCCTCCAGCGTATACCTTGGCTCTTGTTAATTGCTGGAAGGGCTTCTAAATGTATAATTAATGTTTTAGAGGTCACTCCTTTTATCTCATGGGTTCTGAAGCTCGAACAAGTATATACGACGCTTTATTTCAGTATCTGTTATTGACGTGCGCGGCGTTTCCCGAGTCCAGAACACTTTCCCGTCGATGTCCGAAACTTGAGCAAGTCGCCGAAACTCTCCGAAACTCGTGCATTATTTGCGTTTCTTTATTTTCTTTATTTTTTTATTTTTGTCTACCACCACCAGTATCGGGCCCAAGACAGGCCGGATACTCATGGCGGTGGTCAGATACTGATACTGATACTGAGCGGAGTTTGAAATTCGGCCCGCTGGTCCGCTGTCGCACGTGAGATCCTCGGATCTCTTCTCCTTCCCATTTCGACGCTCTTCTTCTCATCATCGTACTCTGCCGTCACGTCGCGTCGCGCGACGCGTCCGTCGGTGGTTAATGAATACTGTATCATCGCTTAATCTCAATCAAGAAAACCAAGCTAGGGAAGAGTCGGAAGTGGTACGAGGGCGGACAAATGAAAGAGATATTTCTGAAGAAAACATGAATTCTCGGTGTGTCCTCGTCTCTTCGCGGCTGTTATCTTGCTAACAACTTTCATCCTTCAACTCAGCAACTCCAGCCCGATTCCAGCAGCTGTGAAGCGTGGGCCCGGAAGACCCAAGGGTTCTCGGAACAAGATTTCACGAGCAAAATCTGTCGACCCAGACGAGCCGCCAAAGCGCCGGGGCCGCCCTCCCGGAACGGGACATCTGCAAAAAGAGCGTTCCGCATCCTTGGCCGCGGGTGTTCCAATCGAAGAGCCGAAGCCCAAAGCCCCGATTGGACGTCCTCGGAAACAGCCAGCACCTCAACCGTTCTCAGTTGCTCTCGGCCGGCGGGTGCGGATCTCATACATATATCATCTATTAATTGAACTCACCGTGAATTCAGACTGTTCCAGGCATTCCGGCTGTAATTCGTTCACGAAATACAGACGCTGTTAATTCACATAATCCATTGAATTTACAACCTATATTCCTTACATCCCCCGCTCCTATCTCCCATCCTACAACACATGACAGTGATGTTAATGCACCGTCTGTCTCGATTTCGTCTCTTCCAACTGCCTCAGAGAACACTTCAAATGTTCTTTCTCTGAATGATGACGACTCACCGGATTATGGGAATTTTATCAACGACGGTGTCGGCGGTGAAGATGAAGAAGATGGTGACAATGATGGCGATGAGCCCGACCCGGCTACTACGCCGCTCGGCACCTTGAACCCACGCCGAACAGCCTGCCCCCTTCCTCGTTGGTTGCAGCGGCAATTTCAAGAACGGGTGAAGGAGTCAAATAATCGTAAAGACGACAATCTCCCACCGCTTTACCGTGACCAGAAGACATTCTGGTTTCCGAGGGAAGATCCCTACTTCTCCATCACCCCAGCCGCCATTGACAGTGGCACTCTGGCTCCCGAGAATTTATTCCACGCCCAATTTTTTTTGTGGGACCCAGCGGCCCTTGTCCCAATCCCGTGTCCCAAATGTCAAACCCAACTCTATCGCCACGGATGTATCGAGCGTCCGCGTCGTTGCGTAGATCTCGATCGTACGTTCTATATCATCGGTTATCGATATCGCTGTCCTAAGTGTGTCCATCCTGAATCCAAGCTGAACACCATAACATTCCGAAGCTGGGATTCTCGCATCCTACAGAAGCTTCCTCGTTCTCTCGCCAATTCATTTCCTGCACTTCTTACCTACCGCAGCGGAATTTCAGAGAGCGTATTCATGTTCATGCGCTCCTGTTTCCAAAGTGGTATGGGCTCCAAGCAATTTTCCGATGCGCTTCGAGTTCGGCATATTGAAGCATATGACAAACTGCACCTCTCCTATCTTTCCACGCTAGCTTGCGGGAAATCCGTGCACAATTGGCTTGGGAAAAAATTCAAGAGTTTTCGGGCGTTTGGAGACAAGTCGTCAGAAGGATACCACGGGTTTATTCCCAGCTCACAGTGGCTTCGTGACCTATTTGACAAGTTCATCGAACTTCACGCTCATGATTTCGACCAAGCAATGTCGCTATTACCCGGCTACATCAACGCCATTGATCACAGTTTCAAGGTGTGTTTGAATCTCATTGTTTCAACCCATTTATCTGATTCTTCATAGCTCGCAAAGCATATTGCAAAAGTCAACGGAGAACAAGTCTTTGTTGCGCTTCTGACTGTGACGAACGAAAACGGCGAGATCCGAGTATGCAATCTCGTCGCAACCAAGTCGCATTCTCAGTTTGAACTTGCTCTTCACCGTATGCGCGAGTCGCTAGAGCGCTATGGGCATGATCAGCCCGCGATTTTCTACACAGACAATATGTCTGACAAGGATTTCCTTGAGCGTTGCTTCCCGTCTCTATGTGATGCTGTTGTTGCAGTCGAGAAATATTCTCATCTTGAGGCTCTCGATGTTCCGGCGCATGTACAGGTTCATGTTATGAATGATGTACAGCGCATTGACGAGGCGATGCGCAGCATCATTCACGATCTTCCGGATGAGAATGCACCGGACAAGTCACTTGTCATTTTTATCGACTCGGAGTGGAATGTAGAAACCTCCAATCGCGGGTATGTTACGGGACGAGGTGCAACAGCGATCCTGCAAATCGCCTATAAGGATCAGATTTATATTCTTCAGGTACGAGCTTCATCTCTCCGTCATTTTGTGAATTAAAAATCATTTTTGAATCTAAGATTGGTCAAATGCTCGCTGGAGGTCGCATTTCACCCGTCCTCAAACAAGTTCTTACCAATCCGCGGATCCTAAAGGTCGGCCGAGCCGTCAATGCAGATCTCAGATATCTACAGCAAACCTGCAATTCTGCTGAACCATTCGTCGGTGCAATTGATTTAGCGCAACTGGCAAAGGAACGGCTAGTCATTTCATCCGCCAAAATTGCTCTGGTCGATCTCTCCGCCAAAGTCCTTGGGAAACGCCTCAATAAAAACGTATCCGAGCGCGTTAGCAGTGCTTGGGATCACGAGACGCTGTCGGAAGCTCAAATTCGATATGCAGCGCTTGACGTTTATGCCTGCCTCTGCATTTACGCTGTCCTCGTCCAAATTCCACTCCCCACCCCTTTGCCATATCCTATTCCTCTCGACACTTCCATCCTGCTTTTAAACGACGATCGGACTCGTGTGATTGCCCGTGGGGTCGTGAAAGCGCTCGAGGGCCGGTACTCGACTCGCCTGACACTTACAAAAACCCAATGTCTTGTCAGTGTTACGGAGGTCGTCATTCCCGGCGCAACAATCAAGATTGGATCGCAAAAGCAGTCCCTTGGTGACTTTGGGCCCACTCCATTTGACATTCCCTGTCGTCGTAACCATTTACGCCTCTCCCCTGCTTCAAATCTTCCTGAACTTCCCATTACCGCCCCTCAGGAGCCACCGAAACAGCCTCCTGCTCTTGATGTCCCCCGGGTCGAGTCGTTGGACTCTTCCACAGATTCCAATAATCCCAACAACTCTGCCGACGGTATTGGGAGGCTCATTCTCCATGAATTGGACTCTCAACCGGTGGATGAGCCGCCGCTCAATTTGCAGCATTTTGCGCGCGATCCGGAAAGCGAGAAACAAGGCGAGATCATCCTCGGGGAGGTGATTTGTTGGCACATTTGGAATGCTTACATCCGCAGTCGAGTCTTGAAAGACGCGTGGCATGTTTTTGACATGTTTTATATCTCTGTTCTCCATGGGCTGCGCGTCGAATTCGCGAGGGCTCTTCGGGATGCGATATTCATCCCTGATCAAAACGACAAGGCAAAGATCATCGCCTGGGGCCGAAAACAAAACCCTCCTCGTAGTTGGGACGACATGGTGCGGAAATCATCTCGCTGGCTTTGGCGCATCTGCAAGCGCGTGATTCCGCCACCTGAAGAGCTCTATCCCTTGGTCGCTGAAGTATTCCGAGTATTTGGTCCATTGAAGGACGCCACAACAGGTCTGCCATTATTCAATGCAGCAGCTTGGGCGGTTGCCAAAAATATTCTCGACCTCATACGGCGCGGTTTCATCTCTGACCCACCCGGAATCCCACTATACGTCGCAATAGGCATTGATCCAACAACGAAATTACCTATCTATCATTGCCGCAGAGGAACAAATGCTACTGAGGGCGGAGTTCATAGCCACCTTCGTTCTCGGATCCCTACATCTGGCGTATCTGTTCGACACAGCAATGCCTGTTTGAAGGATTTCATTCTGCGACATAATTTGCTGGTGAGTTATCGATGATTGCCTCGAGTTATAGTATCTAGTAACACCCTACTACCGATATAGGTCGGGACATTCAACACGACTGGCAAGAGATACAGCGGGCACTATAGCATCTGGATGACTAACGAGATTCAAGAGCTCGTCTTTTCCCTAGAAGATATCTTAGTCTCACCGTTGACCGATCCCGGCTGGGTCAACGGAAATCTTTACCAGCCCACCAACGAAGTCTCGGGCGTGCTCCCCATCCCTGAAGATGTTCGTATCAAGTCTGGAATGTCTCCCTTTAAACCCTCCCTCGACTCTAAACAGCCGCATCGCCATCTCGCCTCACTGCAAGGCACGCGGAAGGCGGTTCTGGGTATTACCAACGACGCCGAAAAAGATTTATTCAAGGTTCTCATGTCAACTATTGGGTTTGCATCAGACGCAGAAGCTAACAAGTTTCTTCGAGCATGGAATGCCCGCGCTGATTCAAGTAAAGATATATTTTACAAGGTGAGATTGCGGCTTTGTTCCATTCGCCGCGCTGTTTTCAGTTAATTCTAATATCTGTGTTCTAGCTGATTGAGCACCTCAAGGCATATTACAACGGGGATTGGAAGAAGATATCCAACATCATACAGACCCGCGCGACAACTGCTGAAGCTCGAAAGCCAATTTTGCAACAGATTCATCATCCCGAGCGGATGAAACGGGTCCCGCAAGTCCCACAAACCTCATTGCAGATACACCACGCTCCCAGCGGCATGCTTGATTTGCCCCTTCCCGATCCGTCTCCCATCCCGAGTGGTGGTACGAGCGCAACAACGATGTCATACGCTGGACTCGCAAGCGGAACATCTTCTGCAGCGACAATCGCAGCTACTGTGTTTGCCGCAGGTTCTAGCGCAGATGCAAATGTGCCGGTATCGACCGCCCAAAGCAACACGTTGCGACAGCTTGCCAAACGTCGCGTAGACGCCGTGATTGAGAGCACCGAGCCTACGCGTCCAGCTAAAAAGCCTCGCCAAACGCGCTCTTGCCGTAAATGTGGCCGAGCGAGTCCCAAAAACGACGGCGCGAACGGCTGCACAGGTGCAAAGGAGGTTAGACTCTGCAGAAACGCTTGCAGGGATTGCGGCGAGAAGGGATGCCGAGGCCGGAATCCTAAAAGCCCGAATATTGTTTGTCGGGAAGCGAGATGGGATTGATACCTTAATTCTCATTTACTAGGTCTTCGATAATTGTGTATCCTTCATTTAAATAAAATACAGCTGTTACTGTTTTCATAGCTGCTTTGTTCACCAAGCACACGACACATTTGGGATGAAAGATTGATTGCATTCAATTTTGCCTACGTGCATGGAGTTTGTAGATAGTTACTTGAGTTGCAGATTAGAAATGAGTTTGGTATGTGTGCGAAGAGAGACGTCATGAGCGCAAGCGTTGGCGGCACGAGGGGTACAAAGGCGGCGCTGGGTGGTGATAGACAAAGTCCCAGGAGCAGAGTTGACAAAGAATGACGGTGGTCTGCGGTGCGGAATGGAGGAGGCATTCGGCGCTGCAATGCAGATATCTCGAGGTAAGAGGGAGCCGTTACTTGACGGCCAAGTTTGATTTGCTGCCGGGGCGGAGAATGGTATCGAGCGCGCAGGAAGATATGAGTGGAAGTGATGTACAGAGAACTTACAAGCACACGCACCTCATTCACTTTATACCAGGTACCCAGGATATCTCCCCCCACTGTTGCTGAGGTTTCAAAGCCAAAAGATCGCGTTGAATCAAGCACTTGAAGCCAGTAATCCGTCAAGACTCGAGACATCGAGATCTTTTAGAGCAGTCTTGTCCGACTCTTGAGGCAGTTTCAAGCCAATATGTTGCAGCTCACTGAGTTGTCGACAGTTTGGACTTCCATTTTACCCGGTAGACGGCGTCAGCGATGTGAGAATGACAGAGAGAAAGAGCGAGAAGAGCGAAAGTGATGACGCATCAGTGTGCTGGCGCTGTGGGAATGTTTGATGGGATTTGAAACTCCGGTCAGTATCTCACCTTTTCCTCCAGCGTATACCTTGGCTCTTGTTAATTGCTGGAAGGGCTTCTAAATGTATAATTAATGTTTTAGAGGTCACTCCTTTTATCTCATGGGTTCTGAAGCTCGAACAAGTATATACGACGCTTTATTTCAGTATCTGTTATTGACGTGCGCGGCGTTTCCCGAGTCCAGAACACTTTCCCGTCGATGTCCGAAACTTGAGCAAGTCGCCGAAACTCTCCGAAACTCGTGCATTATTTGCGTTTCTTTATTTTCTTTATTTTTTTATTTTTGTCCACCACCACCAGTATCGGGCCAAACGTGACCGCGCCGTCGAATTTGCCTTTCCAACCAAGATTACGGAAAATTCCCACGAGCCCGAGATGGCCGAGAACAAGAAAATCTCGCAGCGTACCTCCGCAGTCGCAAGCTCCAGGAGAACAATAAGGCGTACAGCCTTTAATGCACAGAATCAGACCACTTTCCAAGTATGGTAGCCCTTTTTTTATTGTTCTTTGGCTTCACAGCCTTGTTTTCTTGTTTCGGCAACCATTATTGTGCCCTTCCCATTGTAGCATTATTGTCTGCTGTGCTGGCCTCCGAACAGTATAAATAGAGGTACCTAGTACAGTAGAAGAGGTCCGGTCCATGTACATTTGATCCCCACTTTTGCTTCCTTCGCGGTGTAATTAATTCAATCCAATTGATTGTGCACCTAAAGAATCGGCCTGATCAACCCTTTGCTTCTTCTTATCGCCCTCCGGTCCTCGTAAAGATCGAGACCATCAGTATTGTCTAGTATTTTACCTAAACGTACTGACTTCTTGATTTTAAGTCTCAACAACATTTCGGTGGAAGTTTACGTCCAGCGCGTAAATTCCTCAAAAGCGAAATCAAGACTCGTAGGGACTCAGGATCTTCAAATCAGCTGTCTGTGTGTTGTTCTACCGTGCAACGGAGTATATTCGACATAGGAGCCCACTCATTCACGTATTGTGATAAACGATACATCTAATCGATACGTGAAAGTAGTTATTTTACTGCCTCACAGGCCTCCGCCTGCTTGTCCAGCAAGGCTGGGAGGGGTCATATTCCACCCGTTTGCGTGTTTTTGGTGCTCAAGCATGAAAGAGAGAGGCCTCAAGAGGTGTAAGGAGAGAGTATTGGGACTCTGTAGCATAGAAAGGAAGAGAACAGATTTTCTAGAATTTTCCGAATTAAAACAATTTTCTGTGACGTTTTTGATCGTGGGCAAGAATTTTGGGAACCGCTGTACTTGGTTGCTCTCTACCTTATAGGATATGGTGACCGGCAAGTCACACCAAACAAATGTCTGTTTGCACGTTGTTTGTTCAGAGTCGGTCCCGTCCACCGCCCTCCACAGTGACGTTAAAAATCAAATTGCAAATGAGTCCTGAACTACATCTCCTGGGAATGGCCCCCGCCGATTTTTTAAAAATTTGCCCAGTCTGTCAGGGGAACCCCCGCTTCCCCGACCCGCTCCGCTATTCCTTGCATCACTCCAGCCTTCTTGGGAACGCTACTCCTTCCAGAGTTCCCCCTTTGTCACATCTTCCTCCTTCCGACTCCCCGTTCCCCTCCTCAACGGACTCCTGTCGACCCTGTGCTCCTAAAGCCAGTGCTCAGCGCAACCCGGTTCCCTACTGGTCTTCCAGTCAGACTTCTATCCAGTCAGACTTCTAGCCCTCCGTGAGCTCTGGTCCTCCGGCTCCGGTCCCCCGGTCCCCGGCCCGGCTTCCCACGCTCCCCCGGACCTGGGCCAAGCCCCAGCGGTCCTACCGCCGAAGGCCCAATGCTCCGCTGTCTCATCCCAGCTCTAGCGCCCTTTCCGGGTTCCCTGGGCTGTGTTCCTCCGGTCCTCCGGGCTCCGGTTTCCCACGCCCGCGGACGACAGGGTATCCCGGGCCTCCGTTGGTCTACAATCTCATTGTGATCCTCCCCTCCCTGGCTCCCTGCTACTGTTGGATCATCTGATCATTGATATCACATCATAGATGCTGTGCTACTACATAGTTCCCACACCCCGTGAAAAATCACGCGTCACGCGCCCTTTTACTGTGACGCCTGGGCATGGAGACTCCTTACTCTGTTCTCTAAGGATTCTCCCTCTGCCCAGGTGAGTAGACACTCTTCCTCTTGTTGTAGCTAGCCCTCTAAGGATTCTCCCTCTGCCCAGCGCTTGTTGGACTCTTGACTACCTCGAGCCTCAGGCCCTGGCAGCTGTTGCCCTTACACAGTCGACCCGGAACAGAATCGCGGAAATGGCAGGGAAATGGCTGTGTCAGAGGGAAATATTCATTTCCAAAGTAACAAGGGCAAAAACAAAAATTCTGGCCGGGACATTCCCTAGGGATTGCTAATGGCTAGAGATTATACTGTACAATTTCGATCAATTCGTCTGTCACGCGTCACAGCCGATTTCCGGGGACCCCGCCAATGATTTTCTTTCGATTTTAGCGGAATTTGGAGATTTGTCGGAAAAAATTAAAAAGTCACGTGCGAGACGTTGATCGAAATAGAAGTATGGTGCGCATCGCTTAAACACCACCAAACAAGAACGAAAAGTATAGCACATGATCAGAGCCTCCAGGTTTCTGATCCTCTGGCCAAAACACTCCGATTAGATGGTACTTCAATCCCTCAAGAGGGTTTCTCGATTGGATAAAAACTCACAATAAATATTTTTTTCCTCGGGTCAAATTGAGACATCACTGATGTAATCAAGCAATCAAGCACGTGCACTTACGGAATTTCCTAATGCAGACAACCTAACC
This sequence comes from Favolaschia claudopus, assembly GCA_037176885.1. Classification (NCBI taxonomy): domain Eukaryota; kingdom Fungi; phylum Basidiomycota; class Agaricomycetes; order Agaricales; family Mycenaceae; genus Favolaschia; species Favolaschia claudopus. The sequence goes on from JAWWNJ010000189.1 coordinate 219,326, forward strand.
TGAGTTAATACACCCTATTCAAGTACACTCGGATAGCTCATAATGCATAAGGCCCGTGGACCCCCAAACCCTATGCATTATGAGCAATATGCATTTCTGCATAATGTCACACTAGGTGACATGCGTGATATTGTCACGAAAATACTATATATGGTAGTCCGGCGAACACCGAATCACGTGGAAGTTGCCCGGAGCCTGTCAACATTAGCTATAATAACCAGCAGAATATGATGTATGTGGACAATGGTCCACATAGGAGGGTAAGCTTGCTTCAGTGCGAATGGGAATTCAATATCCTGAGTTGAATACGTCCAATTCATGTAGCTAATCTTGCTAAATTCATTCGGGCAACATTACTGGCTCGAGCAGTTTTCGCCCGATTTGCGTAACCAACTTATTCAGTTAATTGTTGTTGTTGAGATCAATTAACGTGCTCGAGCCGCTGCAAGCGGCTATAGTACACGACATGCCGACATCGACTACATGATTAATCGTTATACAACCAATCAACTCCCAGTGCCTCGGGCATGAAGTCCCGGTCCGACGGCCTTTGGCCAGTGCTTGCCGAGGTTGCGATCCCCGTAGGATGGGCGTCAAAGGATCAAGGCGGCAGCGTACGCCTGATCAGACAAAGTGTGATGGATGATTTGTTGCCGCGCGTCTGTTAAAGTTGAATTTCCCAGCCGCCGGCCGACCGGGGCTTGAATATGACCTCATTTCTCATTAAACATTCGAGCTTTGATATGAACTTGGCAACCGGAACTTGAGCAGCATGGAGAGGATGAAGATTTCAATTGACACTTTGTAAGTACTCGACGTCCAGCAATGGCCGAAGTCATAAGTTCAACTTCGTTTGCGTGTTTTGATGGGCTTGAGCCGAAATCACCAATCAGTGATCATCAATTCGGATCACAGGCCCCAAGTCTTGGACTTCCTCATCAAACTCGCCCCAAGCTCGCGCTTCGAGCCGCCGAGCACTAAGTATGTAACTAGATTCTCTACACCTTCATTGAATCTCTTTTAAAAGATCTTTCTGTCCCAGTGCGCTGCCTTTCCGAAGATCCTCCGAGTCATAATTCACCAATAATTCACACTCTTCAATGAGGTTTGTGGACTTGACTTGACTCCAACTTGACTCTCACCATCCTCAACCAACAGCCCTCGGATTCTCAAACCGACATGAATCTGGTACTTTACAGAACTAATACAATCTACAACTCAAAGGATCAAAATTCTCAGTGAGTTCTTCATTCAACTCTCAGACTTGCGATAGGTGCCGATGCTGAACTTGAGTTGCTACTAGTTGTTCAAATTCGATACTTGCTCTACCCCGATTCCGTTCACATTGACTCTCTCAAGAAAACTTTGTGAGTTCTCTTGTTGATTATATGAGGCAGTATCCGGTTGTGAACTTGAAATTTACATGCTCAAGTTGACGGACCGTCACATAATTGCCAGCCTTTTCTTCGACTCGCATCTTTTCTAGTCAGAAAATCCTTGACTGATTCAACATACCTGTCTATAAAATCTTTTTTCGACGAAAAATAACGTGCTTCTTAGTCGAAGGCCGTGATCGCGTCAAGCCCATGCCGTGGTCAAGGTTTGTCCATGTTTCCGAAGTCTGTACTTCGTGTTCGTGCTCAATTTTGTGCTTTATGGGGTTGCTCCATGCTTTGGATAGGGCTAATTCGCGCTTCTACAGGAATCCGCACTGATTGCCTCGAATCTTTCACCAACAACGCAATCAAGCGGATCATATCTAATCAACCGGGAAGAGCGCTAGCCGAACTACGGCAAAGCGGCGATCATTTCTAAAGCTGAGCTGTTTTCCTTTTCTCCATGCACTTGCTCACGATCACTGCATGAATTTGCGATTTCCTACGCACCGGGAAATATATCTGCTGCTTACCGGTTCCGTCGATCAATCGGACAAATCTGATTCTGATTATGGAGGCTGACAATCGAGCATTGAACAGAATTAACTCTGAAACTCAGAATGCGATAGAAGTTCATCGGACGTTTCAAATCCCGAGGCGGAAATATAATTCTATTTCATGCAGCTCTGAATGGAGTCGAAATTCCACTGAATGGGCTCTTCAATCATCACTCTTGACAATATAATGAGAATTCGGCGGGAGGTTAATCTTCGTTGTACTTCTCCGTTGTACTCAAGGCTGCGATTGCTGACGACACTAATCTGTTTCTCCAGAAAAAACTATCTCATAAACTAAATCTTAGACAGTGGCAAAACATATTCAAGCAATTCATTTCTACTCCAGTTATCGGCTGGAATTGTTCGACTTGACAAGTCTTCCCCGGCTGCGCTGGGGTTTCATCGGCTTCTGGCCCGGGGAGTAGAGTCCGATTTCTTCAACTAGCATGTGGCTGAGCAGCTCAATGCGTCAGTTTGTTTTCGGCTCGCCACTTCTCATTCCTCATCTGCTCTAGCCCAGTTCAACCTTGCGCATCGGGATGAGCCATGTAATTCATTGCGGAAGGTAAAATTCTTTTTCAACTCAATGTTATTGTCGCGTCCTATATTAAATACTGTAAAGTATCGTTCGAACCAACCGTTAGATCACCATGCTTGGGTCAGTGAGCCTGAAGGAATTCAGTCCGGAACTGACCCACAGAGGGAGAGTTGTTGAGATAAGGAAGCTGACAGACGATGGGGTTCCCGCTGTAATTAGTACCAAATCTAATGCCATGATGTATTTTATCCACAAGATTTAGACAGGAGGATATCGATGAGTGGACAAAGATATAAGCTCTCAGACGTGATTCTTGCGAACTTGTGGCATCAATGAATAGCAGTAAATGAGTGTTAACTTCAGGAAATTCTCTTGAAGAGCATTTCCGAATAAATACAGGGAAGGAGACTAACCACTAAAAATCGAATCCGCAGAGCCAAACAATTGTTTGCTTCGGGAGGGTTCGCTAGAATCGGCTTGAGATTCTTTTAGACAGTGTTGGCAATTAAGGGTTAAGACCCGGCCCCAGGGACCTTTAAGGGTTCATAAGCCTTAAGACTTACGCTGAGGTTATGGGGTTAAGACCTTAATTTCCTTTTTGGGAAACATTTTCGCGCGCTCAATTTGCCTCGGGAAAGCGGATTTTACGGCGTAAAAATGTTGTTCAAGGTGCATAAACTTCGTCGTCATCACATTCAACCGCCCCGTCGTCGAGACGAGCATCCTCTTCGGCATCTGCGAGTGCCTCCATCAGCTCCGCCTCTGCATTGATCTCCTTCTCTGCAAACTTTCGCACCGGCTTCTTCGCGCCTAGACTCGTGACCAGTCTACTACGCGAGGCCGACAATTGTGGCAAGCACGTCGGGCGTAGTAGACTGGAATATTTGGGTGGTGCCGGCTATGGGCCGATTGATGCAACTTCGTCACCACTGTGTGACACTCCGTGACTCAGCCATTTCTCGACTGTCAATTTCTCCATCTATTGCGTCAAGAATATCAAACTAAATATTCAGACATACAGTAGGGCTGTATAGTAGTGTCGTGGAGTACTTTTTGTAGCTTAAATATAGGTTTAGAGGAGTATGGTTTAGAGGGGGAAAAGGAACTGATTGATGGCACCCACCCAAATATTTCAAACTCCGCGACAGCCCTTTGGCCTGTCCCGAGAAGTACCAGTCTGCTACGCCCGACGTGCTTGCCACAATTGTCGGCCGTGCGTAGCAGACTGGTAACGAGTCTACTTCGCGCCACCAAATAGACCATCAACGAAAGATTGTCCACCGTGCTGCGTGCGGGTGTTCTGCAGCAATTCCTTCTCATGCTGGATGCAACCCTTGCAGTAGGTAGCCCAGTGGCTGCTGTTGAATTTAGGCCTTCCATGAAGCTTGAGGAAGTGCGTCCACATTGGGCTGGACGTCGATATCGAAAGAAAAGAGATTAGGTCGGCAATCAAATGGCTGCAGGCGCCGGGCAGCCGGCTGAGCCGGTCCGGGCATTTAAGGCTTATGAGCTGGGCAGCCGTTGCTCTAAGGGTTATGATAAGGCCTTAATAACCCTTAACGCAATTAAGGCCTTATCCCTTACGGCCAACACTGCTTTTAGAGGGGGTCGGAGCCGTTTGAATTAATTATCAGCCTTAATTATCTTGCTCCGATACGAGAGCCAGGTCCGAGTCTTCGAAAGCGGAGTTATGGCCAAATGATGTGGCTCGCAGGAGATTCCCACGGTTCAAGTTCTCCGCGCCGGTGTGCTTGGTGAAGTCAAATCAATGAAAGTGAACATTTGATATGGCGAGATATACAACTGATATTGGTAAAAGAAAATACGTAGAGGGTGATTTCAATTTGAACGGCGTAGCTGTAGCATTGTGCCAGCTTATTAAATCGGCGTGTGAAAGACTGATAAAGAGCCCTCTGGATTTTTCAAGATTTTTCAAGATTCCACCCCGCAATTTATCACCTTCACTGCCCCTCATCGAATACGACCAAAAGTATTCAGCTGGATGATTACAGACGTAACGATTTTGAGACATTCCTTGTTGAATAAACCCTGTAAACGGAGGTTAATTATTGCACAGTATATCGCCCATACCATCCTTCTGTGTAAATCCAGTGTGGGCGCATCTGGAAGACCATTCGTAGCCAGTCCATTTTCGGACGCAAAATTGACGCAAAAGACCACGTAGCAATCATGAATTTGCGAGTCCCCATTTCATTACAGTCGAAGCTGTCATAACCCATAGCTCTCGTAACCCATAATCTGCCTTAACCCATACATTTTTCTGCGAATTTGACTGACTTTTGGCTGGGATAACCCATAAATCTGCCATACCCCATACCTTTTCAGCCCAACCGAGGGCCTATGGGTTATGACAGCTTCGACTGTATTCATATTCCAATACAGTCACACATGAAAGTATGTGAGCAGCCAAAGGTCAGCGAAAGATTTCAAGTTGATTCTTGCCCCTCTAATCTACTGGATCAGCATTGTCAAGGACTGCAGACTACACTTGGACTGCACAAAGCACTTGAAATGCGGCACGTTCCGAAGCTGCGGCAAGCATTTGCCGAAACCACTTTATGTGGTGCGCCGCTTGAAGTGCCGACGTGATACTCGAGCGCTGCCACGAACCACTTCAAGCCGATTAAGTACTGGCTTTTTCAACCACGGCGGTCGGTTCACATCGGTGTTAAGCTCAGTTTATCAATCGTTTCAGATGCATGAACCACAATTTTGGGTACGTTTTGCAACCACGGCGTACGAACCAAACAGTACGTTATTTTTGCGTGATAAATACCGTCATACCTGTCTCTTGACCTCAGGTGTCTTGGTGTACTGACTGTTTCGCTTTCTGCCTTTGCTCAATTTACATTGGAGCTGAACAAATTACTCTCCGTAGGTTGATTTTGGTTGCTTTACCTTCATTCTGGACGTTCATTCTCTGTTCGGACACAGTATAAGACAGGAGAATCTCTTGTTTAGAATGCGTGCCTTGTAGGCAAGCTGAAATTTGCTTCTCCGAGTCGCATAGCGCAAGTTAAGATTCTTTTCTATGCGTGGATCAGATTGAAATCAAACGAGCTCAGCTCTGCGTAGGCGTAGGTATGACCCTGGGACTGATCTAGAGAATACGATCTGCCTTTGACCACCTCAAGTTCAATTTAATTGGGTGGTAGTCAGTAGAATGGTGATGCGCTCAACAACTGGTGAGTTCTTCACTACAGAGTTTCTCTGCTGCTGGTTCCACGAACTCAGCTTAGACTGTTGCACAGTCATCTTCTTTCAATGAGTCGTTTTCCCTGTCATGATTCTGCTTTCTTGAGACTTCGGGTCTTTGCGTACACATGTTTCCATGTTTATGAATGGGCTGGGCACCTTTTCTAATTAACTTCTTGGTGTTGTATTGCCCGTCTTTGCCCCACCTTGTTTCCGTGATAAAATTTATTCGTCCTATTTGTGTTGTCTCAGCATAAGCATGCATGCACTGAATCTGTGTCGGTAGCAATTGCCTTACATCTCAACCATTGATGTTGTGACTTTTCTTCTCGAATCTCTCACTAATTCCGCTGAGTACTGGTACACTTGAGATTTAATTGGAGTATAAGAAAAGACGACTCGGAGTCGAGTCGGGAACTTTAGGGAAACCCAACAATTCAAGTCAAAACAGCGGAATTGGTGAGAAGTTTACGGAGAAGAATCAAATACTGTAATAAGGCAAGCAGACTGAAAGGACATCGGAAACAGCCTGTAGAGACAGAATGCAGACAAAGGAGTCTTTAACAGGATTGTAAGAAACGATCAGCGTGCCAGTAGGCGGATCGACACGCATCAGCACCGGCTTGATGGGTGTGATGACTGATTGATCCAATGCTGCTTGAACTCCGTGTGAGGATGATTCAAACCTTTAACTACATCAGACCTCACTGCAGTCTAAGTGAGAGTTGAGGAAAACCTCCTATGATTGATGCTAAACTTCATCCGAGCTGAACTTCAACTACAAGTTCAACTTCACGTTCAATTGCGATATTTGGAAAATTTTCGATCGGAAGTTGAACTTCGGTTAAAACTTCACACCGAGCAGTAAAGTAGCCTCAAAACTGCGGTATAAATTCATTTTTATAAATTCATTTTCCAGTAAATATTCTAGTTTCAACCCCAAAGGAACTTGAGAATGTAGTTTTGGGGATAGTTTACCGCTTCCTCCGAAGTTTTGACTGAAGTTCAACTTCCGACCGGAAGTTTTCCGAAAATGGTAATCGAACCTGAAGTTGAACAGGTGAACTTGGATGAAGTTCGGCATCAGCAAAATGTAGTCTTACTGACTCATTTAGATCCTGGTGAGTTTTTATGTACCAGAAGTTTGAATGATCTATTGAGAGAGCCCCAAACTGGAACGCATCATTCGGCTAAGACCGGCAACTACAACATCCTGATCTTGTTGATGTGTCCGCCTGGCACATTGATCCTTTTCTCGGCATTGCTCTCAGTTGCTTCGACTGTATAAGCTTCATTTCTTTCTTATCATCCTTTACCATTATCTGTATCAAATGTAAATACCATGTAATATTTTCCCCAGAATTCAACCTGATCGAAGCTGTTGCTTCCCATGTCGCTTCGTACAGACTGCTCGTCATAATTTTCCTGAGTCCCATTCACTTTGAATGCGAGGCTAGCATCCAAGCTTCTGAAAATTTTCATCATTTCAGAGAAAAGCTAATGTTGTGAGCCGACCATCGTTGCAACTTTGAAGAGATGGCCGCCTGACACTGTTTGTTCACTTTGAGACAGGACAAGTGCCCACACATCAGTCTCTCGACACATTTGACTTTGTAATCCCTCGGTTGTGTTGAAAGGAACTGAGCCTTGAGAGATGAACACCGTAAAAATTGGTATAAGTCGGCTTTTGTGGTTGAATTCAGGAATGCACATACCATAACGAGTATATGCCAAAAGGATGGGAGTGGGACTCGGCTATTTAAGGGAGTCGCACTGTTGATGTCTTTTGCATCACAAGCAATCAACGCTGGATCAACGCATGACATCAACACTGCATCAATCCTCGGCATATAGAGCCGACACGTGTATTTAATGTGTTTAATCACTTTCTGGGTGTATTTCTAAGCTGAAAAAATTCTGGTGGGAACGTAGTTCCCCCCAGCCCCCCCTCCTTGAGCCTGACGGCGTTACTCAGTATCTCTAGTTTTTTTTGCTGTTTATTCTTAGAATTTAATTCATGTAGCGCGGGGGAGACCCCCGCGGACCCCCCTCGCCGCTGGGCCCACTGCGTGGTACTACCGCTCGCCGCGGAGGCCCACTGCGTGGGGCCAGGAATGTTTTAAAGGGTCGGGGCGTGTTTTTTCTCCTAATTACGTGCCATTGATCTAAATCATTCTTCTGATGTGCCGGAAAGCCGAGTCCCACTATCAGACCTTAAATCTCCCTTTCCGAGCATCCGAGTCCCACTATCAGCCTTTATCCGGGGTTTACCCGAGTCCCACTCCATCCTTTTGGCCATTCCTCTACCATAACATCTGCTTGATTCAGATAGATCTAGAATTGTGGTTCACGAAGTATACAAATTAGAACTAGAGGTTTATTCTCACCTGCCAGTAGTTGAGTGTCTTTCAGTAGGACAAAGTGAGTCCTGACTTGATTCGAGTGGAAAACTTGACCGGAAAAAACAACATTCTGCGATCACGGTGACTGGTGTATGGAGAGACATTGGCTTGGTTCACAATTGGGTTGCCCAAATCGACCGGTCAAATGGCAGAGCAGCTTCATAGCCAAATCAATATTGAGAATCGATGAAGCAAGACTTATGAATACAGGAAACTCTAACCTGAAGACCCCTGATGGTTGATTGTAGAGGGCACCGCAGATGAGTAGCGAGATTGAATCACAGGTGAACACGTTATTGAACTGCGAGGTTAGTGGGATTAATTTGAAGAAGGGAAGGAACCATACAGACTTATCTGGGTTGAATGAAAACCCATTGACACTCCGTCTCTGACAAGGATGAAGGCCGCTGCCTAAATTGAGGCGTTGGGAACTACGACGCGTATGCAGATCAAATTCAAATGCCCGTTCAGTCAAATTACCTTTGGTTGCTTTCAGAATTGTTAACCAGTGGTAAAGTTAATAATTCAGTCGTTCACCTGACATGACTTGCGGAAGGACATGCTAATTTCGGTCTGCTCGGATTTCCGAACAGAGTCAGTTGAACATTAACAGCTCTGGATGAGGTAGGTAAGCGGCAAAACTCAAAGCTTAGAACATCCTTGCCTAGTACTTATTGGTATCTTTGAGTCAGATTGATTCAGATTCAACGGGAAACTGTATTGCCCACCTCAGACATGATTTGAATCCCGACAGCTCAACACAACCTCGAACAATTCAGTCAGCATGAGTTATTTGGTCAACAGAAAGCGAAAGACTCGGAAGAGATGGACTTGTTGAAGCTCTGAAAGAAGTAAAAGAAATGGATATAATCTTGATCCTCAAGTTTTGAGTGGGCGGAAATTTTGAATCACTCAACGCCGATTCGCAAATAATGCATGGAGGTGGGTCCCAAATGGCATTGAAGTTTGAAAAGCATCCCGGATTCAAAAAATAGTAGATCTGATTCCGAAAATCGAAAACCTGATGAAATGAATAGGATAAGATAGGATAGTTGCCGGCGCCAGGTAGTCTATTGACAAGACTTCATTCAACAGTAATTTACTCGGCTGCAATGTCGATTAAATAAAAGCAGAAAGTTCAAGAAAACGGAAAAAATCCGCCCACCGAGACGTCAAGAGACCGGTTCATTGAAACAACAAAGAAGAAAATTGAAAAGATGTGTCTAACCTCCGAGTCGAAGAAAAGGCTGCCAATTCTGTAAACTCAAGCACTGGGTGATTACAAGTTCACAACCGAATAAGTAGAGACTGACATCATCAACAGCAGAGCTCCCAAAGCTTTCTTGAGAAATTCAATGTGAATGGAATCGGCCTAGTAATACAATTCATAATGTGAACAAGCTCAGCATCGGCATGTATCCCAACTCTGATGGAGTTGAATGAAGAACTCATTGAAGGCTTGCCAAAGGCTGATCCTCCGAGATTTGAATTAACCTTTTTCTGTAAAGTCCCAGACACAAGTCAGTTTGAGACTTCGAGCGCTCCTAATTGAGGGTGTTGAGTCCTGAAGAGTTTGAATTATGATGATCTTTGAAATGGCAGATCATTGGACAGAAAGACTTCTTAGAAGACATAATACTTTGAGAAGAGGTGTAGGAAATAGGTGTAGAATACCTTTATAGTGCCTAGCAACTCGAAGTGCAACCTTGGGGTTAGATTGATGAGGAAACCAGCATTCGGGTCTGTGATCCGCCATCACATTAATTGATGATCATTGATGCATGATAGTGGCTGGGCCCATCAACTCTGCAAACGAAGTTGAACTTGAAGTTCAAGCCCCAAGACTTCGACCACTACCAAACCTCATGTAACAAGTGCCATTTGTGTGATCTTCGTCCTCTCCATACCGCTCAACTTCCAGTTCACAACTTCAGAACAAAGCTCGAATATTTAATGGAAAATGAGGTCATACATTTTTCATTAAATATTCTAGTTTCAGCTGAATTGAGGTTTCAGGTGGAAGTTTTGGGGTTGGTTTTGTTGGTAGCCGGAAGTTTGTCGGCAACTTCAACTTCCGATGAGAACAATTTCCTAAAGGGGAAGTTGGTCTGCGAAGTTGAGGTTCAACTTTGAACCTGATGTCTGCTGTGGTTCTACTTAAAGCAATTGTAGTTCTAGCAAAAGTCTTTGTAGTTTAATTCCTCATGTAGCTACTGTGTAGTTTTTTTTTGTTATGTAGCGAGTGGTTGGCATGGGCAGCAGGTGGTTTGGGTATTTTCAGCCTGTGGTTGTTTTCAGGCAGGCTGTGGCATACTCCTTGATGTATGTGATGTCTATTACCTTATTATAGTCGTCTTTATTCAATTTGTTTGTAGCCCCTTTGCCTTTCTTCATTGGATTTGAATGCCATCAGAGTTGGAAGGGACAAGCTGATGGCTTGATCAAATAGCTAAACCACACAGTGGCTGTGTTTTGCTTTGCTGGCAATCTGCTCTTGATCTCTCTCGCTTCGTACCACCTCTCCCAGGCTCTCTGTCATCAATGGGCCGGCAATCCAAGCTGGATAGAGAGAAGATAAAGAAGAAGGAGGCTGTTCCTCGTTCTGGTAGGCTGTATCTCATCAATGGTATTCTCAATTAGCTTAATCATTCAATCTCTGCAGTCTCAGGCTCTCTGTCATCAATGGGCCGGCAATCCAAGCTGGAAAGAGAGAAGAGAAAGAAGAAGGAGGCTGTTCCTCGTTCTGGTAGGCTGAATTTCATCAATGGTACTCTCAATCGGCTTAATCATTCAATCTCTGCAGTTTTGGCATATCTCGATAAGAGACTTGCAGTATCCACTATCATAGATCTGGAAGACATCAATGCTTTCGTAAAGGATATTATCAAGCTGCGGCATCTACCTGAGATGCAACCTGTATGAGTTTTCTTGACTTGCTTTCACAAAATTCTGTCGGACTGAGATTATCGTAAGGATCCTTCTCAACTTCGGCAGCAGCTACGATACTGCATGACACTTGCCCAGAATCATGGCAAACCTTTGCTCTTTAGCCGGCTGAGCCGCATTTCCGGTATTGTCTCGAATCATATCCGTCCAGCTGCCTCGCATCAAGATAAACGGACTTTGCTAAGCTCTCTTCCTTTCTCTTATGCAGTGTGCCCCTTATGAGCTTGTTTTTCCAGGTCCATAGGCTGAATCTTGCCTGCTCCCATCACCGAAGCCTTGCCGAAATGCTTGATGGCTACCCCATTGATTCGGAGGCGCCGCTAGGTACTCTCTTCAATCCTCGCATTATCGAGCGCACTCGGGACTTTCATTTTGGCCCCCGGACCATGAAAAATACCATTCTCACAGATACCCGTTCTCGATCCGATCCACGGGATTTCGTCTGCGATGCAGAGGCAGGTTTTTATCGTGTCCCAGTCACAGAGTCGGTGATTTTTTTCGCAAAAGATAAAGGTACATACAATTTTTTGTTCTACCTGCTTGCTTGATTCTACTGACCATCATCTGCAGATGGCAAAGTTGGCGCTGAACTTATCGTTCTCCGCGATGTATTCGGTGACAGTTCCCCCGAGCGCGACAAACTTCTTGAATGGTACCAGCATACAATCGAGCATGCATGTGCTGAGCGGCGTGACGTGCGGGTAAGTTTGCACAGTCTTCGCAGCTTTACGAGTGCTGATAAAGCCAGCCAAACCATCCTGGTCATATGGCACAGGTTGGCTACAATGCAGGTCCATATCATGCTCGGGTATTCGGTACAGCGAAAAGTTATACGAAAAATCTCGACGAAGAGACTCGAACGGAACATGACTTAGATGCTATTGCAGCTATCACCATTCTTTGGGCGCTTGCGAAAGCTTTGGCCCCAACTGACATCACAGAAGCTATTGAGAAAACCCTGGCTGACAGCGGAATGCCCAGAATCGCGACTCGAGATGTGCCCCCAGGTAAATATGCTGCTTTTGCTACAACGGTCTCTGAAAATTTCTGTAGGAACTGGATATCGTATCATTCTCGATGGTCAAACCTACTTGTTTCCCTTTTTTGACCGATCCCCACCCGAGGGCTATCTTACGATCGACTATTCAGCGTGAGTGGTACTGCCGCCTGTGGTCTTATGGTGTGGCTGAGAATTCTGCCTGCAGATCTCTCCATACCGACCCTGCATATGTTCCAGGTGCATGTGCTATTAGCCTCAATGTGGGCCGCAAAGTCGACGCTCCCGAGCATACTTCTTCCCCTGCTGTGTCTGCGCCCTCAATGCGTTCTCGCCTTCGGTCAGGTGCAGAGAAGGGTAAAGGCTCTAGTTCACCGTCTTTGGACCCCTCTGTCGACAACTCTGCCCTCTGGCCAGCGGAGGCCGAACCGACACCGGAAGTGTGACGTCACATGTCACGCTTTCCGTGAATGTGGGGGATTGGATCCCCCACACCCCCTCCTTTTCGCTGGCGCTGGCCTTTCCGCTGGCGCTGGCCCTTTCGCTAGCGCTGCCTTTTCCGCTGGCGCGGGGCCTTTTTTTGTCTGATTTTTTTTTTTTTCCCCTATATCTAACAATGAATTTAAGTAATTTGAAACCAACTACTTATTATGAGTACATGAGTTAGTAACTTACTGTAAGATAATGAAAAATTGGAAGAGCATTTGCGGGCGCCGGCCCGGACGGCTGGGGTTTTCCACCCCAGACCCCGACCGCTGCGCGGGGCTTCCGCTCGCCGCGGGGCCCACTGCGTGGTGCTTCGCTCGCCGCTATGGCCCACTGCGTGGCGCAGCCGCTCGCCGCGGAGGCCCACTGCGTGGTGCCAGCGCTCGCCGCGAGGCCCGCTGCGCGGTGCTATCCTGTTGGAGGTGTTCGATAGACTAGGACATGTGGGGGGAGGAAGGCCGACTAAAGCCGACACGGAAAGCGTGATGATGGTCACGCATCACGTCACACTTTCCGGTGTCAGTTCGAATTCCCTGGCCAGCAGCAGGAGGTGGAAACTTTGTTGATATGAGTCTTCGTGTCGTCGTGGAACAGGCTACAGGCACACTTTTCATTTTCGACCCTACCCACAAGCATGGTACAACTCGTCTATGTGGTGCACACAACTACACAGCATCCTTCACATTCTCGCAGCGAATCATGGAGGCATTTGAGAAGGCAAAGTTGGGGGCTCAGATCGAGGCTGGCAAGGGTGCTGGCGATGGAAACTTTGATTTTGCGAATGTCTAGTAGTTTTACGACTGTAATAACTACTTTTTCCACAAACGAAGAATGATCAAACTCTCGAGTTTAGTGAAGGATCAAATCCATCAAGTAACACATTCAAATTCCGAGCCTTTCTGCCGACCATATCTTGGGTCAATTTTGCTGCTGCCACCTCTCTCTGATCGCTAGAGTGTTTGGAGGGGATGATGCCTGTCTGTGCTGGACCACCTGGACCCCATACAAAGCAAATCGTGTCCCAGAACTCGTAAAGCTCAGCATTCGCTGTGTTGGCAGCTGAGCATATGAGTTAAGTATGACAGTCGGCATATAGATTCAGCGTCTCTCACCAGGTACTCGATCAGTTGGCCACACACGCTTGGATGCATTGACAGCGTCAGTGAACCACAATGTTTTCCTGGAAAAATAGGTTTCGCCCCAGCCGAGCTGTGCCAAGATTTCGTGAAACGAAACCTCGAGTCCACCTGAGAACTGGTGCTCGCGATGCTGGGCAGAAACACAGAATTTGGCCAGAATGCGTGAAGTAGCATCCCAGCTACGAATGAGAGGAATAAGGCTTTCGCGCCTCCGACCGGTCCGATCTGCCTGGCTAATCTCGGCATCTGTAATTCCAAGCACTACACATGCATCAGCAAATGTAGTTCCTGGTACCAAAAGATCGCTAAAACAAGCAGGGGGAACCTCTGAGATCGGGGACTGGGAGTAGTCGGATGGGGAAACCGACTGCTGGATATGTCGGTGAAATGTGACCAGACTAGGAACAGGGGAATTATGGCGAGAGCTTGGGGTAGAAGAGAGCTGGGAAGACAGTCGAGAGGGATAGGAATTTTGAGGGAGCCAGAGGGCAAGAATGAAGTGGTGCCGAAAAGAGGAGCTTCCTCCAGCAAACCGGACTGCCCAAGTCCTGATGTACTCCAGGGTTTTAGGGTGTGTCATATCCACAGCAAATATGAGCTCGCTGGCATTGCCACTTGGTATGTCGACAGGTGCAGCTGCAGGATTGATGGGAGGGAACATTTGAAAGCCATACGATGTTGCCTGCCAGCCGTTGCCAAAATAAGGAACACGAGTCGTAGCCACCTGCAGATGGACAGCAGAACTAAGAGCTGTCTGGATTATGGCAGGTATTCCATGCAGCAAAGTCGGCCCAGTTACAGCAATTCGCACTAGGGCAACCAAAGCTGACACAGTAATTGCACTGATACCCTCTTTCTCGGTGATCAAAGTGCTGAGGGCATCGAGCGATTGCAGCATATAAGTCTCAGGGCAGCTTGAGGCTGCAGGGTCTGCTACGACTGCGATGGTGCAGGAAATTTTCTGCATGAGAGAGTCCATGACTAGGGCTGAATGTTAGCGAATAAAGGGCCTAAATGAAATCATCTATACCTGGTCCACCGAATTCGGTGTAGAGCTGATATGGATCTCCATCCATGCTGCTTCTTCGCTGAATCTGTGTGTCGGACGAAAAAAGAAGATGTCACATCATATGATAGTGACTGTCACTCTTATCAAACCCATCGCAATCTTGATCTTGACCTCCTATGTCGCAGCCCCCAATCCCCCCTGCCCATGAGCTTTTGGAAGCTTTTCGTCTCCATTTCCACCAGTATCACCGTGCAGTTGATGAAGCTGTCTCTAATCCCACTGATGAGGTGGTGCTCTCGCGACTACACGATGATCTGCAGGAATATACAGCACTGGTTGCAGAGGTCAGTCGCTGCTGCTTTCACATGCTTACAGACAGCTACTGAGCATATCTGAGGACAGCATTCCCATATATTCCCCCTCGAAGAGCTTTCTGTTTTACAGCAAAATCTTGCTCTCATGCTCAATGATGTTCGCGTCCAACACCAGCAGGCTTTGGATGCATCCCACCACGGACGACCCACTGTCATCGAAAGAGTTCACAGTGGACAACGGGGACGGCCTCGCATTGAAATTGATCCCCAGTTTCTGCAGTTTGCTCATGAGCACCGGTCCACAACTGGGATCAGCCGATTCCTCGGTGTTTCACGCAGCACTGTGCGCTCTGCTCTTCTGCAGCATGGGTTGGTAGCACCACAGCCTGCTCCTTTCGCTGATGAAGCCCCTGCGAGTGAACCTGACGACATTCTGGATCCTCTCTTCCCCATCCCACAAAATCTCCCCGATGATGCTACCTTTCAGCCAGTATCTAATTCGGCAGGAGAAATCTCCACAATTGCCGACTGGGAACTCGACAGTCTACTATTACGACTTCGAACTCATTTTCGACGTGCTGGAATCACTATGCTTGACGGTATGTTGCACCGACTGGGCCACCGGGTACCGCAGACTCGAATCCGCGAATCACTGTCCCGAATCGACCCTGTCCACCGTGTCTTTCAGCGGATCCGAATTCGTAGGCGCGAATACCGGGTTGCTGGTCCGAACTCATTATGGCATCATGACGGCCAGCATGGTGATATCGTTTTTTATTGGACTTTGTTTTTTCTGTGCTGATAGAAAATACCAGGTCTGATTCGATGGGGAATCGTGATCCACGGTTTTATTGATGGCTATTCCCGCCTTATTACTGGGCTGCGGGCCAGCAACAACAACCGTGGTAGCACTGTTCTAATGCTATTTTTGGATGCTGCTGCCCTATATGGTGCTCCGTCGCGTATGCGGGGAGATCATGGTGTTGAAAATATAGAAGTTGCAGCATGGATGGAAGAGAATCTCGGAATACGCCGTGGATCATATATCTGGGGACGGTATGAATCTGCCAAAAATTGCAGCCGGATTTAGTGCTTATATTTGCCTGGAAAAACAGGAGCATACATAATGTGCGCATCGAGCGTCTCTGGGTCGATGTTACGGCTCAAGTTGGCGCTGTCTGGAGCGATCATTTCACCCTGCTCGAGCTCCACCATGGTCTTGACATCAACAATGCCAATCACATCTGGCTTCTTCACCATCTTTTCATCCCCACTATCAATGACCAGCTTACATTTTTTATGGGAGCCTGGAATGAACACCGCATTCAGATTCGGAATGGCCCCAACCGTAGCCCCGCGGATATGTTCGGGTTCGATATGCTTGTCCATGGTGCCCGTGGTCATGCGGTGAGTGAAAATCTCAACGAGGAAGAACTCGAAGTCTACGGTGTGGATTGGGAGGGCCTGCATGACGAAACTTTGCTTGATTCGCAGCGCCAGAATAATACCGCAGAAAATGGCTGGACATCCTGGATTGGACGCACTGGACCTCCAGAACACCTTAACGAGGTGCCTGTTGAAGCTCCCGAGGGTCCGTTCAGTGCAATAGAGCTCAGTTTACTGGAGAATGCAGTTGCTCCATGGCGTGGTTTAGCTGCTGATAGCGACATTGTTGATTTATGGAACCATGGATTAGCTAGCTGCCGTACCATCAATGGAAACATTTTTTAACTACTCTCCCACCATATATGTACCACAGCGGAGAAAAAATCAAGTATTTACTTTTCTTGGTAAAATGCTTTGCAATAAGGAGCAAAACCCCACTGTGGCGAAGGAAATGTGCATACAGCGAGCACTCACACAGTGGGGTTTGAACCTGTGTTAAAAGGAAATTACCAAACCAGCAGCACATACCAGCCGACGTTGAACACAGAAGGGGGCATACTACCACTAGACTATTGAAGACTTGTTTTAGGTTCTGCAGGAAAGGTCCACCTCAAGCAACTCAACAATAGATTACCCAAATAAAATTCAATTAAATTGAAGACAATAATTCAGGATTTGCTGAGGCAGCAGTATAGGGTGAAAATAAAGAAGAAGGATTAGCCAAATTAGAAAAGACACTTGTAATAGGCAAGTATGAAGAGAATCAATAGTAGGTAGGATAGTATGTCGAGAAAGAGAGAACACAAACAAAAACCATTGTGAGTCAAGCTCGGTATTGTACTAGCTAAAAGTGTGGGCAGCAATGCCATTGAGTGACTGGCATAGAAGCCAATGATGAATGAAAAGACGACGAGTAGGGGCCTCAGTGGTGGGGTAAGTAGCTCGGGCAGCCTTCAGAAGAAAGGAAGCAGGAATACGAGCCTCGAGAAAACAAGTGCGAAACGAGACTGTGCCACTAGCAAGAAGAGCTGGGCGAAGGGAGGCAGGTTTGCCCCCGAGGTACAAAGCATCATTGTCGTCAACGAGAACAACCTATAAGTAGGTCAGTATTTAAATAAACCAGCGATATAGTACCTGCCTTGATACTACCCGAGTCTCTCGCCAGGAAAGGCGACCCCGAGATTGCCCACGACCACATCTGCGACCGAAACTTGGAGTCGGTGATATGGTTAAGATCGACGACACTGGGGAAGAGCCCCTGACTTCTAGCCTCCTCAAACAGTGTGGGGCATGGAATGCCTGAGCCTGTGAAATAGTCGTAGAGCATGTCGGCGAGTGACTCCCCTCCCATGGCCTCAGCAATGGGCTGGGCAAGGTCATCCCCTGCTGTAATCGAAAGGCGAGCAGTCAGAGCCAGAGGGCCAACGACAGAGGCCATGACATTGCTGAGAAACCTGTCTGAGCCACCGACAAAGCCACGAAGATACTAGACATTTAAATGAGCTGTGAATCGGCTGCATGTAAAAGAGGACTAACTCGAGTGACAGTGAAGCCATTTCGGCAGGGCAGGCGAAAGTTTCGAGCAGTGGCCTGAACATCAGGGTGCGAGGGTGGCTCCGAACCGACAACACTGCGATAGACAAGCTCAAGACCGATCGCATCGTGGGATGGCTGGTCTCGGCCCACAAGCGATGATAGCTATTGCATAAATCATAAGTGAAAATACTTGAAGCGATACACCAGCTCGTACCTCGAGACCCAGGTAAGCTGCAAGATGAGAACGAACAGTGGGGGTGCTGATGTCCCCAGTCGGCCCAGCTTCGACCCAGCTGTCGCCAACAGCTCTGACGAGTGGGTGCCAGACACTAAGAAAGTCGCGAGTGAGGGAATTAAAGTCGCAGTCATTGAGAAGGAACTGCAGAAGGCCGACACTGATAGGGTATGGGGCAAGACCTTTGATCATGAGGAGCGACCACATAGCTGCACCAATACCGATCATCCTCTGGCGAGGACCAGAGGAAAAGGTACCGAATCCTGCTGATCGTATAGAGAGAAGAGAAAGGCTGCTATCAGCACGAGTGGTGAGCCACTGGTCGCTGGTCTCGAGAGTTTTCTGGAAGGCTGCATAGAGAACTTCTCGCATGATGCCCTCTCCCGATGACACAACCCTCCCATTGTCGGGGTCGGTACTAAAGCCCAATCAGCATGATAGAAAGCGATAGCAGGGAGATGAGTATACTCACATAAGGACAGACTGATCGACTAGAAGGACCGAGGTAAAGTCACCTTCATCGACACAGTGGCCAACTTTGGCAAGAAACTGCTCAGCGACATCGTCAACTGAATGGCCCCGATAAGTAGCCGAAAGAGGGGGGGTTCCACTCGTTGCAGCCTCGTAAATGTGGCTAGAGAACATAGTCGTAAACTGCACTTCACTGCTTGGTCGGTTCCATTCATTTGACCAAAGAGCCTGAGGAAAAGGAACGACAGGGGGGACAGTGGGAGAAGGGAGAGGGGCATGAGTGCGACCTAGAGCTCCAGTTGTGATACTACGAAGGACCTAAGCAGGATTCAGATACGAAACTCTAATGTGAAAAGGTGCTCATGGCAAAACTCACTCGGGTTGGCTGGGCAGGAGCAGGACTCTCTCGCAGATTTTCGAACTCATCATCTCCATCGTCATCGACCTCAAGCCCCAAGTCGTCATCATCATCGCTCTCACCACAGGAAGAGTCACCATCAGCATGAGGGTATGGCTCATGCACTCGATCCCGAGGGAACATTGTGTAGATTCGCTGGGAGAGGCAGTGGTGCCGACGAATTGTCTGGTGGTCACCAGGGAGCGAGAATGAGGCTGTGACAGTAGGCTGTCGCATAACTAAAGAAAGGGTAAGCTGCTGATGCCTCCATCGTAGTGGTGAAGGCTTACCGAAGTGAAGGAGCAGACAGTTCTGACCTTCGAATGTTGTGATACATAGACTGGGAACAGCAAACTGAGTGCGATTTGCTGCCACTTCGCCAAGTGTTTCAGTCCCTCGGACAGGTGCTCGACGAAGACGAATTTGATTATCGCTAGGACGAGGGACTCCCCTATTGACGACATAGAGAGGAGCAAGAGCCTGGTTCTCGTGGGCCTGGAGGAGAGTGCTCGAAGGCGAGGTGAGTTCAAACTGTCGGGATCGAAGCTCGTGAACAATGTTCTGAATATGAGCAGTGAGCGACAGTGTTGTCTCGGAAGTTTGCACGACTACGAGGCCAACAGAGTTCATCACTGCGATGAATGTGTCGGAGAGGAACCTCATGAAGTAAAGGTCGCCTTCAGAGCCATTTTCCTAGAATAGAGTAGTCAGACACCAGCTTGCAGCTACAATAGAATAAACCCTTAAACAGACTTACTTGGGGGGGATAGATGAGATTGAGAGTCCGAATAGTTGTCGAGTTCCCTGAGGTTGTAAGGCATGAAGCAATGTCGGGAACACGAGGAAGACTCGGAGGGGCAGTAGCAGTGCCTCGGGGGCGACGACGAGGAAGAGCAGGCTGCCGAGGAAGTGAAGATGCTGCATGGCTGAGTCGGGCCTGATTCACGACTGAAGTCAAAGAGGCCGATGACGACGAGGCAAGCTGAGGCAGAGGGGGAAGCTGCACAGGAAGCGAAGATGGAGCTGTGCGAAGACTGTGATAGGGTTGGATCACAGGGACCGATGGAATTGGGGCAGGGGCAGCAGGAGCTGAAACAGTGGGCTGACTTTGCAAAACTGAGGGGTGAGTCGATGCTGGGGGAAGAAGTGGAGCAGATGGTGCAGGCTGGGAGGGTTGAGACGACTGTCCTGCTGCCATGGCTGTAAGCAGAGGCTGGGCATTGCCTGCGAGCAGCTGTAGCAGCATGTTGGCGACATTTTGGTTGTCCATTTCTGCTGGGTCGTTACAGATGTAAAGTCGTTAGGATAGAAAGAAAACACACAGATATTAAAGCGAGATAAAGAAAGAGCTAAACGATTCGCACATCAATACACTTGCGAGTCAATGAAGCACAGAACTCACTGAGGTATATTTTTGTGTGTCTGTGAGTCAGCAGTCGAAAAGAGTGGGCAAGAGACAGACACTGGTATTAAATTTGAGTCGCCAGTATATATGTCGGATGAGATACAGGCTTATGTTGCACAGTGTGAAGCGACATTCTGTTTGCCGAGCCAAAAGACACCCTTTTTTGGCCTTGTGAATAAGCGAGTCGAGTAGCCGAGAATAAGCACCCAAGAGCCGAGACAAACAACCAAAAGGTGTGGTATTAAGCGACAAAACTTCGTCTGAGTTACCTACAATCTTCCAGGGCTTGTCAACTTGAAGTGAGACAGAGTGCTGAACTTCAGATACGACAGCCGACTTCGATGTTGTTGTGGTGATGCAAAACCTCGCTGATGTCACAGAATGTTCTGTCACATCTATCAACTTCGTCTCACTGAGTTCATTTCAAAGCTCGAATATTTAATGAAAAATGAGGTCATACTGCGGCCTCGAGGTCCTTTTGGGTTGAAACTAGAATATTTACTGAAAAATGAATTTATACTTGAACCGCAAGTGCGCTACTCCTCGGAACCCGTGACCCGAAGTCACGATCAAACGTGTTTGCCGAAGCGGAGGGAACGGAGTTTGAAAAGTCAGTTACTGAACCTCAGAACCGCCTCAGTAATCGCCCTCATATTCACCTTCAAAACTCTTCTGCTCCTGATGAATCTGGTTGGAGTGACTCAGCGGCCCTGTTTTTTCTGGATTATTGATTTTGACAGCTGAAGCTTATACTCACTGGATAGTGGTAAGTATATCGAAGACACTGGCAGTAGCACAAAGTCTGGTGATTTTTTTTGAAGTTGCTCAAAGCATTCCCTGAGCCCCGGTACTGGTGACAAAGTGCTTGTAACTTGAGGAGACTTGTTACAAAACTTGATGCTTACTGAATTCTTTCTTCAAGTTAGTGAGCAAGCAACCATTGAGTATACAGTGCCAAGCATCACATCACGGTTCCTTTTTTTGGCGGGGAACGGCATCAAAAGTTGAACTCGAAACTACATTATGCCGTCATCACCATTCAACTTAAAAACAGTGTAAAATGTCTCTACAGTGCCAAGCATCACTTCTCCAACACTGCTTTTTCAGCCGAACATAAATTTTTGTGATTTATTTCTGATTTTCTAAGGAAGGAAAAGATTTGTAAGCATCTGCATTCCGGAGCCCTATACCCAAGAGGTGGGCGGGTCAAAATCCGCGGATATCAACCTCCCAAATCCGAGACCACCCCCACCCCCCCCCCTGGAAGTCGGACCGAAGGAAGTCGGACCGAACACCGCAGCCAAATTTTCAAGTGACGTCAAAGCCAGGTCAGATCAAATCATTGTTTGGGAACCAAACACCGTCCCTCGAAAAGTGCTTTATACAATGCATACCCTACAGAATATTACAAAGACTGACCCAGTCGACTGGCATAGCATAAAAATGGGGAGTTTTGGTTTTAAGTTCTGCCTCAGCATTTGAACTGGAGTCGAGAAATGCAATCCGACCGAAAGTTCAGTTGAAACTCAAAATAGGTCGGACCGAGGTCCGCGCCTTCGGCCGAGGGGAGGTTGATATCCGGGATTTTTCGGCCGCCCACCTCTTGCCTATACCGATGAATGGGGAAGCAAGCTTCCCCACTGAAAAATGAATTTATACTTGAACCGCAAGTGCGCTACTCCTCGGAACCCGTGACCCGAAGTCACGATCAAACGTGTTTGCCGAAGCGGAGGGAACGGAGTTTGAAAAGTCAGTTACTGAACCTCAGAACCGCCTCAGTAATCGCCCTCATATTCACCTTCAAAACTCTTCTGCTCCTGATGAATCTGGTTGGAGTGACTCAGCGGCCCTGTTTTTTCTGGATTATTGATTTTGACAGCTGAAGCTTATACTCACTGGATAGTGGTAAGTATATCGAAGACACTGGCAGTAGCACAAAGTCTGGTGATTTTTTTTGAAGTTGCTCAAAGCATTCCCTGAGCCCCGGTACTGGTGACAAAGTGCTTGTAACTTGAGGAGACTTGTTACAAAACTTGATGCTTACTGAATTCTTTCTTCAAGTTAGTGAGCAAGCAACCATTGAGTATACAGTGCCAAGCATCACATCACGGTTCCTTTTTTTGGCGGGGAACGGCATCAAAAGTTGAACTCGAAACTACATTATGCCGTCATCACCATTCAACTTAAAAACAGTGTAAAATGTCTCTACAGTGCCAAGCATCACTTCTCCAACACTGCTTTTTCAGCCGAACATAAATTTTTGTGATTTATTTCTGATTTTCTAAGGAAGGAAACCGACCAAAAGAATGCGTTTGGCGTCGAGAACTCACTTTTTCCCACGGTGTTTCACTTTTTTTCGCGTCTGGAAAAAAATAAAATCATGCTTTTGGCTCTAATTTTGGATGGATTGAGGCCAGATGTGTCTAGATGTGTTCAGTAGTGATGCAGAAACCCAGAAAAAGTTGTAGCCGAGTCTGCTCTGACCTACCGGGTGATCCGCCGAACGTTGGGGCGCCAAAGTCCGGGACGCACGTGACCTTAACCCTAGGGAATTTGATGATGGCATCAGCTATCATTAGGGTTTGTTTCGCTTTTTCGGAGGTGAAAATACAAAAGCTTGTTCAATTGCCAAGATGAGTGGCACTCGGAAACATTCGGCGCGCAGTCCGAAGTCACATGACAGTGACAGTGACGGCTCCCCGAAGTCCGAGGCCTCAGGCCAGGACTCCAGGACAGTGCTTACAAACCACCTGGACGGAGATTTGTAAGCATCTGCATTCCGGAGCCCTATACCGATGAATGGGGAAGCAAGCTTCCCCATCAAGCTTCCCCATCAAGGAACTTGGCTAAATTTTGGGGTAAAAATGACACAGCTGTGTATTCAGGGTGCGGAACATGTCTAAATTGGTCCTGAGAGCTATGAGGATAATGCATAAAATCCCAGCCTACCAAGTCGGTGGACACCAAAAGTCGATGCATAATGAGGTTTATGCATTTTGACCTCATGCATTATGAGATATCCGACTGTAGCATATAGGTGGAAGGAGATGCGGTAAAACACTGCCAACAACTCACTCAACGACCTCTGACCCTTTTCCGCTGCCAGAAAGGCAATATAAAATATGTAAATTTTTGTTTCGTCGATTTGAGACATCACTGATCCCATCAATGATGGGACCTATTTGACGTCGCGAGCGGAGCGAGCGCAACGGGGTTTGGGGCGGCCAGCCCCAACAAGCTTTAGCTCCCTGCCTCCGGCACGGCCGACTCGCACTAAGGATTAAAAATTTACAACGTCACGTGCTATAAGCCACGACCACGAGTCCACGACAACAACACGACGACCACACGACGCAAAAAACGTTGCCACAACGTGCGGCAAACTAGAAAGGGCCATGTTGCTTTTCGATCCCTTCCTCAGTCTCTTTCGCCCGCGAATTCGACAACACCCCAAAATGGCCCCTCTCATCCACAGCTTAACTCCCACCAAGTTCATTACCGACGCTCTTGTCAACTCAGTGCTGGAGTTCACTACGGACTCCTGGCTTGCCAGACTTTCAGCAGTCGGCAGTGACGAATCTAGGCTGTTCGACCTATCTCAGCTGGTGGTCGAGCGAGTAGACCATTTTCGGCTTATTGGCGGCACGAAATCGACCCACGAAAAAGTCGCATTTGTATTCTCGCTGTTGGGCCCCACCGACCGCTTTGGTTTGCAATCCGCAAGAGACACTCGGGCAGGTTGTATAGATAGGACGGCCAGCGACCTGGACTCGAGGTCCCAATTAGGGTGATGTCATTATGTTGGCCCTCAACTTGTTTTTCTGACTACGCTACTTTAGACTATTCTGTGCTGACTCGACCGTCAAACTGGGCGCCCGATGCTTGGCTGTTGACAGGGTCTTCATCAATAGCGGCTACGACCGTCTGGGTTTAGAGCCCGGCACAACGGTGGAAGGTTTACCAAACGGAGGAAAATATCATACAGCCCAGTATTTCATCATTCCCCGTGGAGCGCCCGCTTCGGACCGCTTGACAGTCCTGGACTGCGCAATTCTGGCCTCGGTGATTTCTGATAGGGCCAGAGACTACAGCAGCCTCAGTTATATGTGCTGCTGGTATGCAACAATGTTTTTCCTTTGTGCCCACCGTATCTGCTCCGATCGCAAGATTGCCCCCCCCCATCCAAGACAAAAAGCTCAAAAGTACTGGTAAATGGGGGAAGTTCACCCTCATTGACTATCACACCGGTCGTCTCAAGCTGCCAAATGGCGCCTCTTTTGAAGATACCAAGCAATCATTCGAGCGCAGTATGACACGCAGGCAGGTTCCTCCTGCCCAGATAGCTTCGATCTTAGCCACTTTGGGTGCCGACAAGAGCCATGCAGAGACCGAGACCGAGGCCTGGATCATGGGACCTGATCCTATCTCTGTGGTCATCGAACTGTTCAATGCCCGGCGATGCCAGCTCATGCTCTCTATGAAGGCTGACATTGCACGTGCCGTTGCAGTCAGGACAAGAGCCGCACGAGAAATTGCCGAAGCAAAGGCGGAGGCGGTGGAAGCAAAGGCTGAAGCTGAGGAGAAGGTGGCGCGGGCAAATGAAGAGGCAGCGCAGGCGAAGCGCGAGGCGGAGGAGCTGAGAGCACTTCTTGCCCAGCTCCGCGTGGAGCGCGGAGACCCCGCCCCGGTCTGACATGGCCAAACTAAGTGCTATGCTCCGCTGCAATATGTTCTGTTCCAGTCTTCCTGTAAAGTATAGGATTGTTTTTGCACCATTTTCAAACGAGAATGGAAGCGGCTAAGATAGAGAGCATGGGATCCCCGCACCTTACTTAAGCACGTTATGTAACGCTTATTAATCGTTCCCACGGCCAAATCCCCAGTCGCTCAAAAAAAAATTCGTGCTCTTTCCGGCCTGCACTTAGCAGCAGAGCGTCATACTCTCCCTCTCAGATCGACACCGATAAGCCTCAATATGACTCGGGACGTCCGAACGAGTCATTGAGAAGGTATAGTAGAATACTCTGCTACTTTCCTCAAGGTTCCATTGAGTTCTTGAATATTCTATAGTTGATCCTTGTAAAAGGGAGTCGTTCCCTCATGTAACGACAGCTCTTTCTTACCTCTATTAATCTACGTAGATTTACCGTAAACCTTGCGTGAACTTAAGTCACTGTGCAAAGTATTCATCATGAAATTCATGCAGATTGTTATGAAATTCAGGTTTCATGATGTTTTGTCATGAACGACGTTATGAATTTCAAGACGGCTTTCATGATGCTCAGAACCTTGCTTTTGTGACAATATGGATTCATGACAAAACATCATGAATTTTCGTCATGAAACAACTACTCATTTTTTTTCTGCTAAGTCCACCAGATGTTGGGTGCATAGTGTGCTCATCCCAGTGTTACACCAATACATGGTGCTAGTAGGTCTGTCAACTACAGCCTACTGAAAATCGGTTGGTTAAAAAGTCAATAGCTCAGCCAACAACTAGAGAACAGATACGCTAGCGACATGTATGGACTGGAATCCCATGTCCTTCAAAATCTTCATTAGTCTAAGAGTAATAATCCGTGTTGCGCTGCGCCACCGCAGTGCGGCGGTCCGGCGTTCGACTCCGGCTGCCGGTAGCCCACTTTATTTGCCCCGCCCTGGCCTCCTTTTCATGATATTTTGCCCTGAATTTGTTAATGAAACATCATGAAAAATCATTATGAACAGCCCCATAATCCTCATGAAAACACGACTCCGAGTCATGATGTTTTGTTATGAATTTCCGATAAATCACTATGACTTTCCGGACAAATCGTCAGGAAAGTCATGACGAGAAACATCATGAATTTCGTGACCCTTGGTTGGCACAGTGAGTGAAGCCTCGCGCTCTCTTCAAGATCTATCGAGCTAGTCTCAGAGTTGTAAAGCCGCGCGCTTACTCCTCCAACTAGAAAGCAACTCATAACTGGTTGATATTCCCAGTTCGTCTTAAGAAGAATCAGATCTCTTACGACAGTTGTTCAGGTAAAACACCTTGATTTATATAGAGATTCATTGATACTCAAGTTACATTTCCGAAACTAACCCGGATCTTCAACACTGGTGGACACATTGGGAAATCTCTTGCTTAATCAGGTACGTTTGTCATTAACTGTTCATATTATTTTCCTATCCAATGGCTACCACAACCCATTCTCCTACCATCGATCCTACCGATTCTTCTACCCCGCAACCTTCTTCTCGCGATCCTCCGCCGCACATGTCACCCAATCGCTCGGCAGCTGGAACACCTTCCTCGCAGCGTGGAGATGCAAACGTTGAGGAGATCACGCTCGATCCGCTCATCGATCTGCAGCACGCAGTAGATGACGAACTCATCAGCGATGATCCACCTCAGATGGTCACAATTTTGTTCCCTACCCTGAAGCCTCTTGGCCGAATTGGGGGTAACACTACAGTTCTTGCACGGCGCGCGGATGCACTCACCAAAGGTGCGCATGCTATCAATAAAGGGTTTCTGCACCAAGCAGTGAAACCTTCTCGCAATATAGCGGCTGATCAATTCCCAAAGCAGTGGGAAGCCCTCAACCGTATTCTGCGGGACTTAGAAAGGCTTACCTTGATTGACGGCACGTTTGTATATCGCCTTCGCGCATCGAATTATAAGATTCTACTTCGTGCCCTGGAGACAATGCGCCGCGAATGTGAAAACTCGTTCGTTTTGGAAGAAAAAACTCCGCCTGCCTTACCTCAATGGGGTGATAAGGATGATATCAAAGATGTTTTTCGTCCAAACGACTTCGAGATTCTTGGTGTTTGCTTCCGAGTTGAGGTTGAGAATTTCCTGATGCTTGCATATAAGTATTATGACTTTCAACGCCATCAACCACGCGATCGTGATCCTGACATTACAGAAGCCGCTTCGAGAATCTATTCCTCGCAAGAGAATGTTACTGCTAAGCCGGAACCTCCGACTACTCCGACCTTTGCTGACAATAGACGAGAGTCGCAGCAATTCAATCCTTACGGTGTTCCGAGAATGGCTTCAACACCGCCGCTTCGTGTTCCACGCCACTGGAAGTCAGCGTATGATGAATCTACCACTTATCCGCTTACCCAGGACACAAGCTTCCAAAATCCGCTTCCTACTGGCTTGCCTAGAGGGAATCAGCGAATCTCTGAACTCTTCGAACCTATGGAAGGAATTTTTGAATCAAATCGTTCTTATATTCCGACTATGGAACCTCACGAAGCTGATCAGATGCGTCGCATGAATCCTCAAGGCAATACCCGTAATCCCCGTGAAGCTCGGCAACCTAGCATGTCGAATCCTTACGGTGGTATCCGTCCTCAGCCGGCTGAACCAACTCCACCTCAGCAACCACAAGCCTCTGGAGCTCCTCCTGGAGGTGACCCAGATGATGATGATCCCGATGGTGGAAATGGTCCCGGCCATCCGAATGTTCCTCCTATGCCTCCGCCTCGACTGCCAAGATATAATGCGACTCCTGGGGTAGTTATTTTATATGGTCCTGGAGGAAGCAGAGAGCCTCATTACTGAATTCAAACTAAAAGCTGAGAACGTACCGACGTGGGATGAAAATGTGGACACAATTGTTCGGTGGATTCTCAAGGTTAACGATATCGCGCCTGAATCTGCAACAGTTGCTCCTGGAACGTTTCCAGCCTATTCTAACCAACCATTGACTCGAAAAAGAACGAGACTCGGCCAAATCTCCCGAAACATTGCCTGACTTTCTTAGCCTTGTTTTAGAGGGCTTTCCTCGCTGTTTTTCTCTGTACTTCGTGATAGTAAATTTAGACTAGTTCTCGATTTGATTCGGAGACTCAGAAAAAATCAGACTGGAGCTGATTCACAGTGCCGCGACGAAAACCAGTCGTGACAGACGGTCACAAGATCGTCACAGTTGAATTCTCGTTGCGCGGACCGCGGTGGGCGCTTATCTTATCTGAGTCAGACGAAATTTCGAGACTTGGAAGAAAGTTTCTGTATTTTCTTCTTGTTTCACCCAATTCCCGCTGTTTGTGAAGTAGCCAAGACCGAAAATGCTTCTAATAAGCGGGGTCACACACTGTCACAACATACTCAGTACGGAATGTCCTGAGTCCTACTACCTAATCGGGTAAGCGCCGGCCATCAAACGAGCGTGGTGCTCCGGCTTTCCATACCAAAGAAATTGCCGACAGGCACCGCAGGGCAACACTCGAACATCGGCCATCAGCGCTTCTAGTCTCGAATACCCAGACCTTCCTGCGTAATCCTTGTTGGTAGTTTACGCAGAGCCCGGAGCTCTTTCCTAATCCGTAATTCCAATGACAGTTTTGACGTCTGATTGATTTTCGTGATGATGGATTGGATGTGGGGACTTAGGAAGTGTTCCGATCACCCTCAAAATCAATCAAACGCCAAAACCTGTCAGATTAGGAAGTAGCTCCGATATATCTAATCTCGCCCTCTCGGATTGCGGAGGAACGTCTGGGTATCCGAGACTAAGCGCTTCAGCATTCCCTGGTGCCACTTAAAGCCGTGTGAGCCAGCGAAAAAATACAAGTAGCTCGGCAAAGAAAAGGATTTGTCTGTAAGTGCAATAATATGATGCTTGGTACTGGATTGAGTGTGAATGAATCATCTTCTGGCACCCCTGGCATGCCTCTTGTCAATGGTCAGAACTGCAGCACTAGTACACCAGACACACAGAATTCGGCGCCTTGAAGGGTGGGAATTACCTACCTAAAAAGGAAATTAAGGCCTCTAAGGTCTTAAGGCTTATTAAGGGTTAAGGCTTAATGAGCCTTAAGGGTCGGCCAGACCCAATCTTAAGTCTTAAGGGCGAACACTGGCGATCTCACCTGTCGAGCAGCGAAAAGAGGATGAGTTACGCCGCTTTCTAGTGGTGTGCTTTGCACCATCCCTAGCTACGTCGGAAACGGTGGAATCTCCCAATCAGGCCGGCGGTTCTGCAACTGCTATCCTTATTACGGCAAAAGTCAAAGCGGTGAGGAGTAGATTGGAAACTTACCAGTCCGGTGCTCGTCCCTTCCGAGAGGCACCTGTTACTGTAATATTAATGACTGTAATTTGAAGACCTTTAATTTCTAGAAGCTGCCTTATGGTTGCCTTGAAACTATACTTTCGCGTTCATGTATCTTTCAAATTCAAACTCGATATCCGGTACAACTTCAGGTTTTTCTAGAGGGGATTGGGCACCTACACACCCATATTTCCTCCCCAAAAAATTTTCTCTTCCTTCCAAAACATACGAACATGGAGGGTTGATTTTTCATCGTGCAGATCCTGCTACTGCTGCTCCACCTCTCGGAGCTGCCTTCGCATGGACTACAAAAAGAAAAAGTGGGGGGCTGTAGGGGATGTATAGGGAGTGTGTACCCTAGAGTCTATGCATAGCATAGACTCAGAGGCTGCTGGAGCATTAGCTCTATAGCGCCAGGGATACACTCAACATACCCTGCAGGCCAGACGGGAGCAATACAGGCTGGCCTGAATAGCTACAGGTTGCCGCCTTGAGGGAGGCCTGGAGCGCGGCTAGGGTGATACTGCGAATGCAGTACAGAGTCTATGATTAGAGGCTATGCCTCCATAGCTCTGCTAGTCCCCCCAGCGTGCATACCCCGAGTCAGGGACTCATAGCTGGCGCAGCGTTAGCACAGCCTAGCGCCTGGGATGCACACTAGCTCACACTGCAGGCTAGATGAGAGCAATCGAGGCTGGCCCAAGGATCTTTGTGGAGCACAGATCTGGAGCTTAGCCAGGGTGCACTGCAGGTGCAGTCCAGAGTCTATGGATGAGGTTCATCCTACTGTAGCTCTGCTAGTCCGCCCTGGCTACCAGCTGGCGATAGGCATCTGGACTTCATTGCAGATGCCATTGCGGCAGCCAATAATGCAAAGCATCACTGCCGCATTCTCCAATAAAGCTGGCCAACTTTTTTTTCTTCCCTCCTCCTTGATGGAATCTCTTCATCCTAGGGATGCAGAATTTGGGGGGCCATTGTGATGCTATCCTGGGATGAGCATACTCAATTTCTGCTTCATAGCAGGCACCAACCGTTTGGGGGGCACTGTGACGGGTCTATATAATATTTACTTACTTAAACGCTTGTTACCTTATATTCTGCATGTAGATATTACATAATCTAATCTTGCTTGACCTGAACTACTATGTACGGTTAAGAGGGATCTCAACGAGCGGCGGCGCTACCGCCGAAGGCTAACCACCCAGGACCCGATGCTTGCCTGAACATGCGTATAACTGTTCCATGGCCCCGGTGCTGCGGGGGCTCCTGTCCAGGATCACACGACCCCTAGTCGATGGGTTACAACGGCTGACGAGACACGACTAACAACCGCCAGCGCCCAGAGCGCTGGCTCTCTTCTCTCTATTCTTGTTCCTTCCCATTCCCAAGAAGCCGCCGAACCGACTCGCATCACAATGGAGCCCACCGCGAGGGCTTCCGGGACCGGGAAAGACTTTGAGGCTTCACTCAGCGCTGCGAGCCATCTAGGCTCGGGGAGCTGCTAACGAGTGAAGCACTCAAGGTATACACCTTCTAGCTTGATTTTGGACTGGACTGCTGGACTGGAGCTAGAAGGATTGGGGGGCGCGAGCACGCCCGACGCGATGAGCTGGCACATCGGTATTCTCGGAGGAATGGCAGTCACTGGGTGACTCCTCTCTTCCTCCTCTTCATACTCTATCTACTGCCTAGCTGCGCTCACGCGCAAGCGCGGTAATTTTACGGCTCGTTTGGCGTTGACGCGAGCGCCGCCAACTACGTCAACGGGCGTGACGCAGCACGATGCCGACGGTCTCACGCCCTGACGTGATGACCTTCTTTCTCCTTCCACCACCATCGTCAACGAGCGCCGCCTTAGGCTTGGCTGCTGGTGGTGTTCTCCCTGAAGACCTTCCACTAGGATGTCGTTCTGCCGCCGTCTTCTCTCTTCAAGACACTCCTGGGATGAAGATCTTCGCGACGCAGCGCGCTTCACCATTTCTCCGGTTTTATTCCTCTTGAAGAGTTCGATAACGGGGGGCCGGCCCTCCTCTCTGTTCACCAAGACCTTCGTTTATGCACGCCAAGCCTTAGTGCAACGAATCAAGGGCGGAATCGCTTGCGTACACCTGAGTAGCACCGAGCGCTGTTTTTACGGCTGCTGGTGATACTCTGCTTGTCGATTCCGTGAACGGGGGGCAGGAAGTTAGAGCGTTGGGATGTTGCAAGGATTTCGAGGTGGACGGATGTTTAGTGAGCATTAAATTGGATGTCGCCATTCCTGTCGCTCTCAAAATGGAATGAACGCTGGTTAAAATGCGAATTGGATGACGTCCGAGGAAGCGCTGACGCGTTGCCGTCTAGCTGCAGGCCTCCGACGCTCGTATGTACCCACCAACTCATCTTTGTCGACGATCCATCCGTCAAATTCAAGACCTCTTACTTATGGTACAAGACTGCTGGCTCGCGATAACTACACCATTTGCCGGTTGGTTGTGGGCTGGGTTTGACATATCTATTTACTCGTTAGACATCCTTCCCGCGCGTGCCACCAGCTACGCCAACCAGTGTGACGTAGCTACGACGCCGACGGTCTCACGCTGTGACGTGGCGACCTTCCTGCTTTCTTCTACCACCCTCTCCGACGCTGGCGATGACCACCAAGCGCTGCCTCAGGCTCAGCTGCTGGTGGTCTCCATCTTGAAGTGCTTCACCAAACCCCCGAAGCATTCAAGAACTCTCTTCTGGTGGCCGGAGATTCTTCGCGCTGTGCGCTGTAACTCTTCCGGCCGTCTTCTTTGGAAGATTTCGATAACGGGGGGCCGGTTTCCCCCTTCTATTTCACCTGCGAGCGTATAAGCCGAAGACACCGAGCGCTGCTTAGCGGCTGCTGGTGTCTGGTGCACCTGGAGATACAGGATTGGGGGGCTAGAGAATCAATGGGCTGTCGAGTTTGGAAGGATATCAGGTTGAAGGAAAATGGAGTGAGCATTCATATGGGCGTCATCGCTCGCCCTTCCTGTCCCCTTCAAATGTGGAATGAGAACTCGCTGAAACGCGAATCCATTGAAGTTTGAGGAAGCGCTGATGCTTCGGCATCTAGCTGCATACCTCAAATGTTCATATCGACGACTTCGACACGTTGTTTAGGGAGCTCCTCGCCTTCCTTCCATCAATCCAGAATCATTCTTCAGCAGCGACTGCGGTATTCTGCGTCAACACTTCCATTCACGCACTCTGCTTTGCGAGCGGAAGCCCTTGCTCTTGTGTCCTTCCTCGCAGCAATGAATTACGCTCTCGAATCCGCAATGTCGGCGAGGATTCGAGTCCGACAGCTCCCGTTGATCAACGCGACCTCTGCATGCAGATGGGTTCTCTGGTTTTCTTAGCTCAATGCTTCCACGCTTGGGCTCGGAGAGCTATCTTCGACACTTTCGCGTAGAGATCAAGAACATTCGCGCAGCGCCGCGTGTGGCGAATTAACGCGCTGGCGCATGATTGGAAACGGCGAGCGCCGTTCGCGGCTGCTGCTAGATTCCGACTCACCTTCGTCATCAAGACTTCTGCTTGTGACAAAGACGTGCAATCATAACGCTGTGCGCATGTTTTGGCAAACCCGTCGAACGACGACAGGCTCGTTGCGACCTTTTACCTGTTGAGCGGAGGAACGGGGGGCTAGTCTCCCCCTCCTATTCCTTCCCCTTTCAAGACCTTACACTTTTCTGGGAACTTGACGACGAATCTTTGCACCGCGCCCTATCCCATTCGCCGATTGATTGGGGCTGGTCTCTTCTACCTTCAAAGCCTCTCTCGATGGGCGCAAATTCGGCAAATTCTCTATGCGGAACATACGTTTGGATCTGGGGTTCATCATCTATTCTTATTGCGCGGCTCTGTGTGTCGCACTGCAAACGTAGACATTGAGCGCTGTTCGCGGCTGCTGGTGTTTAAGGTTTGAGCTCTTCGCGTTGAGCGGATTACTTGGGAGGAGGTTTAGGCTTGAGGAATATCGCTGGAACAAATTGTCGACGTGACTCTCGGAAGGGTGTCGACTGTGGGTCTACAGATCGTGATGAAGAGATATCGGGAGGCTCAGAAAGCGTAATATGGTCCGAGGAAGCGCCGCCTAGCGGCTGCATGCCTCTTGTACGTTGGGGGGCAGCTCCTGTGAAGCTGTCGTTAGCACACCCTCTGCAGACGCACACCCGCACCACGCACCTCAATTGAGATCATTGAATCATCTCTCAGATCCCTTCCTCACAATCCTCCGCCCAAACACATCACATTCTCGTCATTGAGTAGTCGTACATTCAGCGCCGAGCGCCGTGGGACGGCTGCTGGTAGAAGGATTTAGTGTGGACGAGATTTCAATGAGGCGAGCGACGCTGCCTTTCCAGTCGACGACGCACCTTGGCGTTTTGCCAAACTGCTGAGGCTATGGGAACATTTCTTGCTAGGCGGTATGTACTGTCTCACAGGCTTCACTGACCCACCTTGACACTCGTCCACATGATGGGATTGAGATTCGGGTGCGGTTTGAGCGCCGTCAGACACGGCCGTCTGGGGAGAGACTTGATTCCCCACGATCGACGACGCACTGCTGTTGGCACTGCTGAGATTGGAGGAATCTGAGCGTTGATTGTTGAAGTGGATTGGGATGGCTTCGCACAGGAGGACGAGGAAGCGCGGACCCTTTGCCGTTCCGCTGTAGGCCTCTGTCTTTCGAATATACGTGTTTGGG
Organism: Favolaschia claudopus; assembly: GCA_037176885.1. Lineage (NCBI taxonomy): Eukaryota > Fungi > Basidiomycota > Agaricomycetes > Agaricales > Mycenaceae > Favolaschia > Favolaschia claudopus. The sequence continues at coordinate 253,512 of JAWWNJ010000189.1, forward strand.
GGGAGCCAAAATGTACCGATAGATTTTGCTACCTACGAACACTTGGTGTACACGTCGAATCGCTTCAAACTACCGTTAGCAAAGTCGCCGGGGAAGGGGGCGACATACCTCGCTCCCCGTCGTTACTCATATTCCTCTGCCAACCAAAACGGGGTGCTTGAATGAATGCCCAAGTCTTGTGCAACGAATTCCTCTCCAAGACGACACTGGGGGGCTGCGCAAATGACATGGCATATGGCGGTCGTGGATGGGGGGCATATAATCCACGAAAACGAATCGGTATTTCTGGGGATACGTTCAGATTCTCGTGATTGGACAAGAGTTGGTGTGAGAGCGATGATACGCAACGAGGAATTCGTCTTCGAGAGCAAGCGCGGCGTCGCTGCTGCTGCTCCCGGAGGCGGTGGATACTCATATTCCCATGCCTTCTCGTTCCACTCCACTAAATTTCCCTGGTTTCACAAGACGTGTCCAGGTTAGGGGGCATCGTGCGACGCGGATCACCTGCGAGAAACCGTGAGCTTGGCTACATGACGCGACGAGCGAGACGTACGCCCGATGGAAGAATTGCTGGGGAGGCGGCGATCTCCCTGAAAGTTCTGCCTTCGAGAGCGAGCGCGGCGTCGCTGCTGCTGCTCTCAAGAATAGTCCTCGTGAGCTAACTCTGCGTTAAAATCTGAATGCAGGGGCGTACCTTGAGCTCTCGCCTTCTCGCGCGATCCTTCGTCCTCAATTTCCCGACCACTGTGGCGCGTCTATCAATCACGTCATCCCGTTTCATGCAGAACTCTTGCTAGTGGTCCCAGCTTGGGAATTTTAGCTCAGGTGGCGGTCTCGCAGATGGGGGGCATGGAAACGACGTAGAATTGAATTGTACCGATTTCGAGGCACGTATCCACGGAGTGATAGCGTAGGGAAACGAGAGCAGCTTGCCTCCACTCACATTGTCGTGAACCCCCTGTGCCTTGTCCCCGGATGTGAGCTTTCATTCCCGAGCGTTCTCTCCGGTCCACCCGCCACCTTCACCCGTTTGATCCGTCAACTGAGAGGCAGCGAGAGTGAATCGGTCGCGTCGATGAATCCGAGACGGGACGGACAGTGGAAGGCGGTGTGGCGTGTTGCTTGAAGCTGTAACGTTGCCGGACCTATTCCTTCTCTGCTTTCAGCGCTGGCAGACCCCTGGTGAAACAGCGATCTGCCTCAGCTGCGTCTGCGGAAAGGAGGGATTGAAAGAAATTATACGACACACCTTCGTTGGGAGTTGGTGTACCGACGTCCTACCCGTCCCATTTGCTTTGAGCAGGTAGAGAAATCAAGCGAATCGAACGAGGCCTCGTAGAATTGTCCTCAGCTTCATGCTGTCGACTCCGCGCTCGTGGTCTGCAACCGCGCTGGGGGGGCTTGAAAAGTAATGCTGCTGGGTTACGACGCGAGTTGAGGAAGTTGATGGATGGTGAAAGTCTGGGGGATTTTCTCAAAGTCACAGCGCATAAACTCGAAGCGACGTTAGCAAAGGAGGAAAATTGGAACGAAGCAAACAACTTACCTCAATTCGCCCTCTGGCATTCCCCTCCTAGCAATCCTCCGTATCATTGATCTGCTTTCTGCGCTGGCAAATCTTCGTGAGACCTCGTCTCCAGGGAATCTTCTCCTGGCGCGTGAGCGGAACGGCGAAGATTGAAACGAGCAACACGCACTTTTTGTTCAATGCTTCGTTCGGTCAGAGAAGGAGACAGCCACATAGGTGTGGGTGTGGGGAACGCACGGCGGTGACAAACTTGAACCGCCGGCGCCCAGGGCGTGGGGCGATGGGATGCGTGAGGATGAACCCAAAACAGAGACGCCCAGACGAGGGCAACCCAAGCGCCCGCGGCTAACCCACAAGAGAAGGCGGCTCCCAAATTATAAAGTGGCTTGAATTTCTCAATTTTCTTTGAGGCTGAGAGTAAGACCACGCTCGTGAATCTCGCACATCGCACGAACTACGGTAAGCGAGAACTGGCAGAGAGTGGATAGCGCTTGAAAGTGAAGTAGACTGAGAGTTCAACCTCGATCGATCTGTGCATATCAGATTGTCTGAAAAAGTGTCACCGTCAGTCGCCGTGGAATTGATTCGGCCGAGAAGTAGATGAGTTGATATAGTCACGGAGATGAGAAGACAGCCAAGAGTCGTCAAGGTACAGTGGCCGTTGAAAATGGGTTGAGGCCAATGAGCTGCGGTGGCGTTGTGCCTTGAACTGAACATTCATTCCGCGAGACGCAGCAAGGTGAAATGAAGTTTTCCAGTTGTGACATAGGGTTCTTGTGAGCATATAGTTGTCGAGCCCAATGGCCTAAGTCGCACAAACGCTGGGGACGTGACGTCTATGAAGGTGATTATTAATTTGTCAACCGGTTGGGTATCGCCGTTGGATGAGGATGAAGTCGCCAGCGTACGTGAATGGCGAACATTATCAGATGCCTGTTCGATGATGAAAACGCTGAATATCAAAAGTAAGCCCAATTCGTAACGTGTGTGTTCGTTGAAGGGCGAGTGAGGAATCCGGTAGAGAACGCATTCAGCGAAGGAGTTGAATTTTTTACAAATCTTCAGTTCGAACGACAGCGGTAAGTATTCGCTTCAAGTGAGTCAACAATCATGAAAACCTGGATTGGAGTGCTGATAGAGATTTTGCGAATTTTGGTTCGAGGTGGGTAATATCCGACGTGACATAATAAATATTCAACACGGGGACAATTTTGGCATGTGAAGTTGCGAATGGGTAGCACGGCGTTGTGTTGGTATCTGCAGCTGAATGGAGGCTCAAGCGCAGATTATAACAGCAGGAGGTGCTGGAGTTGACGTTGGGAAGAGAGCATAGAGCGTGCGCTAGAAAGTGGAGACTGTGGAGTTGAAATCCGCGGATACTGCTGACAACAGAACATAAAATGGTATCCAAACGAATTTGGAATAATGTGCTTCAATTGCTGGCTATCGAAAGGCATGCGCCCGTGCTGGGCTTGAATGGAGCCTAAGGGAAAAGAATTTGAGAAGTCAAGGTATTCGAGATCTTGAATCAGGTGTTGCCGATGTGCAGCATAAAACAGAGAGCTTAGATGCGAAGAGAACGTAGAGGGATTGTCGCTTGTAGAAGTAGGCAACCAAATCCAATTCGCGGTGTCACCGTGTGAGATGACGTTTCGCGTGTATTGAATGGAATTCGAAGGAGATGAGGAGTCAGAATGCGCAGCATACGCTAGCGAACGACTGGATAAATAAACGGTGAAGTCGCACGCCACGTTCGAAGCCGGGTACAAAAAGAGGGATCAGGATTGGCAGGTGGTTGGTTGAATGAAGATTAGGCCGCTACTGTAAGGAACACTATCGCCGATGAAGCTTTGAAGAGCCGTGGAGTTGATGGTTACGTCGTCAGTAGTTATTGCCCAAGTAGACATCCGGAAATGAGGGTGGTTGAAGCATGAACAAGGAGCTCGTAAGAGTTGCAATTTAAAATGCTCGGTAGCAATCCCCAGTTTGCGGAATACACTGTAGATCAGAAAATCGAATCATTAACAATGAATCTTGAGCGATGATGTTGAAAGGTATTAGAAGGGGGGTATATCCCCACTACGTGGCATGCAGAACGAATCTTGAACGCGAGATACTTGACTGGTGAATGGTGAAAATATGGTCTTGAATTTCGCGTCATGGGAGTTTTGAACGTCAAGCCGAATCGCGAGCCCAAGACTTGATTCGATAACTCACTAGTGCATTCGAACTTGGAAAATAGAAATGCCAGTTGAATGTGGAGTGCGCGCGTCGATTCTTGAACATTGAAAATAATCTGCGAGAAAGGCTGTTGCCCTTGTATGGGAGGTCGGGATTCGTCACTGTGAAGACTGAAAAATATGAAAGCGCGGATGCAGTTGGGGTAAGATTGAATCGTGAATGCGGACTCAGGGCTTGTAAGCCACATGAGTGTGAGAGCGAGATGAATGTAAACGCGCAGATGCCGCTTGAACTGTTGGAATCGAACATGTCCAGAGATACTTGAACGTGGGCCGGATAAAAGATTACAGAAGTGGCCAACATGATTTGTCGACATGATGGTAGTCTTGTGGCTGGGGAACATAGTGAAATTCGAAGCTGAAGGCCTGAGATATCGAATCCGGCATTTATGGGTGAAAGGAAGAGTGCAGGGCATGAGTACCAGGTGTGCATAAGGTTGGAATGTGAGCGCAACGAGTGAAATACTTGATCCATGGAGCATGAAGCGTATTACAAGAAGGTGATTACAAAAGAGTTGCGCGAAAACGCAGAGATCAGCGCATGTAAACACGGGAATGGGCGAGTTCGGCAGTCGTAAATGTCAGTGGGGAGATTGAATTCGTAGAGATACAGGAGTCCGGCAAATTTGAACGTCAGCTTCCATGCTAGCCGCGCGGGAATGCAGGAATTGGCGGACTGTGGACGTCAGCTTGACTGCTGGAGCCACGTTAACCCAGGAGTTCTCAAGTCTTGAGCGTCGGCTTAAAGGCTGGACTCCGGGATGCGTGCGTCGTGAACGTCAGCGTTGGCGCTGGAACCACGGGAATGCAGGAATCGGGGAATTGGGAACGATAGCTTGAACGCTGGACCCACGATAACGCAGGAGTTCGGAAGTCTTGAACATCAGCTTGAATGCTGGACCCACAACAACGCAGGAATTCGGAAGTCTTGAAAGGCTGGACCGGTAGGGATGCGGGAATTCGTGAATCGTGAACATCAGCGTTAGTGCTGGACCCACAGGAGTGCAGGAATTCGGAAATCGTGAACGCCAGCTTGAATGCTGGACTTCGTGAACGTCAGCTGAAATGCTAGACCGATGCGGGAATTTGGAAGTTTAGAACTTCAGCTTGAACGCTGGACCCACAGATATGCGGGAATTCGTGAATCGTGAACGTCAGCTTGAATGCTGGACCCACGAAAACGCAGGAATTCGGAAGTCTTGAGCATCAGCCTAAGGGCTGGACCACAGCAAATGAGGGAATTCGGGAATCGTGAACGTCAGCTTGAATGCAGGATCCACGAAAACGCAGGAATCCGAAGTCTACATTTTTAGCTGGAAGATTGGACCCGCGTAGATGCAGGTATTCGTAGGTTTGATCGTCAGACGGGAATTCGTGAACGGGAATGTGAACGTGAACACGGGATTGCTTGAGCCGTGAGTGAGACGGCTTAGGGAGAGCTGATACCAGGTCATGTGGCGTCAAGTGATGTCAGGGAGTCGGCAGAGGAGGGTTACGTTGAGCAGTCGAATCCCAGAGAGTACGGCTAGGGGCTGGGTAGTTGGTGGGTCGAGGCGCCATAGGTTAGGAGAGTGGAACGTGAGGGATATGTGAAGCGTAGCTCGTCATATTAAATCAATCAGAAATGGCCGGAGCCGAAGGGATCGAAATATAGAGAACAGTCGTAGCCACAAGGCGAGGAGGGTGGTCGACAGGAGCAAAGATAGGAGCAGCAGAATCGGTGGCATGCTCGGAAAGCACTCGGGCGGCACAGGTAATCCAGTGGCGAGCTCGGGGAGGCCGGTTGTGGTTGTAGGTGGAAAAGGTCTGCTGTCGAAAGCAGTAGAGCTCCACTACTGAGTGGGAAAGGGGGTCGTCAAGACAGGACTAACGTGGGATGGTGTTCTATGTTGTTGGGTCATAAGTGAGAAGCAAAGAGAAGCAAAGCGTCGTGAAGTCGGAATGTTCGTGAGTCCAGAGAGCTAGCAGGAAGAAATGGATGATGGTGGTCGAGGAAAGAGAAGAGCTCGGATCTGAAACATCAGATCGGCCCCCTCTCTGCCACTGTCACAAAACGGCACACCGTCCTCCCGTGCTCGGACAGTGTTTCCATACTCGGAAGGATTGGTGTTCACGAATTGGTGAAGAAGTCAAGGTTAGGGCTTTCGGCTCCGATGCGCCGATGACCTCCATGACGGGGATCCTCTTCATTCCTCCCCCCCACTCTCGCTGGCGACGACTTCAACGGAAACGAACGTTCACGCACCGGTGGAGAATTGGGAAGTGGCGAGCGCCGCTCGCGGCTGCTGTTAGCATCCTATTCGCTCGGACATTTTACAAATGCGGCACCTCCATCTTCAAGATTCTTCGTTTATCGTTGGACATCAAGCGCCGTGAAGCGGCTGTTAGTGATCGTGAGGTGGATTCTCAGGATTGGGGGGCAACGAAGGGGGGGATTAGACGATGGAAGAGAAAGAAAAATCCAGTACGCACTCATTCAGAGGGCGTCATTGTCGCCAGTCCTTCCTCCTAGAATGAATACCTGTTGGACAACCACACGACATCTCTATCCCTTCGCTTCCCACTTCGACGACAACGACTACGAAGCACTGTCAAGGCTATTAGTCGCCAGTCATCTTCTCGTTTGCCCTTGAGCTGCAAATATCCGACTCTTCCCTTCAAGATAGACGCGACGCCGTGCCTTCTCCTGTCTCAATCTTCGACCCTCGAGCGCGTTTAGGACGCTGCTGGGGCTTGGATTTTGGATGCGAATTTCTCCTTTTCTTCGTCGCAAGATTTCTATTCTTCAATGCGCTGTCGCTGGGGGGCTGAGAGGGGATTTGGAGCAACAACGCAACAAAGACATTAGAGACTTTGCGGTAGCCACTGGTGGCTATTGGTGGCTAATTTTTCTCGGGACCGGATGACAGCCTCTGGGTGGATTAGCCACTATTTGTACTACCTATTAGAGTATTTTGGCAAACGGTGAAAATCAAATTTCAGTTCGAAAAACTAAGCGAGTTTAGTGAAAAACTACAGTGGGCTGCGCACTGTTTTGCGGCTCCACAACCAAAATTTGGTTGGCGGGAACTGAAGAAAAAAATCATTTTTCACCGTTTGCCAAAGTGCTCTATTCACGGGATGCTAGGGTGGCTAACTCGAGCGGGAGGCTCAAAAAACTATTGCACACGAAGAGCCACAAATAGCCACCGGTGGCTTCCGCAATTGAAAGTCTCTATTACCGCTTCGATGACGGCTTGGCATATCAATCCACCTTTCCTATAATTGTCTTCGCTCGTCAACGCTACTCCCTCGAAAACTATGTGTTACCCCCCGGGCTCAACGTGCTCGTCGTCCCCTGTATACTCACTCCTCCCTCAATATCCACGGCGGAGCGCTGTGTACGTGTCGTGCGCTTAGCTGCTCCAGGCTATTCCTCTCCACCTGTCCCATTCCGCTTTTCGCGATGTGCTTCGGCTAGCGCGGTATTCTTTAAGGTTCCGTTCTCATAGTAGATAGTATCATTCACAGTTTCACCTCTGAGTCTCCACTCCGCCCAATGCCTCCTCGTTCACATGTTACTGCCTTGGAAATTCATGCCATGCTACGCTTCCACGACCTCTTTGGGACGACTCTTCTGGTATTCACCTCCCATAGACCGAGCGCGGTTAATCTGCTGCTGGTCTATGTCTTGATGCCCTCTCTACTTCGTAACGAAGTGAAGTCTTGGATGTGCACCCGCAGCCTCATCTCGCTCTTCTTCCTATGCCCTTTCCATTTCTGGCTACAATTCCATTGGCCAATTATGCAATATTCCCAGCAACTCTTCATTAGTCTGCCGCTATTCCTATTCCATTTCCCTTTGTCATTCAGCCCAGCACGTCACCACCCATTCGACTTTCTCTTACTCCTGGATGCGAATTCCGGCCTCCATGTTCTCCCGCTTCTTACAACACCCATATTTCCTCCCCAAAAAATTTTCTCTTCCTTCCAAAACATACGAACATGGAGGGTTGATTTTTCATCGTGCAGATCCTGCTACTGCTGCTCCACCTCTCGGAGCTGCCTTCGCATGGACTACAAAAAGAAAAAGTGGGGGGCTGTAGGGGATGTATAGGGAGTGTGTACCCTAGAGTCTATGCATAGCATAGACTCAGAGGCTGCTGGAGCATTAGCTCTATAGCGCCAGGGATACACTCAACATACCCTGCAGGCCAGACGGGAGCAATACAGGCTGGCCTGAATAGCTACAGGTTGCCGCCTTGAGGGAGGCCTGGAGCGCGGCTAGGGTGATACTGCGAATGCAGTACAGAGTCTATGATTAGAGGCTATGCCTCCATAGCTCTGCTAGTCCCCCCAGCGTGCATACCCCGAGTCAGGGACTCATAGCTGGCGCAGCGTTAGCACAGCCTAGCGCCTGGGATGCACACTAGCTCACACTGCAGGCTAGATGAGAGCAATCGAGGCTGGCCCAAGGATCTTTGTGGAGCACAGATCTGGAGCTTAGCCAGGGTGCACTGCAGGTGCAGTCCAGAGTCTATGGATGAGGTTCATCCTACTGTAGCTCTGCTAGTCCGCCCTGGCTACCAGCTGGCGATAGGCATCTGGACTTCATTGCAGATGCCATTGCGGCAGCCAATAATGCAAAGCATCACTGCCGCATTCTCCAATAAAGCTGGCCAACTTTTTTTTCTTCCCTCCTCCTTGATGGAATCTCTTCATCCTAGGGATGCAGAATTTGGGGGGCCATTGTGATGCTATCCTGGGATGAGCATACTCAATTTCTGCTTCATAGCAGGCACCAACCGTTTGGGGGGCACTGTGACGGGTCTATATAATATTTACTTACTTAAACGCTTGTTACCTTATATTCTGCATGTAGATATTACATAATCTAATCTTGCTTAACCTGAACTACTATGTACGGTTAAGAGGGATCTCAACGAGCGGCGGCGCTACCGCCGAAGGCTAACCACCCAGGACCCGATGCTTGCCTGAACATGCGTATAACTGTTCCATGGCCCCGGTGCTGCGGGGGCTCCTGTCCAGGATCACACGACCCCTAGTCGATGGGTTACAACGGCTGACGAGACACGACTAACAACCGCCAGCGCCCAGAGCGCTGGTTCTCTTCTCTCTATTCTTGTTCCTTCCCATTCCCAAGAAGCCGCCGAACCGACTCGCATCACACATAATCTTCACACAAAGCAGCATACCACGCTACGTCGTGAGCCGCTAGCGCAACTACGCGAGCCTCACCGTCGCCAGCTGGAGGCTCCGCCACATCCCCATCGTGCTCTTCGTCTGGGTCCAAATAACATTCGGAGTCCGAGTCCAAGTCTGAGCCTTCTGTATGTTGTTCTGATACCATCCGCACCGGAGCCCCCAGCGACGCGAGTATACTGTAGCAATTTGTATGGGTGAAACAGACCCCTGAGCGTGACTGGAAACGCTACGCATGGAAACCAGAAACGGCCTCAGCGTTATGCGTGACATCATAAAATTCTTGAAACGGGAAGGAAACACCAAAAAATCTTTTCTCGAAGGTTGAACGGATTCTGGGCAATTTTTAGCTGGAATCCCACTGCTCTCACCGAGGATTAGGGTTAGCACAGCCTCGCACCTCACTTTTATACATTTCACCAGCCTCGGGATATATTTTTCCTGTGAGCTCAACTTCTCAGTATATACTTCTTCTCCAAAATATATATATCCGACCTTAGATTAATATATATTGGTTTCTGCTCACCCAGGATATTTTTTCGTCAGCTCACACTCTATACTCGCAAAATCGTGATATATGAGGTTTTGATTAGAGCTTATTTGCAACCGGTCAGAAGCAGATTTCCAAGGACAAAGCTAAGCGAGAATTATGAAAATTGAGAGGCGCGTACTGATACAAATTTCTCTCCACAAGTGAGATTGACTGACATCTAGGTAGGGTAATTCCTATTTTTTACCGGTTGCAAATAAGCTCTATTCAAACAGCACATTGACCGCCATAAAAAGTAACCGGAATCTTGCTTTTAGCACGCAGATTTTGTGACTTACAGTAGACCACTTTGAGCAATATAGATCTTCTTTAAATGGTGTTTGCTACAACTTACATGATATGAGTCGGGCATCAAATTTATAGCAAACATAGAGATCGATTCTCAAAATTCAGCCAATTCAGTGATTTTTGCCTTTTTCGGCAATAGGTCGGCAGTATTTCTAGTCAGTGAGCATTTGAAAAATAGCTTTCCCCATCTTATGTAGCCGTGTATAACAGCTCAGGGCTTCACAGAAAGTTTTCATGCTTCAATAACCCCTGAAAAACAACGTACCACATTCTCACCCTGAGTTATATATCAAAGAGGATCAAATATCAACGCCCAAAATCACAGCACGTCAACGCAGCTCTGTGTGCAGTAGCATATAACTGGTTCTTACCTACAGGGCAGCTTTGGCACCGTGGTGACTGAACTAAGTAGGGTTCAGTCACCACGGTCCGCAATTTCTGATTCCGGTTACTTTTGGTGATGACGAGTAGCAGTAGATTTGACGGACATTTTACGGCCACAAATTTAAACATAATACTTTGACACTTTTGTATGTCACGCAGTACTCAGGGAAACCACACAACCGTTATGCGTTTAGTCTCCCTAGTCAGACCATAGATCCCGAGGCTATTTTCTTGAGAAATTTGGACGGGAAGAAAATAGCCTGATATATGGTCTGATTTTACGTGACAACTGTTAGCCGTAGGTCGACGTTCCGGATTAGGAAACGCCCAAAACGGAAGTGGCACACAAGTCGTACCACAAAAACATTTTGCCAATTGTAACCACACCAAACTGTAGCTAGGAAGCATACCTTTCATTTGGTGCAGGGGATTTGGCCAACTCCTCTCCATTCCAATGTTACTCGGCGTTACCAAAAGTAACCGGAACCAGAAATTGCCAGTGTGCGACAAAGAGAATACATAACCGCTGGGCAGATTGAGACTAGATTCATGATAAAGTATATACTGTTGCATGTGAGATAGTTGGGCCTCACTGTGTTATTGTTGTGCGTCTATTTGAATTGGAATTATTTTTTTCCTGATGGTTGAACATGATGTCCGGTTCTCACCAACTCATAAAAGTTCGAGACCGGCATAGTAAATTCTGAGACTTCATGTACACCATTATAAGACCTAAATCCTATTTTACAGGCACTCAATGACACAAAATCTGGGCAACTGCCGTCCCAAAAATGCAAACATTACCAAATTAGGAAATTTCCGAATTTCGGATATTTCTCTGCCTGTCCAATGTTCCACTTCATGTTTACGGCGTGAAAGTTGAGGAAAACATGCCATAGATAAGAGCTGGATCCCTCAAAGTTGGTTGACATTCGAAATTCCTCTGTAATTCCACGATTACGGTTACTTTTGGTAATGCCGAGTATGTACAAGGTCATCTTTCCAAAAAAGGCAACATATCACGAAAAGCTTCCAAACCCATTTTCGACGCGTTTGGGACAATGTTGCACAAAACACCAGGCAGGATTTGTCGCGTTACATAAGCTTACGTACACTCAACACGTGATATATCCGTGACTGCGACGCGTCAAATTCAACCAACAAACACTACTTTTGGGTTTCGGGGGAAGGAGAGCTTAATAGCTTGCAGAGAGGCCGATGCAATAATAGTCCTGGGGTATCATTTCAGCTTGTAGCCCACCTCGAGGCTCCTTTCAGGTCCCTTCAGGATCATCAACCACTGGGAAATAGCCAAGAGACGCCTATTTTGAGGCCGTTACTACCAAAATTGGGGGTGATTTTAGAAGCACCATGCTAACAGAGGCAGCAACAGATTTTAGATTTTTTTCTCCGGCGTCCCACAGCAAAAACTGTGCCTTTTTCTTTTTCGACCTGCTCATATAAGGGTGCTGCATCGGGGTGACGTCTACTGTACTATTTCAACCGTAGCTTCACAGGGTGTGACACGTTATTCATTAGATTCAACTTTCCGCTGTTTCTGCCTGTGACAGTTTTTTTCATCATTCAAATGGTGATAGATTCACTTGAGATTCACAGTGCTGTGGGTCAAATTCCCAGTACTTTGAGCTGCTGACATCAAGAGCAGATTCAAAACCATTGTATATGCAAGAAGGCAAGAATTTCTGCTCACCTTTACTGGCGCTGAAGAAAATTTGAGTAAAATCACGGGAAAATTCGAATTTTTGGTTAAACTGTCACTAGATTCAACCCCCCCTCATTACACGTTACGAAAATTGAATAGCTTCAAGTCACCGGTCGTTGTTACGCGTTACTTGAATCTACGGTTGAAATAGTACAGTATCTTACTAGGACTATTTTTCCTTCTGCTAGATATGCTCGATACCACAAACAACAATTAAAATAATTAAGCGCCGGCCGTCAAACTGCCAAACACCAGAAAATAAAGTAAATACCAAACTCGAAGAAAAGTCTCGGCTGAGTCGCAAGGAGAGGGCGCGCGTGGGGGTGCGCTTCAAGCAGCAATGGGTGGTGGGGAAATGGCTAGGACCGGCGGGCAAAAGGAGAGCTGCTCTGGGTCTAAAATAGCAGGTCGGAAACTGGAGCGACATGTACATATTAGGTGGGAGGTCAAAGGTCGAAAAGGTGGAGATAGAGCCAGTGGGGTGGGAGTGGTGCGGGAATCAGGGTGGGAACGGATGGTTCGAGGGACCGCTGGCTGGTAGCGGGCTCTTGAGTGGTGCAAGGTTGAAAATGGTGGGATGTTGGGAGGACGCCGGCAGATATTCAACAGTGGTCTTGGAATTTTGCAAGGGCGGAAATTGAAGGGTGGGGTGGTACTTGGTGCGGGCTGTGCGGTGTGTTGTGCATATGTTTTGATTCAGGGAATGGTGACATGAATATCTGAAGCCTTGCGAGACAGTGGTGATACCAATGGTGGGCTGATAAAGGTTGAGAAAGGCAAGGAACAAAAGAGAAGGAAGGACGAGAGACAACAAGATATAGAAATGAGGATAGCAAGAGGAGTAAGTGGTTGACTTTCCATAAGCATTTTCATTTCTTCTGTAAATTTCACGGGGTGCCAGTGATGCTGCAGTCAAGAATAGATCCACGAGATTTAATCCGGAGCATTGTCCGCGAGCAGCAAAAAATGCGAACCTCATTTTCCAGTCCAATTCAGCCGACGTGTTTTGGTTGGTCGGCAACCTGGTAAGAGTGCATATTTGGGTGTTGGTACTATGGCTGCCCATGGCCGAATATCTAGGAATGCCGACTCGCCAAGTCCGGCCAAGGTGGTGAATCCCAGCGAAAAGTCCGTCTTGGGATATCTTGGGATATCTTGAATAGGACGCATTTCAGGAGAATTCAAGATATTCCAAGATATCCCAAGAGAATTGACGTCGTATATCTTGAGATATCTTGGGATATCTTGAGTTTTGATCTTGAATCTATTTTAATATTTGCGCCTCATTTCTGGCTCTCGCGGTGCAAAGGGAACCGGCAAAAATGTTCTCGCACCAGCAGGCTCGAACCCACACGAGTCCCAGAACACATTCCGATCTACAACACCAACCACTAAACCACACAAGCTTGAGAAGGCTTCGGCAGAAACCATCTAGCACCGGCTCTAACCCTCCGGCACAGATGCCGTTTTTTATTCTGGTCGATATGCTGTTTTTGATTTTCTGAGGTCCAAGAAAAAATTTCCGAAAAGCTGGAATCCGTGGTATGAAAACATGAATTTGGAATAATTTTGAGGCGACTCAAGAGGATACAAGATGTGGATAAAAATAGCTAGGAGGATACAAGATTTCCCAAGATATCCCAAGATATCTCAAGATGGACTTTTCGCTGGGGGTGAATGTTTAATTAGAGGTAAAATAAATCTAATGAGGGGGTGGGGACTCCTCCAATAGATTTTTGGTTTTTATTCTCCGCTTGATTTTCTAAATGAGATCCAAACTTGATGGGGTCCCGACAGCTGTCTCGGGATGGTGGTGATATGGCGGCGAGAACAGTCGAAATAATGCGAAAACATTTTTTAATGCTTATGGAAAGGCAACCAGTAGAAATAAAATGGAACAAATTTTTGAAAAACAACAGGAGCCTGTCAGGAGGAGACCACAAAAAAATAAGACAAGAGAGAGGAACAAGAGAGAGGGACAAACAAAAAGAGAGGAAAGCACACCAGTATCCCCACATTCATCATTTCTTCCCCCTCCTTCTCTGGCCTGCTCCCATCCCTTCTCTGCCCCTCCATCCCCCCGATGTAAGGCGGTGAAGGTAATGCCGTAAATTACGGATTTGGAAATCGTTCCCACACGCCTTTTACTTCGTATCTCGTTGCCGCAGGAGCTGGGAGCTGGTTATCAGCGGCAGAATGAGTTTATATACTCCCCTTGATGAGAATCCAGGTTCAAGATATCCTATTCTGCTCCCAGGATGTGGCTATGGAATGTACAGTGGTTGGCCGGTGGCTTGCCGGTGGCCCGTCCACCAAATTTCAAACTCGTCCGATTTTGCAGATTTTTGTTGGGTTCAAGCGCGAACTACAAGCGTCTGAACGACCTAGTGACTCTCCACAACATGGAATAGCGAAAAACGCCCCGTGGAACACTCACCGACGCGCCTGATGGGAAACTTTACGGCATTACGCCCACCGCCAATCATCAATCCGACCAAACTGACAGACTACTTATAACACCCCGCAGGTACGAGGACTTCCGTGTTAGAGTAGTCTGTTTACAAGAGACTAGTGGTGAAGGTCGATGCGCTGGCAGCTGGCTGGCACTGTGGCAGTGTGATTTGTGATGTCACATGCTCGGAATCCTTCCGAAGGTGACTCCGGATATCACCGGTACTCAATGGAATTCAGACCACAAATTTCCTTCTCAGATGTGATTCTGACCTTTCTTCACCCATGGGGCACCAGTAAAGCGTATGTATGTTACCTTGCATGTCAGGAAATTGAGGCCATGACTAATTGATTGAAGAGAAAGTGTTCATTACTGTATTTCAGACTAGAATCCCCAATCCTGGAGATTGTATGCAGAAGGAGTTTGATATTATTGTTCAAAAATGTTACTTGTATCAGATATTTGCTATTTCAACTCTTATCTGGCCTGTACAGTAGAGTCTTTCATATGGAATATCGTCATGTGGAATAGCCGCAATATGGAATAGCTTTCCGGCCTCTCCGGTCTTGGGAGAGGGTAATATTCCACTCTCCGCAGTCCGGAATATGGAATATGGATTTGGAGGCTTTTTTGGTGGATATTCCATTGTCCGAGCGGTGGAAAAGATCTGGGAGCTATTTTTTCCCTGTGGGCTGTGACCATAATGGGTGTGAATTGTGCCTTGTAACAGGCCAGTGCCATGAAGTCCTCGATCTGGGACTTGGAGTGTGAAATAGCCCAGAATCCAGCCCCTGTTCCCTAGTAAGCGAAGAAATTTTGTCGGAAAAGAAATTCATTTTTAAAATCATTTTTAAATTGATTTTTTAATATGGAATAACCACAATATGGAACCGACTGTGATCCATATGACAGCAATGCTGGGCTCAAAGTCAGCACAAGGGGTTGCGGAAAATAATAAAAAATACCTATACCCGTTTTTTTTTGGCCTATGTCCCATGTCTGTGGACTAAGGCTGGATATAATTATGAGTATATTTGAATATAATTGATTGTAATCCTAAAGTTATGATTAAATATGGGCGCCCCCCATAATCTTAGTCTGAGGGATACGAGGGATTAAATTACATTACAGTACGATTATATTACAGTACGGGGTCCGTATTTAATCGTAATCTTGAGGGAGGGCAGGAGTAGTGAAATGCCTTTCTCCTCTATAGAAAACGGCTTACTATGAGGAACTATGATTGACTATAGCAAACTATGGTGCACTCTGAAACTGACCTGCTTACTATGAATGTCTATGAGGCACTCTGAGGTACTAAGTTATGACACTCAGTGGGGCTACTATAGCGAGCTTTTATGGACTTAAAATGAGGGTCTCATTGATTGTACTAGGAAGCTCCGACTACGTCGGAAGGCACCTTGCTTGCTCGAAGGATAGATTCCGCACCCGAGAGATGATGAACTCTCCGGCGTTTTTTAATCAACTGAGTCCGAGGCCGACGTGTAAAGCGCTAGCAACTTTTAATTAGGGTAAGTAGTAAGACAATAGATGATGGTGCGAGAGAGAGACTGCAATAGATGATTGATTACTCATTAAGGGCCGGGAAGGCCTGGTGTTCAAATGAAACGAGCCGTAGCAAGATTGTAGAGATGTGACGAGTCCCCAAAGTAGAATGAAGCTACGAGTTCCACTGCGCAGGGCAAGAACAGCGCGTAGGATATGGAATGAGAGCCTTCAATGAAGCAAAGTACTGAAACTTGCAACTGAGCGGTGAGGTGAGCGAGTCTGCAGACAGAGAACGACGAAAGCGACGACCTGTCTTTAACTCAACAGAAGACATAGGTCACAGGCGACGATGACAAAAACAAGTTGAGACGACGAACCGGTCTCAAAGTAAAAGTGTGAGATACTTCGAGTCGATGAGTCTGTGCATTGGTTGAAAGCCCAGGGGCTGAATGTGCGTCCATATGTGCAATGTAGGCCGAAGGGATGAAGATTAGAGTCCGGGAGAGACAATGACACTGGAAAGAAGAAAACAGAGCGAACTGGAGCGCCTTCATGACCGCCTCGATCGCCTTGAGTTCGGAGATGCTGCAGCTTCTACACCCCGGGGGCGCGCCCGCACTTTGCTTGCCTTTTATGGTAATTCTCATCAAACTCGGCAAACTGACATATTTTGAGAGGCTAAACCATGTGGGTGGTCTCCACAGTGACAGTGTGGGCGGTGGGGATCCCGTAAACATCCTAACAGCAGACACCGTTTCTGCAGCCGTCAAGTCAGCTGATTCCTCAAAACAAGGGACCTGCTCGATGCCCCGGCCCATCCCTCCCCCAAATCTGTCAGCGATGCCTTTGCCGCGCGCATTGACGAATCCCCTTCACCTAGTTTCTCAGTTTCAACTGGTACAACATCTACTGGAAGTTTGTGCTTTCGTTTCCCCATACACCTTATACTGATTTGTTTTGTTTCTACTTCAAGTTGATCCCAACCTCAGCATGTCGGTGTTGGCTTCCGTTCGGATTCCCACCGGCTGGGTGAAACAATGGTGCGGATGCCACGCCCACACGTTCGCCGCACCCTCGTTCTCCGCCCTCGCGCCCTCTCGACCTCCGTCCCACCGTCGCACCTCCCACAACCCCACTCTCACGCCCCAACTGCCGCCTCACTCCCTCAATACCCTCGCCACCGACAACGCCGTTTCGGTACATCGTGCGTCGACTCTCTCGAAAACGACTAGAACTCCAAATCGAGTGAGCTCTTTCACAAACGAACAAATAAATAACTTACCTGTCCCAATAGATCGAAGCGCCGCCGTTCCGCGTTGTAAAGGATTCAGGAAGCGCAGCCGCGGAGAGACGAGGTTGATGTTTATGCGTGCGGCTTGCGGTGCAGGCTCACAGCACAAAATAAAATCCGGGTCGCGGCAACCTGCCCACGAGAAAAACAACGGTGAGTGATTCTAGCCCAATCTCTCTCTCTTTCTGACGCTGTCAGCCCACCCACAGCCTTTCGCGCCATTCCACGACAGCGCGCCTTTTCTCGTCCTCACACCCCCAACACATCACTGACCCGTGGCTTTCGAATGCAATGCGTTCGCTCACTTACATTATTGGCCTTGTTATTTTGCTTGATAGTTCACACAAATATCTATATATATGGGGTTTTTCACGATGAGTTGCCCTTGAAAGTTAGGCCGGTTACTCATGGCGGTGGTCAGATACAGTGTAGTACGGCTCGATGGTGATCAACTTTGATGTTTTCGATCTATGCTCCGCATTTGTATCGCAAAAATCCTGGAACTCGTGTAGGCACTACTAGAGCATATAACAAGTAGGTATTGAGTATAATTATGGGTACTTTTCGTATGAGAGGAAGTGCGATGAACGACACAAAATTTTGATCCCAAATGTCACGTTTCGGGTTCCTTGGTGAACGGATGTCACACGTCACCTTCCTCATTCAGCTCATCCTCCTCCTCCGAATCCTCATCCTCCACGACCGGTAGCTTCGGTTTCTTGCCCAATTTCGGCTTTGGGGGAAGGTCCTTCTTCTTCACGCCGGTTTCCTGCAGCTTAGAGCATTCCGCCACCCAGTTCTCAACAGCAGCAGCGTGCTGGCGCTTCATCTCAGCCCATTCCAGCCCAATCTCTGCTCGCAACTCTTTCCTTCGCTCCCGCTCGACCCGCTTCTTCTCCTTCCCCGCTTCCTTCGCCTTCTTCCCCTCGCTGATCTCATTCACCTTGGCAACAAACTCGGCTGATGAGAGGCACTGAGCTTTGCCTTGAAAAAGCTTTGCTCGCTCCGTCACTTGTTTCTCCTCCTGCAATCGCAGTGCCTGGTTCATCTTCTTCAACCCCATGCCCTGAAAAATCATCGTTGCATTCCCTTCCTCGATGATCTTGTCCCTCACGACGACATTTTGGTGAGCAAGTGCAAGCTGTTTCCGCAGCTCCACGATCTCATTTTCAAGCCGACCGTTTGTTTTATAGGAATCGTCGTTCCGGTCGGGAGTGTAGAGGGACCAGTCCGGTGTTGGGATCGACTGGGGAACATGTTGGATGACAGGAGGGACGATGGCGGTGTCGTATGATTTGATTTTGGGAGTGCTGAGGAGGAGAGACCCTCGGGAGGTGGTTCCAAGGTGCGAGTACAGTGTCCTCATTTTTTTTGAAGGTGACCAGAGCTCAGGATCTATGTTTTCATCCTCTTCATCCCGTCTTCGCCGGCGCGTGGGCGTTTCGGCTAACCTCGACGTGCTCGCTACGTTGGAGGGCGACAAGTCGAAGCGGGTGGGAGGGTGCAAGCGCATCGCATTCGTTATCGCGCGGACTGGGCTCGGCTGTGGCATCGGAAACTCTGCACGAGTCGATGTCGCGAGGCTCGGCTTCATCTGGTCCTCGCTGACGAAGTCCGGATTGAACGGTACGACACCTGTCACCTTGAAAGCCGAGCGGACAGTTGACTCGTCGAAGGCTTCGGTGTAGGCTTTCGACCAGACAGTCATGAACTCGGCTTTCGAGACGTCGCGCATGTGCTCGTCCTCGAAAGCAATGATCGCCGCCTGCCAGCAACTCTTCATCTTTGCGAAGCATACGACATCAAGACCTTGAAGTGCATGCGTGCAGTGCGGGGGATAACCTAGTAAGATAATGTTGTTCTCCCGGCAGAATTTGACGACCTGGTCACTGTAGTGCGAACTGTGGCCATCAAGAAGCAGCACTCGCGGGAGACCATTGGCCTCATCACGCGTCGCCGGGTCGAAGACTTTGATCAGCCACTCGTATCCAAGCTCTCCGTTGGTCCAGCCATTTGAAGACTTTGCGATGCTAGTTCCGGCTTGTGAGTGGGCTTTTAATCATCGTGACTTGACTCACAATGCATTGATTGTGTTCCCGTTGTTCCAGTTACTCTGGAAATTCATTCCCGGGAAGATGATCATCGGCGGGACATTCATCTTCCCATCGCCGCGAATTGTTACGAGCGCGGTGATGTTCTGTCGGCTTGCACCACCCTGCCTATGCTGGGTCTTGGTCCCGCGTGCCCCAATCACCCGTTCCTTTCCCGTATAACCAGTCGGAAACCCGCTTTCATCCATTCCATATATTCTGTCAGGTGAGACCCCCGCATCCACAATGTACTTCTTCACTAACTCCACCCAGGACTTGACGGCCTCCGGATTGAGGCTCCGTGCGCGCTGAGTGTCGAGGGGCTTGCTCCAGAAGGTACTGAGCGCGTCTCGATGTCTGTCAAGGAAGCTAAACACCCATTTCTTCCCCACCGGCTCGTAGTCGGGTCCGTGAAGGGCCTGGAGCGCCGTATTGGCATACTGCTCTATCTGTCGATGGATGAATGGGAAGCCTCGATCCGCGGATTCACGCATGAACTGGACGAGTGCCCACTCCGTGACGATGGGGACCTTTTGCTTCTTTTGATTGGCTTGTCGAATACTCTGTCCACCATGTACTCGTCGAGATAGTGTCATGTAAGGAATCCCGTATTTGAAAGAGAGATCAGAGACAGTTTTGGGCTTGCCTAAGATGGCGGGCTTGACGCGCTCCCTGTCCCACTCCTGCACCGCCGCCGCTATATTTGCCTCCTTCTTTCGACTGGCCTCCTGGGCTTTGACCCGATCGGACTTTGCGCGGTACACCATGAGAACTGGACAGTAGGGATTGGCTAGAGAAGACGGAGAGAGGTGATGGACAGACGCGTCAACAAACACCTGTCACGCTTCCACGTGCATGATCTTGTCCATTTCCTTTCGGCCGCATCTTTTGTTCGATCCTCTCACACATGGGGAAGGAAACATACCTAAGATCAAGGCCTTTATGCCGGAATTTGTTTTGAGACGAAAAGTGCCCCCATTGAAGTAGGATCACGGAGAAGAAAGTCGGTGATTCCTTGATTTGTCGCGTATTGACACAAAACTTGGCCTCAAACGATACTTGTCTCTTCTTTGCATTCAGAATTAATACAGTAGGTAGGGCTAGCATAGATAATGATATTCTAATACAAGGGACAAGCCTCCGGTGAAGAGGTGTGGTGAAAAAAAAAATAATCACCAAGGAACACTCCTTCCCCATTGAGCCGTACTACACTGTACTGATACTGATACTGACCGGAGTTTAAAGTGCGGCCCGATCAATCCCGCGGCCAAATTTGACAGCTTCTCGGCCATTCCCGGCTAAGGTTGAACTTGAACTGTTTTTCTGCGTTGATTCAGCTCTTTCGCTGTCAGAGTCAGTGAGTTACTAGTCTTATTGATCAAGTACAGGGCCACTTTGATACTCTATCTACAGAAAGGTGCGGCATTGAGGGTCAATATAAATGGTATAATGATTGTGATTGTGCTGGTCGTGCCATGGTCTGAAACTAATTTACACACCTTGAGTGCTACTTGTGAGTGTTTACTTGAGGGGTTACATACTAGACCATTGAATACTTAAAGGGATTCCACATAAATAGATAGTCTTTCTCAATTCAATCAATCTTAGCTAGGTTGAAAGCTGGTTGAATGTTCACACTGAAAACAACAGCTCTCCGAGCTCTACAATTTACAGACTACCAAAGTATACACACAGAGAAAGCTCCCGGGCAGTTTACGCTAATACAAGTCGCAAATATGAGAATGCAATCATAATCACCGAGAGAAACAAGAGATTTGATACATTGAGGCGAGGTTTGCCTTCAGCAAAGACTGCGGTTGCCTAGACTATATCAACCAATATAATTCTCGATGGCTTGCATGAACACAGACGAAGTGCCTTGCTTTGTAACGGAGATTGAAACAATGAATTGAAATCCAGCGGCGCCGTTGACTTCGTCTTAAAGCAGTAGAGTCCGTAGACCACCTTTCTGCGAGCAAGATAAGCTAGGGAACGGCCTAGATTCTCGTAAGCAGACAGTCTTAGATAGCTTCGAGTCAGCGTACCAAACTTCAAGTCAAAGGAAAGAAACTTACTTGTGGTTTTAGATTTTGTTTGGCTCCACTGCTACTATGAAGAATCTTGAGTGCCTCCCTCGATGAGCTGTATGAAACTAAATCCCTCACCGGCCACGTTCGGGGCCAACTTCATAAAAAATATCAGCCTGAACCGCTGAAACGGCGTTGACAATTTGACCTTGCGGACCGCGGTACATTAGATTGGATTTTGATTGATACCTGAGTAAATTGGGTTCGGTAGAAGTAAACCAGACACTTTGGCTCATCCTACAATGGACGAAATCGGCGGGGGTCTGACGAAAACAAAGGAAACGGGTTGGAAAAGCAAGTTGAACCGCGAACACGTGTGGTTGCAGTGATTGATCTTGAATTCAAACTCCGGTCAGTATCCGGAGAATTGATGGCAATGAACTGGTCGACAACAAAGACAGATATGCAGCTGCTGTTATCTGGGAAGTCTTTTCTACACTTGAGGACCATCCTCCCTTTATGTGAGACTTTTCCGCTCCAAAATGAGTATTTTTTGCGCTTTATTTCAGTATCTGGCCAGTAGACGGCAAGCCGTAATGCTCTTGGATCCGAAGCATGACAGCGGGAGAAAAGGCGAGTAGTACCGATGTCGGCCGAAAATAGTACTGAGAAATATCCCCGAGATCCCCGGAATCTCCCCGCAATATTTCGTTTCTTTATTTTCTTTATTTTTTTATTTTTGTCCACCACCATCAGTATCGGGCCGAAAGTTAGGGCCTAATAACTTCAGTCTCGTGACGCCTTTGAGTCACACATTGTGTGACAATAGAGAGTTTGCGGTGAGCCGCCAGAAGCCACCTGGTGGCTCCAACGGCATGCGGATTGGAGCGGCTACGTCATGTGGCGGCTCGTTCAGCGGCTCGTCGCGCGCGGTCCTTAGCACGATTTCGAGGTTGGGTACCTTGTATATTTGACTATACCTTCAGCCAATGAGAGTTCGTTGTCCAAAGGTGCATAATTGTTTTGAATTGAAGCAATTTCCAGCGTCAACCGAAGTCTTCGGCTCAAATGTGCGATGGCGTCAGATTTTCGGGTCGGATTTTGTTCGTGTGTGTATGGCTCAAGATATAGATGACTAAGTACTAAGAATAGACTTGCAAAACCAAATTTAAACCAGTCTTACCAGCCACCAAACGAGCCGCCAGACAGCATAGCCGCTCCAATCCGCATGCCATTAGAGCCGCCAGGTGGCTTCTGGCGGCTCACCGCAAACTCTCTAATGTGACGGGTCGTGTCTCTCTCTCTCGCTCGTCAACGACACCGACGTGTTGTCGACATCCCAGCATGCCGGAATACGATATAGCCAACGCTCTGGAACATGAGGTATCTAAGGCGCTGCGCTCAGAGGCTAAGATATCAAAAACCTGGCCCGAAGGTGTGTATTCCAAGTCCATTGAATTTTCTTGCTACAGTCATGCTTCAGGTCACCTCGAGTTCTTTCCGCGATCTTTCACTATTGGGACTAGCGTCAAGTCCTATACAACACTCACTGCAGACCGGGGGGACTACCAAGAATCTCAGGAACCCCTTCCTAATCTTCGATTCTACGAAAATGAGTGGGATATTGCTCGTGTTCCCAACGAAGCCGACTGGGCGTATTTGGCACATCATCAGCTCGACTCTGGTCCTGTTCATGTGGCTGTTCGCGGTAAGAACTTAGCTTTCACCGCAGATTTTGTGAGTGACTTTAATAACTTGTATGTCACCTTGGGCTTGAGGCTACTATTATCCCTATGACAGTCACCGACTACCGATTGCTCACCGCCCCTTGGAACTGCGTACCTGGCCCAAATGAAGACCCCGACAAGGCCGAGCTCATGCGCTCTTTCAATCTCCCTTACAAATTTCGTGAACCCGGTGCTCGTACCATGGAAAAACTCACAGTCAACGTGTTTGCTGCCATTGTGACTCAGAATACTGCTATTAGCGGGTTTGTGCAAAGCGACCCAGGTCGCTTTGGAACCCCGCAGATCTACACAACGAGCAGTCTCAGGCGTGAAGTCTCAGCGACCTAGGAGTGCCCTAGGGCAATACTCTTCTAGGTCGCTTAGAGTACACACCTGGTATCTGTTGTTGCGGAGATCTGAGCAATCGAAAAGCGACCTGGGTCGCTCGCACAAACTCGCTATTGTCTTCACCGACTTCAGTCGCCTCCTCCGCCTTCATGTTATCAGCAAATTCGGCGCCGAAGATCTCGTGCCTCGCTCTCAAGTCGGTTTCTTCCTGATTAAAAGTTGGATCTGCTGAGTCACCGCTACCGCTTCTAGCTATGGAACACCCGCTTATGGTCAGCGTTCCCCGGAGGACCAGATTGGGTGCGGGAATTACCTGAGGCACTGGCGTCTCTCGACGAATGGCAGAAGAAAGTTCTCAATGCGGGAAAAAGGAAGAAGAAGTGTATTGTCGATCTACTGACTGACGCTGATGGTCCCGGTGGGGGCATTGGCAAACATTTAGCGAATGACTTTCTCTACGAAGTAGCGATTCACCCAGACACGCCAAGCTTTGCTCTCTGTTCCAACGAGGCATTGTTTTCGCGGCTCCGTGCCCATCTTCCCATATTCATGGCAAGATGGACCTCTTCCAAGTTTCTCACAGCTTGCGCAGGTAGCACCAACTCGCTCAACCCCTTTGCTTTCAACACCACTTCACATCGCAACTTCATTTCGTCCTACGTTCCTGTCTACCGACGCACTTCCGTCCGCGTCCCTCGTGATCTCTACAACTTTTATCTGAAAGAGGGACTCTTCGATCCTGACCATATCATCGGTGCGCCATGTCACGTTCAATCGACTCAGTAGTAAAGAACTATTGGTTGAAACTATTCCAGGTAATCCTTACAATATCCCCTTACAAATCAATGGAAGGAGATGCCTGTCCGCTTCTTCGTGGCAAGCAACACCAACCGATACCATATAATCAGGGCTCGGGTGCCTGCTGGGTGGCCAGATCGTGGGGAGGTAGGCTGATAACTTCCTCGTTCTCCACTGTTTACCGCATTACGCAGGAGCCGCTTCTCCTCGATGTCTCCAATGCTGGATTTAGCACGACTCTTGGGCCTGCATCATTTCGCGAGCAAGGGATTAATAAGCTAGATCTCGAAAAGGCTAAGGGTCTGGTGGCCAGAGGGCGTCCACGGAAGGCAAGATTTCCTTTCCGTTTTTCTTCCGCTGGCTTAGCGAATACCAGGCACCCCCTACCGGCCTACCAGGTCGCCCTCGAAAATCTCACACCAAATCAAGACTTACGATGATGGAGGGAGAAGCCCGTGTTCGTCGGCCAGTTGCTGTTTCTGCGGAGAAGGAAAATGTTCGAATGCTGGGCAGTGAAATATCCGAGGACGGTTCCCGGCGAAGCAAGCGTCTCAGAGTAGCTTGCTTCATGGAAACAAATTCGGACTTGCTGAGAACTTGTGGAAGCATATATCAATGCTATGTACTGGTTTGCAGGAAAAGTTGTAATGTGAGTTTCTGTGGCTGAACGGTCGGTGAGAGGACAGCGAGGAAGTCTTCCAAGATGGAGTGTCCCAAAAAGGGAAAGTGGTGTGTCGACAGTCTTCAGGTTATGGGGACTTGATAATGGGTGTAAATTCACAATCGAATGTGTTCAGGAGGGTTATAAGTAGCAGAAGCATGCAGGATCAATCTGGCTAAGCCTCTGCTTCGCCGTGTGGGGTAGTATAACCGTCCAAAGTAGACTGTGACACGTGTGTGACAGCCTCTCGATTTCGACGCCAACTCGACACAGCAGTCCAATTTGATGCTCGAAATACTCGGGTCTGGAGACCTTGTCCAGGTAAAATTACAACAAAGAAACCAATTGTAGGTAGCTAAATGCGGTAAACTTTGAGGAGGAGAAAAGCATAGTCGAAAAAAGCTATGGCGAGAAAAGGAACGAACAGCAAAATTAAACTAAACGGTAGGCGGCGGAATCAAGATGATACAGTATAGGTAGAGGAGCTGTAGTCTAGATATATAAGACGTGTACAGTACTCGCAGTTACCAAAAGTAACCGAATTCGGGGTTTTTCTCACGAAATTACGATGGTCAAAGAACTTTGAGCGATGAAGGGTTCATTTACAGGTTGTTTTCTACAACTTTCATGATATAAACTTGGGCTAAGCTGTCACACAGGGGGTGAATAAATTAATCTTCGAAATACCATTAATTTGGCCGTGTTTTCCTTTTTTGGAACACAGTCACCAGGATTCCAGGTGGGTGAGTACCTCAAAGATAGGTCTACTATCTCATAACTCTGTACCTGAGAACTCAAAGTTTGCTGGGCTATCCTCATCCTTCAATGAGGGTGCTAAAACAGAGCAAGAAAGTGTTCATTTGATACATAAATAAACAAACATAGAAAATCAGCACAGGGAAAGCCCAATAACTTCGGCGCGTGTTATGTGCAATAGCATATGACCATCCCCCCTCTCGCCCACCAGTTGAACCAACTGCTAACTGTATTAGCTGGTCGCAAGCAAGGCATTTCTAAATTCGGTTACTTTTGGTAATGCCGAGTATAATAAATAGCCTAGGAGGGGGAAAGAAATCAAGTGGTAAGACGTACAAATTGAAGCGAGGAATGATTCCGAATGATAGCAGAGAAAACAGGCAAAGATGACATGGGCAAGCGGGAAAAAGAGAGCAACAGAAAGAGGTAAAAAGCTGAAGCAAAACATTTCTGGATAGCAAAGTGCATGCGCAAAACAAACAACTTGAAACGAAGACCGCTATTCAGTAGAAACAGATCGGCGCGGAAAATTCAGCAAGGGAATCAGTCTGGGAACCAGCCGAACGAGGTGCGTTTGAGTCAGACTGGCGGCATTTTTCTCTGCGTCATTGGCAAGGTCATGTTTCCGCGGTGCTCGAGTACCGTCACAGAAACCACCTTCACCGAACATTGCAACAATATTCTGCCACCCGCCGTAAAGCTCTGTGTCTGAAGGAGGAGTGCCCTTCCATACGCCCTTTGAAATGCGGCTGGCCCTGGAGAAAAGCCGGGTTTTTCGCCGAAATGTGTCCTGTGTCCACTCCAAATCAAGAAGGACATCCTCAGTTGTGATCTTCAACCCCGCAGAAAATTCGGTTCTGCTGAACACATCTGAAGCGGAAAGCCCGAGGCGCGAAAGGATGGTGCACAGACGGCGGTGATTTCGGACAAGTCCCCACAGTACTCCATCCTTGCAAGTCTTGACATGCTTAGCACGGCATGTTTCCACCTCGGTGATACCAGCCTGCTGACAGACGTAGGAAAGGCTGACTCCTGCTACGAACTGGGGCATGCGCAAAAGAGTATCTAGAGATTGTTCGCCTGCGATACGGCGATTGACTGGAAGGAGGGAGCCGGACGTCCGCAGGAAAGGGGGACAGGAGAAGAAGAGGGAATGCGTGATTGATTCGGGTAGAGGAGTGAAGGGTTTTCCGATTCGGTTTCAGAATGAATGGAATTGAAGGAGTTAACTGAATCAACAACTGAGGTTCCTCTTTATGAAAATGAACAAAATGCAAGCTTACAGTCATTGAAGTCATACAGATCCTGCGCAGCAACATCTATCCCTGATTGAATGGGGTACGAATTTGCATCTGGGTGTGGGATTGGAAATGGGGACGAATATGGGATGGATATCCCGCCAAAATTAGGGAGAATCAGAATGAAATGGCGCGATAGATCTATCCTGAGGGTGCGTAGAGCGGCCTTGTAAACTGGAATCTCAGGCAAGCCCGGCCAATTGCGATCTATTGCACTGGCATAGATACGGGTTTGTACGACTCTGG
Organism: Favolaschia claudopus; assembly: GCA_037176885.1. NCBI lineage: Eukaryota > Fungi > Basidiomycota > Agaricomycetes > Agaricales > Mycenaceae > Favolaschia > Favolaschia claudopus. Next base: position 280,630 of record JAWWNJ010000189.1, read on the forward strand.
TGGGATAGAAAAGGGAAAAGTTCCCAAGGCTACGATAGCCATACGCTGGATTTTGCTTTCTGTCATCAAAGATAGGAACAGAAGTGGTCGCGACTTCCATGCTAGGATGCGCGCCCGGATTGGAGAGAATTTGAATGAGAGAATGGGGAATATTGGCAGAGAACTCGGGGGAGCCATAAAAGTGTAAGAAAATGGACAAGATAAGGGCGGATAAGTCAATACAACTGAGGTCTTCATTGAAGGTGACGGCTTGGGCAGGGACAGAGAGGTTGGGAAATGAAACATACTCCAGACCAGAGAGACTGGCAGCATCTGGGAGAGCCACCAGTGCACAAGAGACAACTTCGAAAGTCTCTTCTGAGCCCTCCATTTGAACGGAATGAAAAGCGCAATGAGCGCGTTTGTATCTGCTTGTCATGTCACGTGGGTCGTGTACCACCGGCTATTACTGGCCGGAGGCAAGCAGTCGCAAGTCCTCCACTGCTACTATGTCTGTCTCTGGGCCAGCGCGGCAGGAATTGTTACAGCCTTTCGACAGCACTACTACTCGTACGAAAACACAGTCCGTGACGCAGTTTCCAACTCGGCAGATGCTATTGTTCTATGGAGGCGAGCCAGTACCTAAGAGGAAAGCTCCCGCGATGTAGTTCTCTTGCTCAAACTGAATGAATCCATCAGTATGCTGCTATTTTCCCCGAAGACGAACTTGACCTCGTACTGCACAATGTCGGTGCGATGCAAAACGATGTACGCCTACAATATGAGCAGGCAGTCGACCAATCGCACCACGGACGGCCAATCGTAGTTCAGACAGTTCATACAGGGTCTAGAGGCCGCCCTACCGTTGAGATTGATCCACAGTTTCTTCGATGGGCCTATTCTCTGCGATCCACCGCTAGTATTGCACGGTTTCTGGGAGTCAGCCGGAATACTGTCCGGACAGCTCTCTTGGAGTATGGGATCGCTGTTCCTCAGCAGCAACCGGCTACCTTGGCGGGAGGGAATAGGCGTCGTAATCAGAATCCGGATGACAGTGCAGAGGAGTACCTGATTCAATCCGACGAGCAAGCTGCTCAGACTGCACAAACTTCGTCTTACACGGGGCCTCTTTCTGCCATATCTGACGATGATCTCGACGCGCTTGTAGTGAATCTTCGTTGCCATTATCGGAGAGCTGGTGTTACCATGTTCGACGGAATGTTGCGACGCCTCGGTCATCATGTACCACGGGAGAGAATTCGACAGTCTCTGATTCGAATTGATCCTGTGCAGCGAGTCTTTCAAAGGATCACCATTCGCAGACGCACATATCATGTACCTGGTCCCAACTCCCTGTGACACCATGACGGGCAGCATGGTAAGTTTTTTTGTCGCAGTTTCTCACAAGAAAACTTATGCCCTATCCCAATCTAGGTTTGATTCGTTGGGGAATTGTTATACACGGTTTCATCGACGGTTACTCCCGTCTGATCACTGGGTTGCGTGCCAGCAATAATAATCGGGCGCAAACTGTCCTAGATTTGTTTTTGATGGCTGCAGCCCGGTTCTTGGCACCCTCCCGTGTGCGCGGTGATCACGGTGTTGAGAATCTGCTAGTAGCGGCATATATGGAGGCGCTGCATGGTGAGGGCCGAGGTTCCTATCTTTGGGGGAGGTTGGCCATATATTTCTTATTCATCTGTCATCGGACTCAAACAACACGGCAGGAGTGTCCATAATGTTCGAATCGAACGCCTCTGGGTAGACGTTACCGCCCAGATTGGTGCGACTTGGGCAAACGTCTTCATGCTTTTAGAACTCCACCACGGGCTTGATATTAACAACGTCTCGCACATCTGGCTCCTACACTACCTGTTTCTTACGCAGATCAATCAGCAGCTCGAGTTCTTCATGGACTCATGGAACCAGCACCAGATTCAGGTTCGAGATGGTCCCAATCGGAGCCCTGCAGACATGTTCGGTTTTGACATGCTTGTTCATGGGGTGAGAGGTACCAATCTCAACGCTGCGCGGGACGAGGAGCATATGTCGGATGCTGAGTTAGAGGTTTACGGTGTAGACTGGGAAGGCTTTCAAGACGATGTTCTCCTTGACTCTCGTCAAGAGAACAATGCTGTTAACGAGGGCTCCTCATCTTGGATAGGCCGTGTTGGGCCACCACCTGCGGAGCAGCTAAACGAGGTCCTCGTTGAGCCACCTACCGGGCCATTCTCACCTGAGGAGATGGACGATTTGGCAGCTTCACTCGGCCATCTAGCAGATGCAGTGGACGACAACGAGGTTGCGAACCTTTGGACGGAAGCTCTCATCTTGGCCAGGCAGATGCATCCCGAATTGTTTTGATGTTTTTGGTATCAAATGTAAAATATTTCGATAGCAATACATGCACACTGCGACTCGACTCCGATTTATTTCCTCGAATTCGACCCGTGCATGGTATTGTGCTGATCATAAATAAGTCATGCGAGGACAATGACATCTAGCTTCCTGCCTACTTTCCTTACTCACGGAAGATTCAAATATTTAGAGTCTGTAGAATACCATACACGCATGTACATGCGTTGCCGCCCAAAAGATTCAAAACATATCAATTTCCGACAATTCTGATTGGAGGAATAGGCATCAACCACGACGCTGTTGCAAATCCGTCATCATTCTCCCATATCGGGACCCTCCCGACAGCATTGGCACCCCATACTGAACCTATGAATGCCCCAGTACCCACTTCCGTCTTAGATTGTATGCCGACAGTTGTGAAAGTTGAGAGTTGCGAGTTGTGAGTTCGACGTTCCGATTACCGCTTTAGGACAGAACATGTGATCAACTCCTCGTGGAAGTTGCAAACGGTGCAAAACTTCGACCAGAAACTATCAATTGTCAGCAAACTACGTAGTTCGACTTGCAAGTATACTCAAACTTAAGACTTCGTTCAGGAAGTGCGATTAATTGACGAAAAAAGATCTCATAGTTCTGGGGCTGCCGCCGACTAGGTGAACTTCTCATTCGCAGCCGTGCAAAATTTTCCACACTCCATGATACTTGTCGAGACACCCGTGTCTCATCATCGACCATCAACGGACGCGCTGTTCGTGGCATCCACCTCGTCTGGACAAAGACTACTCAGACCCTCGGCACTGAGTGCATTCTCACCGCTGTCGGGGGTATTGATGTGGATCTTTGTCCAGTATGGGCTTGGGACAACCACCTTCGTATCAATCACTCACCTCCGCCTTCCACTCCTCTTTTTGCGTATCGCTCTCCGTTCGGCTGGCGTGACCTGACGAAAGACGAATTCCTCAAATCTTCCTTTGCCGCCTTTCGGGATGCTGCTTTGGATGAAGTTTTCGGCCACAGCTATCGGATTGGCGGAACCCTCGAGCTGCTTTCAGCGGGTGTTGCTCCTGAGATAGTCATGAAGCTCGGGGGCTGGACATCTCTCTGCTTTCTCATCTATTGGCGCCGCTTACAGCGGATTCTTCCTCTTGCGATCACTCGAGCTTGGGACCAACGCATCACAGAATTTGCGCGCGCCCGCGGTCATCCTACGGACCTCGACTGTCTTGCTATCGATGAATGATCGTATATTTTTTTTCTTCACCTCGTACTTCTTACATCCGTGTATGTCTTTCTATCCGTGAATTGAATTCTCTTTTCCTCCTCTTCGCTCTTGTGTGGGGGCCTCGGGCCCGCTTTCTTTCGCCCTCGCGCGAGCCTGCGGCTCTTGGAGCTCCGCTCCGTGCGGTGGCTGCGGGTTTCCTTCATCCAGACCCTCGGTCGCTAAGGCTAGTCTCATTAGTGTCGGTACACGAAGGAAGCCGGGCTCTGAGATGGACGCAAAAAGGTGGCGAAAAGCCCTGATCCGTTACGCGTATCTACCGGAAGTAGACTACGATGTACATGTTTGACTACAGGCTCTGAAGCCGAGCAGACCGTAACTGCTGCACATACCCACACTCCCCCTCTGCAAGGCGAAAGAGATCAACACGTAGACAAACAGGAATTAGAAGTATTAGAAAGATGAATATACTAAGCATCAAAATCATCATCGGTGAAATCAAGTGGACCCTGTCCTCCATATTCAGGCGCGTCGGGTACGGCGTGGTAGAAAGAGTGGCCCATGAGACGAAGGAGAAGGGGCACTGGGTTCCTGAACAAAATACGATGCGACGGGATGGGTGGATTCTGCTGCGAAGTGGGTAGAATCTGCTGCAAGCTGGGCGGTCTCGTATGCGCGATTGAGACACCAGTCCTTGACCTCGGGGGGCATTTCCTTGATGCAGGAAACGGCCTTGTGCGAGCGTTCTCCACAGCGATGACATCCATCCATGGACATGTCGCACCAGCGATTGCCCTGACGGTCAACGAAACCGTCGCCTCGATGGGAACCGGTGGCTCCCCCAGAACCAGGTATACCTACTCCCCCTCTGGGAGAGGAACCGGAAACTCCCCCGGCAGGGGCGCTAAGATTCTTGTACCGCGCAGCGTCGCGTGGCTGATAACGGGCAGCACGAGCAACATATGCGTTGTCTAGCCGCGACTCTAGCGGCTCTACCTTGACAGTAGCGCCAGCGGACTCGAGGAGCTTGTCAGCCTCCTCCTGGACGTCCCAGTCTGGCCCAGCAGACGACAAAATAGTCTTGCACTGGTCAAGCTCTGGTTCACCAGAAGCAGAACCTAGGAGATCGAGTTTCGCGGTCGCATACAGTTGCGGAAAAATCAATTTACTTACCAAATAAGGAAATTCTCGTCAATTCGCTCCTTTCGCTCGTTTTTTTCGAGCGGTAAGTTGATAAGAATACTAAAAACTGCTGCCCTGTATCCCTGATGTAGGGAAACTGGCGTCTTTGTATTGGTTTCGCCGGGATAACCAGCAACTTTGTCTCATAAAGTGCAGCCAAAAGCAGTGAGAAACATGACGAATCCGGTCGTTTTTTGTGCGTAGACCGGCTCAACTCCAGGAGTACAGGCCCTTTGTGCCATTTCAACGTGCTTGTGGCGGTTTTGCTCTGCGGTAGAGCGAATTTGATGAAAATTTCCTTATTTGGTAAGTAAATTGATTTTGCCGCAACTGTAGGAAGAATGAAGGTTCGTCAAAATGACGTCCTTGAGGTAGGTGTCGGAGACTTTCTCGTCCTTGGGGAGAAGGTCGTTGAGCCGGTCGCGCAGGGAAGTGATGCGGTCGAGAAAAATAGAAATGGGTTGGGAAGGATCGTGGAGGAGCGAGTGGTGAAGCTTGAAGGTCGATTTGTCGAAGCGTTTACACAGCGCAGCAAAAATATCAGCACCTCCGTCCTCATTCGCGTAGATAGAACGCGTATTTGAGTCCGTGAGGGCGCGTATAACAGCCGCAGCGATGGTGTTTCGCTTATCCCAGTCGACGGCCTTCTCTGCGTCAGTCGGGCGCTTTGTGGTGCCATTGACAATGCCTTTGGTGACGCCGTCGGCAGCGAAGACGGTGTTGATGATTTCGTCCTTCCAGTAGCTCCAGCCTTCAGCTTTGTTGACAGAGAGCTTGGGGAGATCCTTCGCAAGGGTGAGGAAGCCAGTCGTCGCCGACGTCATGATGGTAGAAAGTGAAGATGAAAGAGCGGGATTTTTGGGGAAAGAGAAAAGATTGGGGGGATAGACTCTGAGATGTGATGGGACTCTTAGATAGGATAAACTCTTGGATGGGGTCAGAGGAACGCGGGGCCGCCCATAACCTGTCGGTACACGAAGGAAGCCGGGCTCTGAGATGGACGCAAAAAGGTGGCGAAAAGCCCTGATCCGTTACGCGTATCTACCGGAAGTAGACTACGATGTACATGTTTGACTACAGGCTCTGAAGCCGAGCAGACCGTAACTGCTGCACATACCCACAATTGGTGCGTTCGATGACAAGATTTCGGGCGTTCTTAGGCGCAAGATTCATCCCAACTGGCGCAGGAACTTCTGGTGGGGTCGTCATATAGGCGGCGAAGTCAAAAGTGGCTGGAAGAGGAAGTGGAAGGCCGCAAAGAGATGTGGTGGTCATACTGAACACAGAGAAGATATGAAAAGCTGAGATGAGGGCGAGAAAGACGCGTAGAAGAGCCTTGAGAGCAGACGCGTCGATGAGCGGAGGTGATCAGGAGATCAGTGGCTATGTCGGCAGGCACGGCACTATCCGCGGTGCTCTTGTCTAGCTTGCCGTACACTCAGCCAGGCTCGCAAGCTCGCCTTTGACTGAGCTCCCAACGTGAAAAATCGGTCGAGGGCTTTATTTCGCCGGAAATAGCCTCAGATTGCCGAGGGTTTTACTCGCCGAGGGCATCGGCTTTAATGGGGAAGCTTGCTTCCCCATTCATCAGTATAGGGCTCCAGAATGCAGATGCTTACAAATCTCCGTCCAGGTGGTTTGTAAGCATTTCCTGGAGTTCTGACTCCGTGGCCTCGGACTTCGGAAACGGCCGACGGTCATGCAACTGTCAGTGTCCCGTGACCTCGGTATTCGCGCCGAAACAAAATTGCCTCTTTGACTCCTCTTTGCTTGCTCTTTGCCGCTTCAACCTTGCTTCAACCTGGATGTATGGACATGCCCTACCTATAGTATGTGTAGTTGCTCAATGGATGTGCTCTCTCTTTCCTTTCCCTCCTCCATGACATGTATTTTGGTATTTCTTACACTTCTAGCCATTTGCTGCTTGCAGCTTATTTTTTTTCTTGGTTAGCATTAGCACTCAAGATAAACTTCATCCTCCACATTATCTTATGTTACTGCATGTATGAGCCAAATCAACCAGCCAATGCTTTCTCTCAAGCAAAATAAAATTAAATAGGTCTATGTCTCCAAATACTCCACAGCGCATATGAAATGCAGCTCAGCAGCAAGAGCATGTCAATCGCATTCTGGATAGCCCTGTACACCGGAGATCTCCTTTACACTGAATTTTGTTCAGGTTAACTGGAATGGCCAGCAACTTCAACTTACACCTCGCACCGCTTGCCGAATTGCTGAGATGCAGAACACTGGGAATGCTGGTACTTTAGCAGGACAGAAGGAAGACCAGGATATTCAAAATCCACCTCCGTCACCAACACGTAGAACTCAAGGTCCAGCCAGATCCACCTCCAGTGCAGCAGAATCCTGTACAGCCAGTGCAAAATAAGTATAGTAGAGTACAAAGACAGGGAAATGCTCAAGGTTGAAGAAGACCAGTTGCTAGAGAGTCACATCCTGAGAATCCTGACCTGCTATATTGCACAAGTGGCAGCCATCACACACCTTCTGCTGACTTTGAGGGAAGGGAGAAAACATTGTACGGAACAGCATTTCGATCACCTTTCCTGTTGCAAAGATTGCAGAAGCCAAATAAAACCACAGTGTGTCAGATGCTCAGAATGGAGAGAGGCTTTGGGTTTAAAACTCAATACTTATGGATTCAATATACAGGATATTCTTTCTGAATTTCAATTTCTTGAGCCCGTGGGGAATACGAATATTCGCTATAGATTCCCGGCGACGGGATCAATCACCCTTTTCAGCAGTTGCATGAGTACTTAGAATAGATCAGCGAGTGTACTTGCTCTGTACTATGTAGTATGTAATTCAGTAAATTGCATGTACGGACTGAAGCTATGATCTGAACGACTATCTTCAGATTTCATGTCCTCCACACAAGAGAGGGTGAAACGAGCCTAGACTGAAGCAAGCTTCCCCTCCTATGTGGACCATTGTCCACTCGGCTTTAATCGGTCTGGCGACCGATTTGCCATCACCCTTGGAATGGCGGGGTTGGCCACAGGCTGCCAACCACTGACCTGGTCCGTGACCAGTCCGAAGTCCGACCAGCACGTGGAGTTGATGGATGTTGCCACGTTGGGCCCGGTTGGGGGCAACCCTGCCATTCCAAGGGTGATGGCAAATCGGTCGCCAGACCGATTAAAGCCGATGCCCTCGGCGAGTAAAACCCTCGGCAATCTGAGGCTATTTCCGGCGAAATAAAGCCCTCGAAATTAGGCCTGGGTTAGAAATGATTTGGGGTCCGTAAACTTTGTAAATTACCAGGGGGTCGGAGGCCCCATAAATTACAGTGTAATTAACCGTAATTTACAGCGCCGCAGGCCCGAAATTTTCTACATTCTTTACTGTAGAAAACACCATGTAAAGTTTGTAAAAAATGTATTTTTTGGTAAGATTTGCCAGATTTTGGTGGGTGGGCTCCGCTGGCCGCCCGCAAGATTGAATGGTTGGTGCGCAGTGCTTCTCAGGAAGGTTTCATAATCCTGGGCATGGTTTTAACCAAGTGCTGAGTTGGAAAGGTGAGCGAGTATTGAGCGAGTACGTCAAGGGCTGACACATGATCGGACATCAGATGGCGGTGATCAACTCACATAGGGCCGAAAATGCTCGTTCGCATTTCTTAGGAAAAAATTGGTTTGAATGCTTTGTAAATGCTCTGAAACATGGCATGGCCCTGTAGGCCAGCTCTTCCAGGCAAAAATTACCATTCTTTACGCTCAAATCTGAAGGTCCCCTGTAAAGAATGTAATTTACATGTAATTTTTGTACTGTAAACTACACAATCATTTCTAACCCGGCACTACTCGAAATGACCGATTTTTCCATCCACCCTCGACGAACATCACGTGCATCGGTGTGACAACTTCCTTTTTCGGTCAAACAAGTCGAACCTCCGCTTCGCTCCGGCCGCGGGTTAAGCCCTGGTTTGCTCAGATGCAACTCAGATGAGCGGACAGAGGAAACGGTCGGATCTGACAGAATGATTAGTCCTGCTCAATCAATGCGCGCCGCATGCATGCTTTCAAGGAGTAACCTTCATGGGCTTCGCACACAGTGGCGTCGGAGCAGATGGGAGCTTTGAACAGAGAGGAATTGCTTGCAAGGAACTAAGGCTCCAACCATTTCCGTTTGTAAACGTTTATACACGGTTATAACCGTTTTCGTTTCCGTTTTATTTGCCAGGGTGCGGAAACAGTTTACAGTGGCTGCAGAAAACAATGCAACAAGGCATTTCGAGTCATTGACGTGGTCTCTAGGCTCAAACAAAGTGCAGGACATGAAATCTGAGTGAAAGGAAAATTTTTGAGCGAACGACCCAATTACCATATATGGTAATCGAGCCACAGTGAATTTTTCATGTGTTTTTTTTACACCGCACCTTCATGGGCTTCGCACACAGTGGCGTCGGAGCAGATGGGAGCTTTGAACAGAGAGGAATTGCTTGCAAGGAACTAAGGCTCCAACCATTTCCGTTTGTAAACGTTTATACACGGTTATAACCGTTTTCGTTTCCGTTTTATTTGCCAGGGTGCGGAAACAGTTTACAGTGGCTGCAGAAAACAATGCAACAAGGCATTTCGAGTCATTGACGTGGTCTCTAGGCTCAAACAAAGTGCAGGACATGAAATCTGAGTGAAAGGAAAATTTTTGAGCGAACGACCCAATTACCATATATGGTAATCGAGCCACAGTGAATTTTTCATGTGTTTTTTTTACACCGCACTTTTCAGCGGTGAAGCCTACAGGAAAATAAGCATCATAGGATGAAAGTGCTCTTAAAGACGATCTCAGTCATACCTGACTTTACCTAGTTTGCTGCCGATTTGAGCCCGTAATAGTTGCTGTAAGATGGCCATTTTGGCCTAAAAATGCCAGATTTATTCAAAAAATGACCAAAATGACCATCTTTAAGCAGCCATTGCGGGTCCAGAATTGTAGGAATCTAGGTAAAGTAACATATGACTGAGGTCGTATTTGCGAGTACTTTCGACCTATGAAGACCGTTTTTCGGTGGGGTGTAGCACTGAAAAGTGCCCTGTTAATAAATCCCTTAAAAAATTCATTACACTCGAATTACTATATATGGTCATGGTAAGTTGCCTAAAAAAGTCATTTCACCCGTATTCCATGTCCAGAACTTTGTTTGCTTCAAAAGACACACTGAATGCCCCAGAACCGCTTGGTGCAGTTTTAATGGCGGCCACTGTAGAGTACATGCTGGGGGTAATTAGCGGTGTTCCACCGCAGTAAATGAGGTCAGAAAAAGGTAATCTCACTGAGTTTATATCACAGCACCCTTAACAATGCCCCCAGAATTTGAATGCTTTCTCTGTGATACCTGACCTTGCGGGTGTCAGCCGTTTACGTTGTGGTAGTGGTTCCAAACAAGGAAATACCCCGCTTGGTCATAAATGTGCTGGTACGTCCCAGATTCTGCATCAGAGAATCATTCAGAATGTTCAAATAGACACATACGGCAGAACATACGTTGAAAATGATCGATTCGAGCCATTAGCGATACACCTTGAGGGTATCAAAATTTCTGGGCCCCGAAAACAGTTTATAAACGGTTTTAAACCATTTCCGTTTTGTTTGCCGGATTCCACAAACGAAAACTAAATGGTTGGAGCCTTACAAGGAACATCCATCTATATCTATATAATCTATATAAGAACCAAAGACTTCGTGTCTGGGTGGGACAAGACAAGACAAACGAAAGGAACATTCGTATTGGCTGACCGCTAACAAAATGCCGTGAACCGCCCCACTGGTGCGTCATTTTGTCGAGATGTTGAGTTCGTGCCCGCGTGCTCCACCCTAGACTCGTCACCAGTCTGCTACGCAAGGCCGACAAATGTGGCGAGCACGTCGGGCGTAGCAGACTGGTAACTCTCGGGACATGCCAAAGGGCTGTCGCGGAGTTTCAAAAATTTGAGTGGTGCCGGCTATTCGGCGAGTGATGCGACCGCGTCAAAACTGTGTGACATTCTGTGACTCAGCCATTTCTCGACCGTCAATTCCTTTACCTATTGCGTCGAAAACACTGAATTAAATAGCTAGATATATAGCAATGTTGTATAAGAGTGTATTGTAGTACTTTTTGAAGCTTAAATATATATTTAGAGGGGGAAAAGGAACAGATTGATGGGGCCCACTCAAATTTTTGAAACTCCGCGACAGCCCTTTGGCATGTCCCGAGAGTTACCAGTCTGCTACGCCCGACGTGCTCGCCACATTTGTCGGCCTTGCGTAGCAGACTGGTGACGAGTCTAGCTCCACCCGTCTCTCTGCACGATGTCGATTCACTCGATGCTCAACCATGCCCGCCACAACGAGCCGTCTTCGCCCACTGCTGCCCAAGACGCCCTCTATGACTCAGCCGGAGCCCTTTTTGCTTAGCAGAACAATGGAGCGCGAGGGGAATCTCGGCGAGCTGAGTGCAGTCAGTGCTAGTCAGTGGTGCACCTGTGGAGATCAGAGCGAATCCTGTTTCAAGGAAGAGTCGGAATCAGGTCAGCAATTCAACAAAATGTCGTACCGGACCCGTTCAAAAGTAATTTTTCCTTAGTCCGAGTCTGAACGGCGTTCGGCGGGCCAAAAGAGACGAAGGAAGAGAGAAGCAAAGGAAAAAGAGAACGATGGTCGTTTGGTACGCGAGACTTGCGATCTGAGGAATTCACACTGATCTGAGGGGCACAGTCAGGCATTGTAAGGCCTGTAAACTTGCCACGATCATTGGCTCAACGAGCACGTCGGCAACGAGAGCTCGCTGGTAAAATTGAGGATCTATTGGACATCGAGGGATATAAAGGTTGTCATAGGTCTCGAGCGCAAACGCTACGGCGGAAAGTTGAACAAGGGGAACAAAGGTTAATGAATGCGGTTCGCGTCCACCCAATTGGAGCTGTATTGTCTAGCTTACTGTTTTGTTCGTCACAGATCCGACTCAGTCCTTAGATCAAGCCCTCGACCACGAATACGATGTCAATCAGCCTCGCCGCAATGACCGATATCGGGAAAGTTACCGAAGTAGGATGCTTTGGTATGAGGATGAGGTTCGGCGAGGCGTTTATGCTGAGGAACAACGACGGGAGATGATGCTTGGATGGAAACAAATTTCCCCAGGCATTTCAACATCGTAAACGGCAGAAGATGAGATTTTTGCATTGTATTTACTATATGTAAGAAACCAAGCCATTTGAGATGGAGTGAGCTCGCACACAGGGTGTGATGCGAGTCGTTTCGGCGGCTTCTTGGGAGAGAGGGAAGAGGGTGACCTGTGTTCTTGAGGCACAGAGGTCGGGAGTTGTGGGACGAGCGCGTTGTGAGCGCTCGCCATCGTTGTATCCCAGCGACGAGGGACCGTGTTACTCTCGATCGGAGCCCCTGCAACACCGGGGCCGTGGAGTAGTTAGACGCATACTCGGTCCAACCGAGAGCTGTGGTTCGCAGCATAAGTATCTTAGTCTTCACACATCGTAGTAGATTGCAAAGTAAAGATTAGATTATGTAATGATGACAAGCGGAATATAAGGTATCAAACGTGTAAGTAAGTAATATAATAATATATGCCCGTCACAGTGCCCCCCACACGGTTGGTGCCTGCTATGAAGCAGAAATTGAATATGCTCATCCCAGGATAGCATCACAATGGCCCCCCAAATTCTGCATCCCTAGGATGCAGAGATTCCCATCAAGGAGGAAAAAAAAAGTTGGCCAGCTTTATTGGAGAATGCGGCAGTGATGCTCTGCATTATTGGCATCTGGGAGATAGTCCAGATGCCTATCTTCAGCTGGCAGCCAGGGCGGACTAGCAGAGCTACAGAAGGATGATGTTCCTTCGTAAACTCTGCACTGCACCTGCAGTGTGTGTTCCACAGAGATCCTCAGGCCAGCCTCTATTGCTCTCGTCTGGCAAGAGATCTGAGCTAGGGTGCATCCCGCACGCTAGGCTCTGCTAACGCTCTGCCAGCTATGAGTCACAGACTCAGGGGATGCACGCTGGGAGGGGACTAGCAGAGCTATAGCCTCCAAGCATAGACTCTGTTAGACTCTGTACTGCATCCGCAGTATCACCCTAAGAGCGCTCCAGGGCTTCCCTCCAGGCAGCAGCCTGTAGCTAGTTAGGCCAGCCTGTATTACTCCTGTCTGGCCTGCGGGGTATGTTGAGTGCATCCCTGGCGCTATAGAGCTAACGCTCCAGCAGCCTCTGAGTCTACGCTATGCATAGACTCTAGGATATGCACTCCGTATACACCCCCTACAGCCCCCCACTTTTTCTTCGTGTAGTCCATGCGAAGATGGCTGAGCAGGATCTGCACGACGAAAAATTATCACTCCCAGTTTGCAGGTTTCCTCAGCTATGGCGCCGGCCGGCTGCAGCTGTGAAAAAGCGACAGTGTATCTGTTGGTTGTTGTCCTCACCTCCCTTATCCGCAGTTGGTGGTCTGGAACACTCAGCAAGGTAATCCCGCCCTTGCGGCTGTTTGAATATAAACCCAGATCAGCCAATTTGAATTTCCTTCTGAACTTGAAAATCATCGGTGCAGATTTTTTCACCAGTTGCTAATAAGCTCTAATGATTTTTAACCTATTGTAACTGCTACATGTTGACTCGACTCCCAATTCTAGGTAAGGTAATTCTATATGGTGATTCTGAGGACGCCGCACGCACCTACCCGAACGATGTTGATCTTCAGGAAACTCGGGGATGTTGCAATCCTCTGAATCGGCACGTCGGCTGCAGCATTACCCGGGAGTGTCGTAGGTCATACTAGGTGGCTAACTTGCGCCACACTGGGTTGACTGTGTCGCAGCTCGCGCGGGGCACCGCCACGAGTGTGAGTTCGACAGTGTCGCAAGTGGGGGATCCCTTACTTATCTCATGCGGTAGCGGAGGTATGGCAAGTCCGGGGTCGCCGCCCGTCTTCTCTCTCTAGCATATCACCTCTGTGGTCGTCGTCGTCGCAAGTGGGGGATCCCCAGCTGATGTAAGTGACAACTTTGGCCAATTTTGGGACAGTTGGTCGCAGAATGTGCCGAGATCAGATTTCCTTATCTCGCGTCTGATGCGGCAGCCGGAGACCGATACGGTGAGAAACACGTCAATTTCCCCTTGCATTCGATACGTGCAGCGAGCGGTAGTGCGGCGCCGAGGGCACGCAATCCAGCAAAAAAAAAAAAAAAAACACGCGGGGTTTGGGGCGGAGCCCCGACAAGCTGTGCACCAGCCGTAGGGAGGGACGCGAGGGCAGCGAGCCGGCCCTGCCGAAGGCGGGGTTATGGGGTTTTTATTAAATTTAATTTTAAATTAAAATTTTATGGGTTATGGCAGGTAAATATCACGTGATCTGGGCACTTTGACGCTGTAAACGAGATTTGGCCCCCCAAATTATGGGTTATCGGGTATGACAGGTATGGGTTATGACAGTGACGACTGTACCTCTCCTTCTCCTGCCCCCACTTCACTGTCGCATTCCTTCCAGCCACTTGCCGACGTCGTTTTGTTTCTGGCACCACACATTTTTCCCCATTACCGAAAAAGTTGAAAAAACCGGGAAAATAGGCTTTAAAATTCGATTTTTCGCCCACACACCTCGTTGAGCCCCCAAAACAAATATTTCTGGCGCTTTTCCCGAAGTTTCTTATGTTAGTGTGTCATCTTGGTCTCTGACTGGCTCAAACAACCGCGAATTCCAGCCATTTCAGTCTTTTTAGAGCAAAATCTTGCAAAATCAGCCGCATTCATCCGGGAGTTGCAATTCTGGGGTTGCAAATTGTTCAAATTTCTCTGAAAAGAGGTGAGCAAACCCGACCCAGTTTCGGCACCATTGACGAATATTTCGAGGTGTCACGCTCGATTCAGCCCAAAGACGAACTTTTAATTTCGTTTCGAGGTGTCACAGGTCACAGGCCGGGTGAATTGACCCTTCCTTGCCTCCCACTTAGGCCGCCTCGCAAGCTCGGCTTGCCTTAGCTCCCAGTGAGGAACTGGTGAAATTCCCATTTTTAAGTTCGTCTGTATTATAGAATAAGACCATTGAAATGAAAGGGAACCCTGTCCTTATGGGTCACGAGACTACTCGTTGGGTTTGTGTTCAAGTGCACGCAGGAAGCGATAAGAAAGGCCGGCGGAGTTACAGCGTGGGAGCACTTTTCCCAGGAGCAGCCTACTTCCTACTCTGCCCTCATCCTACCATCGACCTTACACCTCCCTTGCTATGGCAACCCCCGCAGTTCCTCAGGACCTTTATTCCTACTACACTCTCCTTCGAAGCGAACTACAGCGCGTCCACGACCGTCTTGATCGTCTTGAGTTTGGGGACACTGCAGCCTCTACTCCGAGGGCATGCCTGGCGCTTCTCCTGGGATGGCGCTCGCTGCGGCTCTGAACCTTCAACCCCAGCCCCTACCCCTGCCATCATCGCTGTCGGCCACACCGCCATACCACTCGCCGAAACCCTCCCTACTTGTGACGGGTCTATATAATATTTACTTTTGCTACCTTATATTCCGCATGTATATATTACATAATTCTAATCTTGCTTTACACTCTACTATGATGTGAAGAGGGATCTTAAACGGCGAACCACCGATCTGCGCTAGATCCCCTGCATGGCTGAGCATCCATATAACTGCTCCCACAGCTCCAGGTTATACTCGGTGCCCACAAAAGTAACCGGAAATTCGCTTATTGCTTGCCAAATTTGTAGTATTTTCGGAAGCAAACTAGATAGGTGTAATCCTTGCTTTATTTTGGTCACATATCATACATATCATGTGTAAAGCTGCTCAGGAGAGACCGTTGTAGAGGGACAAATCTATCAGCTGTATTTTGATGGTGATCAACAAAGTCAGTGCAACACAGCTTGTTCTGGGAGGAAAATTATGGTTTTGATTTTGCAAGACTCTTCAGCATGGTGTCCTTTTGTGGGCACGAACACTCAATGTTGAAAAGAAACTGTGTACAGTTGATATCTGTAGCGTTTATTTTGACTGTCTCAGTCTGTCACTTTCAACCGATCGTCAGACAGTTATTTGGGGTGTTTTAAGCAACAATTCAATCAGTTCTGGTGTTGTTTCACCTAATAATGAACACTGATTGTGTTTAAGAGGCCTATTGCTATTGCTGCTGTCTTCAAACTTGCATAAATGTGAGTGCAAAACTGAAATTTAAGCAAAAGGTTGAAAATTCTGGTTTCCACAATTCTGGTCCAATGGTGCATCATTTGGAATGGTTCAAAGGGCTTGAAAGATATCAATAGAGCGCTAATGTAGCATGCATTGTGCAAAAATGGTCAACCATGCTTATTTGAGCAAACAGCAACCAATTTCTTGCACAACGTTGACAACTTGGCATTGCCAAACAATAACATCATGAATTCAACTAGCTCTAGAGTGATGTAAAAAGAGAAGATCTCCAAGAAACTTAGGGAATGATCTACTCACATTGAAAGGTATGCAGCCAGGTGCAGAAACCGTGGGAAACTCACGTGATCGCGTCGAAATATCGGCATTTCCGGTTACTTTTGTGGACACCGAGTAGGAGCCCGACCGAGGGTGACACGATCCCTCACCGAAGGGTTACAGCTAGTCTCGTAAACAAGACTTTATAAACTCTTTTGAAGATAGTCGTTCAAACGTACAGTGGTGGCAAATAGAAATTGCCGTGGCTTTTTGGCCAAAATCTTGCCGTATACTTCACCGAGTGACCCGAAATAAAATGTAGAGATAAATATATGATACCTCTGTACTGCTTAGAACACTCAGCTATATATTATGCCCTGACAATGCATCAATAACAGGACAGTTTCTGATTATTGCCATATCTGGAAAAGCTCAATGTATCCTCAGCAAAAAAGTGTCATAATAGGGTGAAAGTACTTGAAAAACAATGCTAGTTATCACTTTGATTGACTGGAATTGAACGTCATTTGAGCTCACAACCGGTTACTCATGGCGGTGGTCAGATACTGATACTGATACTGACCGGAGTTTAAACCGCGGCCCGATCAATCCCGCGGTCAAATCTGACAGATTTGACAGCTTCTCGGCCATTCCCGGCTAAGGTTCAACTTGAACAGTTGAACTGTTTCTGTTGAATCCGTTTACAGGGGCACTCGTCCACCCTCAAAATCAATGAACTAGCTACTTGACTGCTTCAGTATCTGTCTGTATACAGTATGTATAATACTTTCTTCAACTTGTGGTAGAGTAAGGTAGTGGGGACTCGGACAATGGATTCATAATTGTGCCGTTTCTTGAACCCGAGTTACACTGGTGAGTGTATATGTGCTCAGTAAGGCATACGGCTAGGAACCGGCTCTAATAGGTTGATTGTCACTGTGCCCAGGCAAGGTCTTGAATTTCATGATGTTGGTCATGACCTAAAGTCGGGAAAATCATGACAGTTTAGTTTGAAATTCATGTTGGTTCATCATGAATTCATGACGAAACGTTAGGATTGGGGGGTCATGAAATTCCTAACAAGTTTGGGCCTCTTCCTGACGTTTTTCCATGACGGTTTGTCAGGAATTTCAAAGGGAAACATGAGGAAAATTAGATGGCACGAAGCAAAATAATGTCGGATAATCATTGAGGCTTTCGCTGGGAATCGAACCTGCGACCACGTGGCCTACGAATCTCGTTAGCCGCATGCCTCACTCCAATTAGGCCAAGAGGGCTTTGCAGGACATGTTCTGTTACACCATACATGTAGCAACGCATACATATATCCCACCCTTCTCATACCGATTGCATCCCCTTTCGGGTCGCAATCTTGCCGCAATTTTCAAACTCAGTAAAGAGCAACAGAGTAGGCATATCAGTGACATAAATATTCACTCAATACATCTTGTAGACTTGTATATCAAGGATGTGGACTTTGCAAAATTCAGCTGGATTTTTCATGATGAATTTCATGATGTTCTGCCATGAATTCATGTCCTCATAAAAATGGCTTTTGGGCCGTCATGAAAGCCATCTTGAAATTCATGATGTGCTTCATGACAAAACATCATGAAATTTGAAATTCATGACGATTAGTTTTGAAATGCATGACGGATCCTTCGCACAGTGTGTACAGCAGCTAGAACTTGGTAATCCGGGTCAATTCAACCAGCCTTATCGGGATTGATTGCTGGATATAAGTTGATTGAATGTGCACAGAATGTCCAGCTCCCGGACTCACAATTACACAATCCACCTGTATAAATGCAGGGGAATTTCTGGGGAAGGCCATACTAGTAGGATTATCAAACATGACCATTAATATGATTATGAACACCAAGTGAAGAACAAGGCCTCTAAATATATCAAGAATCAGGAAGAGTACATTCATACTGAAGGTAAATGGGCGGAGGATCTGATCAAACATTGAACAAAATCTCAAGGCTTCATTTATGTTTGTGCTTCCCAGAAATGATCCTGAACGAACATGACCGGCATTTGCCGGTCCTGATCTTGCGGTAAATTGGATATGATTTCGGTTGGTACTTGAGTATCATGCCTTCCCTAGAAGTATGTCAAGCACTTTGGCCGCCCTAAGAGTCGAGAAAATGGGATGAATCTAGGGAAATTGACGGAAACAGGGTGGAAAGCAGTTTGAACCAACGAGCTGCCGTGATTGATCTTGGATTCAAACTCCGGTCAGTATCTGGAGAGCTGATGGCAATGAAGTGGTCTACAACCAGAGCATATTTGCAGCTGTAGATATTTGGGGAGTTTTTTTCACACTCGGGGACCATTCTCCCTTTA
Source organism: Favolaschia claudopus (assembly GCA_037176885.1). Taxonomy (NCBI): domain Eukaryota; kingdom Fungi; phylum Basidiomycota; class Agaricomycetes; order Agaricales; family Mycenaceae; genus Favolaschia; species Favolaschia claudopus. The sequence continues at coordinate 299,147 of JAWWNJ010000189.1, forward strand.
TCTCAGGCTTTTTCACTCTAAGATGAGTATTCTTTGGCCTTTATTTCAGTATCTGGCCAGCAGACGGCAAGCCGTAACGTGTGGGATCCGAGTTATGACAGCAGCGCGAAAAGCCGATGTCGGCCGAAAATGGATTGAGAAGTGTCCCCGAGATCCCCGAATCTCCCTCAGTCTCCCGCAATATTTTCGTTTCTTTATTTTCTTTATTTTTTTATTTTTGTCCACCGCAGCCCAAAATCCTAATACATCTGCTCTCCCACCTTCTCCGCTACATAGTACACCGTCGTTCCTCGTTCTATAGTCCCAAATGCAGGATCCTACAGCACTGGCTGCTCTCTATCGTCGACGTGTCGCTCTCCTCGCCGCCGCAAATGCAGTGTTATTCTACTCCTCTCAAATGCTCGGCCTCGAGAAACCTCCATCTCGTCCAATGCATACGTCGATACTGACTGGACAAAAATGGCTAGACGAAGTACTCCAAGGACATCCTGATCGCTGTCATCGTGAGCTTGGGATGTCGGCTCTAGAATTTGCGCTTCTCTGGGTGGAACTAGTGAATCTGGGAGATTTGACAGACAGTCGGTCTGTGAGGGCCCCGGAAAAGCTCGCAATATTCGTGTACTGGCTAGTTCACGGCAGTAGCCAACGGGAGCTGCAGGAACGGTTCCAGCGCTCGGGCGACACCATCAGCAAGTACGTCAATAAGGGCCTCGAACTTTTCACCTCCGCCTTCCTCGACAAATACCTTCATGAACCAGCCAACGAGACTCCGCAGCACATCCGCGACAACCCTCGATGGTACCCTTGGTTCAAATACTGCCGTGGAGCCGTCGACGGCGTCCATTTCCTTGCCTATGTACTGGAGCAACACATCCTACGCAACCGCGACCGCCATGGTGAAATAACGCAAAATACTTTGGCTGCAAGCGATTTTGAGATGCGATTTGTACATGTCATGGCTGGGTACGAGGGAACAGCAGCTGATGGACTTCTTTTTGACCATGCTCGTCGTCACGGCTTCTCTTTGCCCGAGGGCTGCTATTATCTTGCCGACGCAGGCTTCCCGAACTGTGACATGCTCCTTGCGCCATATCGTGGGGTCCGATACCACCTCAAGGAATGGAAGCGTGGAAATCGGCGGTACGCTTTTATTAATTTGTTCACACCGCAAGCTGACATCGGCAAAAGACCGCAGACACCGCAAGAGCTTTTCAACCTTCGGCATGCCCAGCTTCGCAATGTCATTGAGCGCATCTTCGGCGTGTTACTGTAAAGCGGCGCTTCCGTGTACTCATCGCGCGGCCTGAGATGGGTTACCGGCAACAGGCTCTGATGGTTGGCGCTGCAGCAGCACTACTGTAGCACTTTGTATGGGTAAAACGTAACGCGTAACGCCCGCCCTGTTTCGTTTCAACGGTAACGCATAACGGTCGGGTGGTTTCCCTGAGGACTGCGTGACATACAAAGATGTCGAATTATCATGTTTGTGGCTGTAAAATCTAGCTGACTCTACTGCTATAACCCTCCTCCTCCTCACTGCACTCAATTGGCACTCTCTACAATCTTCGTCAAGATAGAACCGGTACGGTGCATCGGAAGGTGTACCAGAAGCTGGCCGAGGTAGTTTAACTAGTCGCGCGAAGAGGGCTTGTGGTGGACCCGTCGCTGGTTTAGGTGTCTGAGCGTGCGCCACGGCGCAGTGTTCATGAAAAAAAAGAAAAGAAAAAGTGTATTACGGAGCCCGTAACAGGAGAAATGCAATCACAAAGGGCTATGGATACAAAGAAAGCATAAACGAGAGCTAAAAATTGCCCAGAATCCGTTCAACGTTTGGAAATAGATTTTATCGGTGTTTGCCCGCCCGTTTCCGAAATTCTATGATGTCACGCATAACGCTGAGGCCGTTTCTGGTTTCCATGCGTAGCGTTTCCAGTTACGCTCGAGGGTCTGTTTCACCCACACAAAGTGCTACAGTACACAATTTCCTCCGCATCCATGAGCCGATAAATGATCTCGACGAAGACGTGGAATACGATGTCGAAGGGCATCCATTCCTGGCAGCACCAGAGCATAACGAGCAGGATGTACCAGTTATTGCAATTGATCAGGTGGAGAAGACGAGAGCGGATGCGCGACGGGATCGAATTGCACAGGCAATGTGGAACGATTATATACTAGATCACCCCGACTTGCAGTAATAAACACATTTGAATTTTGGTAATCGTTACAATTGTTTCTACGAGAATGCGGGTAATGCTACAATACTATTTGAGACACAGAGGATACAATGCGAGTTGGAGACACCGATACAGGAACAGAAAAACAACAAACAGCGAGAGTGGAGACTGAGAATCAAATCGACGAGAAAAAGTCTGGGTTATCGTGAGCAACGAGAAATAGAACTTAAGGAGGACTCAACGCACCTAGTAATCATCTGGCACCGCAATTCCTGCCTCTTCCAAGATTCCAGCAATGATTCCTCTGCGACGTTCCGGACGATCTTCGGCAATAAAGCCGCGTGCAAAAGCGGGATCCTTGCTGAGCGCACGAAGCACACGTTGATAGAGTCGGCCATTTGGGTCCGGGGGGAGCAAAGAATCGTCCTTGAGAATGGCGACGACTTCGTTGACATAAGAAGTGTCGGCGGAGGTGACGAGTGGTTTTCCGACGGCAGCTGCGAGGTCTTTCATCGAGTCTGCAAGCTGGCTGCCGGCCTGTGCATTGCGACGTGCGGTGGTGGTGGAGGTGCTGCTGGAGCCAGACTCTCTTCGTTTACGGCCGTTGTTGCTGTCGGCGTCGTCATCGTCGTCATCGTCGCTGTCAGCGCGTGTACGCTTGCTATTGGATTGTCTGCGGCTCGGAGGAGACTGCAGTACATTAGGAACAGGTTGGGCGTATAGAGAAAAGGACGCACCGGGCGGAGTTCATCATCATATGCACCTCCATCTGCGTCTTTATCTCCGGGAAGACCGTCGTCAGGTTCGTTGCGCCTCCATCTCGTGGACTTTTGACTGGGGCTCAGGCCTGAGCGCTGAGCATGGTTAGCAAGCGTGTTGGATGGACAATGCCAAGATACATCACGGGGCAGCCGTCCGGGAGCTCTGCGATGAATACGGTGAGAAATCTTGCAATGTTCATGCCAGCAGATGCTGACCGGTCACAGGTGTACGCCTCATCTATCTTCCCCCATACTCTCCGGACTTTGTGTTGGTAGCAGCGCAGGAACAGTCAATCTGATGAAGTAATCGAACGATTGAATGGATTGTGCTCACGATCGGAAGGATTGAAAGATTTGGTAGTTACTGTACAATCTGATAGCTAAAGTTTTGTTTGGCTTTAATTGTAAAACTATTTAATTAGTTTGACAAATGGCGGCGGCGGCGTGGGCACGTTGCCGCCCTTAGAGCATCCGTCGTACGACTACGCAGTAGGGTGCAGGACGCCGGCGGAAAACAATGCGTGTGTTGGATATCGACTCCGGGGCAGCGACGCGCAGAGGCGGGATGAGTGCAAAAGACAAAAGAATCGATGATTTTGCGTGACTAATTTACATGAGGCTACCGCGTGTTGAACGCGGATCTACGGACCGTCTCGGCTGGACGCCAACACACTTCAACACACCCCCGCAGACGAGACACCCCCGTAGTCTGAAAAATCCTAAATCGTGTAGTCCGTTCCGGCATCTGAGACGTTCGCGGGATCTTCGGCAAGAGAGACACTCTCCAACGCCGCCTCGATTTCTTCGACTGTATGAGTGACCGACGCACCAGTCGAGGCCGACTTTTTCTTCTTTTTCTTCTTCTTCTTAGTCGGGCTGGACGCAGGGCTAGAGTTGGTAGAAACGGAAGGGGAGTTCTGTGCATGTGCAAGAGCAGCTTGCTCCTCACGAAAAGCAAGGCTAGCAACGAGAGCTGGAGGCGGATGGGGTTGGCAGTAGGCAGCGGCAAATGCCTCAGTGACTTCCGGGGACAAGGTATCCATGTTGATCTCATTGGGGAGGTCAAGCATGGCGGAGAAAGCGTGTTCGCCAGCGGCGGCAAAGCCAACAGTTTCCGAGTCCGATTCCGCAGCAACCTGGGCGTTGTCCTCGCGTTTACGAAGAATACGACGGCGTACATCGTCGGGCATGATTGAAATGCAGAATTGGGCAAAATGACCGGGAAGACCGCATCTATAGCAGACGTCGGTGCGATTCTTCGTGTTGGTCCAGTCAAATTTGTCGTTAGAGGTAGAATGCGAGTGGGAGTGGGAATAGGGTTTTCCGGATGAGGTACGCTGGGTCCGATTGCGAGCGAGATGAGCTTCAGCGACAATATCTTCACCCCCGTGATTCGGATTATAGGCTGCGAAGGTGTTCCGAGCAGCCTGGATAAGCGAATCAGAACGCTGAAGATCAGAGCGTTCCCAAGCATTAATGGCGTTGATCATGGATTGGACATCACGCTGGGGGGACTCGTGCTGCAGGATAGTAATGATGGGTGAATACGCAGAGGAAAGACCGCTCAGGATTTTATCCTGAACCATGTGAGCCGGCAGGGTCGCAGCAATGGCGGTGAGACGGTTCTCGGCAGTGACGACGGCCTGGAGAAACGTATCGGCGGGCTGCATGACATTGTGGGAGACCCCATGGAACTTGGACATCAAGGTGGAGCGAGTAGCGGGATCGGCGGTGGTGTAGTACGAATCCAAAGTGGCCCAAAGCAAACGACCGTTAACGCCAAGGCTGGCATTATTGATCTTTTCCTTCACGCTCTGGCTCAGGGTGAGATAGAGCATCCCATGAGCTTTAGCATTATTTTGGGACCAAGTGCGCATTTGTACGGCACCGTTTGGAACATTAACCAGGGGATCGACCGCATCCCAAAGACCTTCAGTCAACAACAAAGACGAGGCATCAGCCTTCCAAGTCCAAAAATTCTCCGCTCCTTCAAGTTTTGAGATATCCGATGGTTTAACCATGGTCGACGCGAATCCGAGATGCAGTGAAAGATAGACAAAGAGATTGGTGCGAAAAACCGGGTGCTGATCGTGACAGCGAGCAATTAACAAGAAGTCCTGGATAGATCTTCAAAAGGTAGCGAGCTATAGGCCCATAACCTGTTGGATATCGACTCCGGGGCAGCGACGCGCAGAGGCGGGATGAGTGCAAAAGACAAAAGAATCGATGATTTTGCGTGACTAATTTACATGAGGCTACCGCGTGTTGAACGCGGATCTACGGACCGTCTCGGCTGGACGCCAACACACTTCAACAGCGTGTGCCGGAGATGCGTAAAATGTTGCTGCAGACGATGGAAGAGCCATGGGCAGGAGGGACGAGGACGGGTTACTTTGAATGGTTTCTTACTCATCTCAGCACTTGGAGCGAAGCTTCGCCTCTGCAGAAGGAATTCGCTCTGCTTTCAAGGATTACTTCGCCCTCTTGTCTTACATCATCAAGTATACTCAAGATTCCACGGTTGGGCCACTGGATTATTGTGGTATCGTCCGGGTCGTGGCGAAGATGTGTATGTGTTCTCTCGCTTCACTGTTATAGAACAGGTTATGGTTCACACAAGATTGAGCCCAGGCAGGTATATTCGAGGCGCGAGAGAGCGACGAGATGGGGGTGCGAGAGCTACAGGAAATCGGTACGTACGACACAATATAAGGAATATGCAAAGGGACGGATAGGGGGGGTGTAGCGAGGAAACGGACAGATAGGGAAGGCGGCGCGTGATGGTCTCACGCCTTCAACACTCCCACTGACCAACGCGCGCCGCGTACTCGACATTAGCGATAGGTAACAAGAAATAATAACAAGAAATGAAGTCCAACAATCATGACGGCTCCCACTGGAGCGATGGCGGGGGAGAGAAAAATCAGAATTGGTATGTGTCGACGACAGCTGCGGTGGTGGTGTCGCGTCCGGGGATAGGAACGAGAGGGCCGGGCTCGGGGCATTCGTTCTGGTAATGACCGAGTTTCCTGCATTTGAAGCACGTAATGCGGGAACGGTCGCGGTATGTGCGGGCGGTGAGCGCAGAAGCGGGGAGGTCCGAGTCGAGGGTAACAGAAAGCTCAGCTTCCTGACGCGTTTCTTCGTTGAGCAAGCGGCCGATAACGAATTCCAGCTCGTCATGCTGGGGGTGAGAGTCGAGGGAGATAATGAGGGTGTTGTACGAAGCGGGGAGGGACATGAGAAGTGTCGCAATAATCTGCGCATCCGACGGCTTGTCCTCGTAGAGGCGTTCGAGTTTCTCCGCATGGGCTCGGACGGAAGCGATGTAAGCGCGCATGCTCGAAAGACCGTCAGGCTTACGAAGGCTGTAGAATTTCCTCCACATTGCAACAACACCACCCAGCCCAGTGCTGAGATGCATCTCCTCCAACCGGTCCCACATCCCCTTCGGATCCTCCTCAATGCCCGAACGTGAGCGAATTGGGACGGATCGAGTCGGCCAATAATCGTCGCAGTCGCCAGATCCCGCCTCGTAGTCCAGGCCTTCACGGCCTTCGAGTTGTCGCTACCGAGCGGCCTCGTCTCGTCTCCCAAAACGATGGGTAACACAGTCCGGCGCCGCAACTCGGCCCGGGTCTCAAACTGCCAGTCGTCGAACGAGACGTCGTCCGACAGCCGGGTTCCATTCTTCGCATCAAGAGCCTTCGAATCCATCGCAGAAGGCAGTACAATCGGTCGGGGCACCTAACGCAGGCGCACGTTCGTTCGGGTTCGGGTTCGGTCGGTCAGTTGCCTACGCAGGCACGGTGGTCGGTCGTCAAGAAGACGGGCAGTGGGGAGCGGTGAAACGAGGATAGGGGCAGATGAAGCGGCGAAGAGGAGATATTAGAAGCAGAGGAGGGGCGCGGGGCCCATAACCTATAGAACAGGTTATGGTTCACACAAGATTGAGCCCAGGCAGGTATATTCGAGGCGCGAGAGAGCGACGAGATGGGGGTGCGAGAGCTACAGGAAATCGGTACGTACGACACAATATAAGGAATATGCAAAGGGACGGATAGGGGGGGTGTAGCGAGGAAACGGACAGATAGGGAAGGCGGCGCGTGATGGTCTCACGCCTTCAACACTCCCACTGACCAACGCGCGCCGCGTACTCGACATTAGCGATAGGTAACAAGAAATAATAACAAGAAATGAAGTCCAACAATCATGACGGCTCCCACTGGAGCGATGGCGGGGGAGAGAAAAATCAGAATTGGTATGTGTCGACGACAGCTGCGGTGGTGGTGTCGCGTCCGGGGATAGGAACGAGAGGGCCGGGCTCACATCTTGACATTGACCCCGTGATTTTCTGTCAAAAGTCACGCGACTGATGGCCTGGCCCTCTTTTCAAGTACGTACTACAAGCTTAAGCACCCCGCCTTCGGCAGGGCCGGCTCGCGCTCGCGTCCCTACCTACGGGGGGTACACAGCTTGTCGGGGTTAGGCCCCAAACCCCGCGTGTTTTTCTGCTGGATTGTGTGCCCTCGGCGCCGCACTACCGCTCGCTGCACTCGCGGTGCGCGGCGCCTCGGGAAGGTTCGTGGGAACCAGGAGCAACATCTCGACAGCGGGAACTTCTCCATTCCGAGGGTGATGGTAAAACGGTCGAGATTCCCACGGTGGGTTATTGTTTTCCCTTCTCCAAGGGGAAATCCCTCGGCCGGGAAAACACGTTTTCGGCACCCAGAAAAGCCTCGGAATGACCGATTTTTTCTTCGACTCCCCTCTCAATTTTCAAATCACGGGGGATTTCCTTTCTGGGAACGGCCAAAAAAAAACTTGACGTTCTCATTAGTTTCCGGATCGGCTGTAGAATAAGTATGTATAGTCTTTTCTTTTGCAATACCCTTTACACAAAGGCTTCGGAGGCTCGGACCTCTGGGCATAAAGAGTACTGTACTATTTCAACCTTAGATTCACCGGGTGTGACATGTTATTGTTTAGATTCAACTTTCAGATGATTCATCATTGATGGAATTCCCATTTTGGGCGATTTTTCGCGTTTTGCCGATGAATTTTGATGGGAAAATGGCCCAAAACTAGCCTGTTACTCGTTACGAATTTTAAATAGCTTCAATTCAGAGGCCGCTGTGACGCGTTACTTGAATCTACGGTTGTAATAATACAGTATTTAGAAGTGTACACAAAGTATTTACTGTGCCCAAAATGCCAATTGAAGAAGGCCGCTACCCGAAACGGAAACGTTATACACTTATATATGAAAAGAAAGCCGATGCTGGTTATAGGCTTATTCCAGGAATTTCAGGGGCGGTGCGCGTGCCCAAGGTATCATCGGTTTGTGTCGTTCAGCAGCCTCAGCTAAGGGAATTTGTACATAGGACGTGGCAAGGGGTGGTAGAAAGAAGAGGGCCATACAAAAAACCAAGGCTAAGTCTAAGACAACGATAGAAGAGGGCCCGTCAACACAAATTGTCGTCAAAGAGTATCCTGGAGTCCGAGAAGTCAAAAAAAGTGGGTTCTCGCTGTTGCCGCGATACAGACGGTTCATGTGCATACGTACTAGCCCTGGCAATCACAGCTGCAATGATATCCCCAAAGCCAGTTCCGGATGAGGTTGGTCTGAGGAGACCCTTTCCGTTAGTTCGGAATGTGTGAGCGTGAGCATAGTTGATATTCCACGGGAGACACACATGTCAAGCAGACCTGGGAACGAGAACACTTGCTCGTTGGTGAGAGGCCGTCACAGTGTGCGACCGGAATAACTGATTAGATCTCAGACCTGTTGTGTAACAGCCGGAGCTGTGAGATTCACGATCCACAACGAAGCGTTTGTCATTGCGGAGGGAGGCACGGCGGTGATTCCTCGAGGTTGTCGGCCACAAATACTTTTATACACGGATCATCGTGGGCTGACTTTTTGAGTAGGGAATATTATAGGCTCGAAACAGTTTCGGAGACTCCATCAAGAATCCATATTTCTCGATTTTCTTACAGGGAGGAAGAGCCTGACTAAGCCAGGAATGCGAAGAAGATGAATGGCTCGAGGTACAGTGGCGGCAAAAAATACTTGCCGTCACTTTGTCGCGAGTCACAGACCATGGAATCGGCCAAAATAAAATTTACACTCACTTTTGATTGTATGCCAATAAATTGACTCCATCTTCCAAAATAGGAAAATTCGGATCAGCAGATTTGACCCACAGTCAAGATCTGTGAAGATAGTCTGAAAGTGGAACCCAGCTCGCACCTTAGTTGAATCCAATTGACCCCCTTTTGAGCTCGCAATGGCCAGTCGAAGTCGACCATTTTTGCCATTTTTGCTCAATTTTTGACGTCAACTTCAACCAACCATTGCGAACTCAAAACAGGGTCAATTGTGTTCAACTAAAGTAGTGATACGCGGGTGTTTGGTTCATGTTGGAAACACGGCAATCCCCGGGAGATTGATGATTTGAGCGCGCGGAGCAGAGGGATCACAGAACATTCAGAACTCGTTGTTGTTGCGGTGAAAGTAATTTTGTCGAGGTATTGGGACGCGGTCCCGCTAGTGTGGGGGGCAGAATTGTTTTGGATCGATTGCGCCAGGCAGTTTGCCAGAATGGCAGGCAGAATGTGGGCAGAATTTGGCACAATTAGGCAGAATTGATTTTGAAATCTAATTGTTTGCAGTGTTTCTAAGGTTTTGGTGCTATCCTTCCACGAGAGTAGTGATATTACACCTTGAATTGTGCCCCGGCGCAGGTACTTGCTCTATATTGTCCTCAATAATGGTTCCAAGCTGATCAAAATGACAAAAACAAGCTGTAAAAACATGAATAATGTCTATGTATTAATATTGTATACTATTTGAGACTTGGAAATGACTTGAACAGGGGCCTTTGAACAAATAAAAGCATTTCCCTGGTCAGCTTTTAATTATTGTTCAGACATTGTGCCACATTCTGCCGGCCCAATAGCGATTGCGCCATTCTGCCTGCCGTTCTGTCGGGTCAAATGGCAGAATGGCAGGATTCTGCCAACAGCTTTAGGTCCCGCCTTTACATTGGTTGTATTCGACCGTGAATGCTCCATCGTGATTGCTTTCGGTACTATTTGTCTTCCAAAAAGATCCGCAGTGCGATGTGCTCTTCTCCTTGATTCCGTGCCCCATATTTCGTGGCATTACTCTCTTCATCACTTGTATTGATGAAATTCCAGACAGATTATAGTGCAAGAAACAATTGTATTATTTAATTTTGTCTCATACAGTACATAGTACAGAGGAGATCTACGGCGTCGCGACTTATGCATTGAGGTTGAAAGATACGGGTCGCGGGGAATTGAAGTGTGCGAGGCAGAGGGGTGGGGGTAAGCAGCGATGATGAAAGTGCGAGGAGAGTCGGCGGGTCGCGCGCTTGTCCAGAGCGGTCTTTGATCCCATCACAGTTATACCAATGTACTCGTTCCACTGCCAGTCCGGTGACTCCGGTCTATCTCATGCCTGCTGTACGCCAAAGTGACAAGTCGCCCCTCTCAAGCATTTCCTGATGAAGAGCTGAAAGCTCCTGCGTGGGCACCAACCAATATCCAGGATCCCGACAAAGACGAGGTTGTTTGGGCACTGTTCAAGGAACGTGTCGCGGGTTCGTGTCAGTTTTCTGGCATTCCAGGTAAACACAAACAACAGGTTGCGACCTTTCTTCCTCTGAGTCTCTACGGAGGCGGTTCGGTCTGGCTCACGTGCTGGAACAATGTGATCTGGGTGAGTGCATCGTGTGTCAAGCAACTTGAACTCGCGCATGGATTTAGGGAATACCTCTGCTCCTGGGAAATTTGACCAGCTTGCGCACTGGAATCTCCAAAACACGAGAAGCTCCGGCGAGGATTTGACCGCTCCCTCCGCAAATTGGGGGAATCGGGATGCCAACCTATATCTGAACTACCCCGTTCGATTAATGTCGTGCCGGAGAATGGTCGAGCAACGGAGTGCTTGCAACTGGATCAAAAGGAAACGCTCGACCTGGCTAATAGCATCATCGAATCTGTGTGCTCTTCTGTTGTGTGTACATATATCCTTAGCATCTTAATTTCAGGCAGATAGCGCGTGGCACTCGGATCATTGACCAAGGCCTTGCCACGCAGGATCTTGCTCAGAGTACAGGCTCCGGCACCGGCCTGGTGTCCGATTCGACTCCACCAAAAAACAGCCTTAGACGGAGTCCTAACCTCTGTGCTGCTCTGTGCGATGATTGAGCCACGACCCAGACACTATCCCAACCGCCTCCGAAGGGCAGAAGATTCCACGAGCCCGGTCAAAATACGACGGAAGCTTCGTAACATGCCAGCTCGTTTCCGGCGCAAGCGATTAGTATACTCTATATATACCCATGAAGCCATATCGTGGGACAATTGAGTGCGCATGGCATAAGTATGCACACTCGATATTCCAACAGGTGCTGCACCTGTTGGAATTGTTAGAAGGACTTGAGAAGGACGATATTATTCATATCTCATGTGTCATCCCTACATGTAAGTACTCGGCCCTGTCGTACTGGTATATATTGATCCCTTCTTCCCCTTCTACCACCATCTCAACAGGTTATGGGCCTGGCGATTTTTTAATTTTACTCTGCTATTCTTGCTGCGCGCGACAATTTTTTTTGGATTCACTCGAGTGTCCTAAAATGGAATGTATGGGAAAAAGCTTAAGACGACGAATGACTGAGAGTGACTGGGTAGGCTGTACCCTGCTGTAGCTGGCTGTGCCGTGGCAGTACTTCAGCAATACCCAGACAGCACCGGAACCGACGCGTCTCCTACAACAGATCCAAGTGATATCAAAGTGATATTAATAATATGCATATGCGTTGAACTGCTCGCGATCAATTTTGATGGCCCGATCAGGCATATAATGATGAAGTCCTTGATCCGTAGATGATGTTCAAAAGTTGTTTCGGGAGAAAATGTGGGCCCATTGTTGAGCTAGAGCTGCGTCAAGTTGGCCAAAAATGGTCAAAAATGGCCAAAATAGCCAAAATCAAGAAAAAATGGCCGACTTTCAGGGCGTATAACTCAGTAGCCGCGGTAGCAATCAATCCAAATTGACTTTTGAATCAGTCAGTACAGTGACGGCCAAGGGGTGTCAGATCTCTGGATCGGGCATACATCAACCGTCGCGTTTTGGTCACGTTTTCCTTACGTTCTGACGTCGAAACCGACCAAGTCCGAAGAATCGGACTCCTTCGGGCAGCTCGTAACACTTCCTGCACCGCGATATAGAGATTGCTGCTTCAAAAGAAATGGCTAGGGTGTATATTTTACTCCATCTCACAACCTCCCATGAGTATCCATACCCAGAGGTAATAAATACAGTGTATAAAAGCAATATTGATGGCTCTCGGATGCACATTTGATGGCCCATCAAAAAATCATCACGACAAATTGGAAATCACTCATTTTGAAGAGTGCAGTCTCTGAGAGTGGATCATCATTTTTTGATGGAATCGATCACTGCATCATGCGTCTTGGAGGCACTCAGAGAACCAAGGCAAGTTGAATTGTCCCCAAATTAAGGCCTAGCAAGCAGGAATTGCAAAAAACCGAGCGCTAAAGACTTAATCGGATTACGAGTATTAATGGTGTCGCTGTTTTTTCCCGTTTCTGGACGCTGGATGAACACCCTTGCCCAAATCAAAAGTGCTAGGCAGTCTAGAATGACCACGCGCATATTCTTAGTACGGTGATTTGATTGATAAATTGTGATGCGCGATCAAATGTCCGAAAAAGGCAAAACACCCAAAATTCAGCTTGCCGTGGGATGTTTTCCATCAAACTTCAAATCGGCCAAATTGTAGCCCTGAAGGAGTAGACAGGCCTGGCACTTTGAATTATCCAAAAATGTACATGCAATACCGAGATATATGGACTTCAAAGTCGGAAAAAATAGCAAAAATGGCCAAAATTGACGAAAACCACAATATTGCACGGGTTATAGCGACAGAACCGATGCATATTTCTGCCCAATTCGAAATGCCACATCTGTCTACTCGTCAAGGGCTACAATCTGGCCTATCCAGATTTTGATGAAAAATATCTTGCGCCGAGCTGGATTTGTTGGAGCCACATAGAAAATTCCTAGAGTCTAGGTCCAGCTGAAAATATTTGAAAAGGATGTAGGTGCCGGCAGTTCTCTATCTTGTTTGGAAATTTACCTTCTCAGTCACCGAATTTTCGCATCCTCGATATCGAATTTGCAATCGCAAACTTGGTATGGGGTCCAAGAGTACATCCCAGCTCTGGTTTAGTTTCCGATAAACAATATGAGCTTTCTCACATCTTTGCATTGAGATAATTCACTTAGCTGACTCGACGCGGAGAATACTGAATGTAACGACCAAGGGGGCTAAAACCCTTCGATCCAGCCACGAGGGGCGCATGTGCGCAGAATGACGGGATTCATTCACATTGCCTGTATCATCATTGGGTAGTCTGCGAGGGATGGACGGTCTTCCCTTGAAGTGAAAAGATTGGCCAATGAACCAAGTCAGTTGTATCGTGATTCGTTAGCCAGGCCAGTTTAATTCCTGCAACACAGATGCTGCCTATTTTGAGTCTGGGGGCCCTGATATCAGCGCTTTTTGACAGCGAGTTCCCAGTTCCACAAGAAAATCGAGTCGATGCATTCAACGACGAGCGGACCCGGAAATTTGACCAGCCGACTGCCGTTGACAGCAGATTCAATGGTCGATGTGCGTTGACAGTTGATACAATGAGAATACTGATTCGAGATTGAGACTAAGTGGAGTGCAACCGCTTGCGGAGATTCGCCGACTCGGGGAACGTGGATTTTCTCTTTGAATTGTTGTTGGTACAGAGTACAGACTGTAGACGCGGATGTAGCAGAACTTGAAAGTCGACGGTGATGCGATGGTTGGGTGTTGGAAGTTCCAGTGTCGATGACATCAATGTTTGGGAGTCTTTGAAAAGCTGTGCTTCGGGAGAAAACGGGCATCAATGGGTTGCATCCGATGTGCTGCTTAGCTAATTATGAGGTTGGAGAGACCTTGTCAAGCAAGGTAACACCACCTGGTGTTTCTGTGCATGCTTGATTTGTGGTATGATACTTCTAGGGCCTAAATATACATGCTCTATGTTGTCGCGACCTGCGGGGAAGGATTCTAGCTTTGTTTGCTGTTGTTGCTCTTCTACGTTATTTGGCCCATTTGGGTGGAGCCAAACTTTGGCCCTTGAACTCACTCAAAACAGACTGTATCGACCCCGAATTTTTGACGAATCTGCAGAACGGATGCGGGGCTATTACCCTAGCACAAAAAACTCAGAGTTTTGGTGCATTTTTCATCGAATACTCCGCGGGAAAGCTAATCGTTGCGCTTCCCAGTTTACGACTGTATCCGTGAACGCTTTTTAGCAAAAGTCATTACAAAAGTTTGTATTGAATCTTAATTTTTGAAGCCCTCCTAACGCTTTACTGATCGTGAGAATTTATGCTTAGCAAATGAAATTCCACTTGTGAGGGTTCGACTCCCGGCTTAGCCTTTTCTTTTTGTCGCAATCAGTCACCAGGCGGTCTTATATGAACCGGTTCTTATCTTTGCTCCGCGCGGTTGGCGTGTTTCTTGGAGACCAGCATATGTGAAATTAGGAGGTTAGCTGCATTATATGAATTGCGATGATTTCCTCCGCTTCGTTTGGCTTTTCAGGGGCTTTTCAGGGGTTAAGAACTTTGCCTTGGCATCTTCCATCCTCCCATCTCCTTCGCTGCAGTCGATGGAGAGATATTCGGACTTCATTCTTGACGAGGTGAGCTTGGGAAAGTCCCATTTTGGATCTAGTTCATAATGAGCTTGTCCCAGGCGAATCCCGAAGTGAGGTGTAGAATGGAGAGCTTGGATGAGGAAGAAGTGTCTCTAAGAGAGCTGAGCAGAAAACGTCAGGTTGCGACCACGAATTTCCTTGTGTGAGTAAAATCAGTTATTCCCTCTTCTGCAATTTCTGATGTGAAGGTTTATCAGACTACTGAGGCCACTTTGGCTGCGATTTATTCTGCGATGAAAGTTACAAAAGTGAGCTTTAACCGTTATGTGGGATGAAAACTCACATATGGTAGCAATACTCTGCCTTCTACAGTGCCATGATCCTAGCCACAGGCGATACTATGCATCCCTTGCCTGTCATGGTGCCCAGCTTTTCGGCCCAATCCTTCGATCGGACTACTCGTAACTGGGGAAATGCACATGATGTTACAGCCGTGACAAAACCGAGGTCCGGGTCGAACCCCGCCAACAATTTCAGACTAAGCATGTCCCGGTTCACGCAAACACCCTTGACTAACATCCCAAGCCAAGAACACAGAAGCGTGCATAAACCTGGATAGAGACCATGAGAATTTTAGAGCCCGGGCGTACAATACAACATACGCTTGAAAAGATGTCGGTAGTCCATGTTCATCAAGAGAGGATTGGCGCTAGTCACTGAGAGAGAGAGATACGTGAGAAATATAATTTTTGTCTACTTTTGGGCAGATGACTCGGCTCTCGAGTCCGCAATACCTCTACAGCAAGGGAGGGCCTCGGCAGCCCCCCGTGTAACTAAAAGTCTACACAGGTATGCAAAAGACTAAGGAGAAGCTGGGGATGGAGGGTGGGACGACAAAGAAAAACTAAGGAGGTCCTCAGGAGGGCAGCGAAGGCGGGGAGAAAGCGAGTGTGGTGGGAGGAAGCAAAAAGGATGAGATGACGAGGAGGGGATGACGTGATCTTAGCCAATCCCCTTGGTCTCTCCAGACCATCCAGGATTGGCGCTAGTCACTGAGAGAGAGAGATACGTGAGAAATATGATTTTTGTCTACTTTTGGGCAGATGACTCGGCTCTCGAGTCCGCAATACCTCTACAGCAAGGGAGGGCCTCGGCAGCCCAAGAGCAAAGCTCTGCGCAAGCGACCAGTCAAAGGTGGGGGGCGCAGAAGCCAGAGGCACTCCACAAACAGCATGCTAGTGCCAGCCAGTCTCCCGTCGTCGCGCAATCTGTGCTTGACGGGAAACAGCAGCAGTACGTGTGGGTCCGGCGCGAGGAGGTTTTGGCGCCCTCAAGGGACGGGGAAGCGAGGCTGGTAAGGATGGAGGGGGGACAGATGGAGGCACGCGTTTCGAAGAAGACCGTTTTGCCGTAGAGGGGGCAGGGGGAGCGGATGGAGGGGGGACAGATGCGGCTGCACGTCTCGGGCGTTTAGAAGTGGAGAGAACCGGGGGGTTGGGTGGAGGGGGGAGAGGTGGAGGCGCGCGCTTCGAGAAAGACCGCTTGGAAGCAGGGAGGGAAGGGGGAGGGGGTGGAGGGGGGAGAGGTGTGGGACGGGCTGGAATCCGGATGAAGAGACGGGGAGGGGTAGTGGGGGCAACAGGGGGCGTCGAGGCAGGACGGGAGCGATAGATGGCAGAGGTGGAGTGGAGTTTGGAGGACAACTCACGTAGCATGGAGAGGGGGCAGTCAACATAGAGCTTCCACGCGTCCGATTTCCAGCGGCCCAGGAGCTTAATCTGCTCCTGAGTGTACCCTGCCTCCGCAGCAGCGAAGGCAGCTCCACGGCGGAAACTGTGGCCGGTGAACTCACCCGAGCTATACCCAGCCCTTCGAAGGCAGTCGTCAAGTGCGGAGAGGGCAAAGGAGCGTGAGAGGGGTGCACCCGTGGAGGTGACGAACAGCGGAGCATACGGGGAGACAGCTGGACGACACTCACGGTACGCTCTGAACCGGGCAACAGGACAGGTTGGGGCACCAACAGCGGCCCCACAAAGGACCTGAGCCCCTCGCCGTCCAGGGTCCGTCTTGCTTGCCTGGATGGTGCAGAGAAGGGAGGAGTCAGTGACATTCGAGATGCAGCCCTCTGTAAGGTTGATGGAGGGGTCGAAGGCTGCACCGTCAGCGACTCTGAACTCCCCGCAGCGCATGAATGCTGTCCAGGCAAGGGTGAAAGCGGAGGCGAGCATCCTACCATCATGGTCGTCTGGGAGCTCCGCGATAATGTCAGCGAGGATCTGGCGCGTGATGGGCCGATGAAGGCGGCGGGGCGCAGTACCGTACCGGCGTTCAGCGGCGATGAGGCGCTTGAGAATGGGGTCATCGGCAAGGGGTTGCGGGCCGGAGAAGCCGGCACACCGGCTAGGGAGGGTGGGTCGGCCGAGCAGTCGGATAAAAGAAAATAATGACTTGTTATGTTCCACCCTCAAATTGATTTAAATGGGCTCTGGGGGGCGTATGATGGGCTGAAGATGATCTAAACACTTTGCGTGGTGAGGTTTGACCCTTGAAAAGCTATTTAGCAGGTGGTTCGCATGGATCATCCAAATTAGGAACCGTCGGCCATCAGGGCGGCCGTGTTTGGCACGTCGCTACCAATATATGTTGAACTTGTAAGCGCAATATTTACTGCTGTACATGGAGGATCTACTTCATAGAAACCATGCAGACATGTTCTACAAGGTTTGAGCTTCGAATTGTGTGCCGAATGAGTGCATTTGATGGTATATTCCATATTCGGACGTTACGTAACGCTTACGTGGTAGGGTGGTTCCCGCCAAATGGCCACTAAGATAAAAAACGGGTCGAGGTGTTTTATTTTGTTTTTCGCGACCCCTTGGTCATCGGTTAAATCCAGCGAGGTCGCATATCAATGCGTAGAGGGGATTGCCGGGGAGATTTTCATTCAATTTTCACTGTGCATACATAAGTAGCATGAACGAAGTTCGACAGTGTCGCAAGTGGGGCAGCAGCACCTCTTCTCGCACCCTGAGACCACGATAAATGACATTCTCGTAACTAAAAGCAGCATCCTTCACTACATACCATAAGCGGATTTGTGCAAAGAGACCCGGGTCGCTTTGGGACTGCTCAGATCTCGACAACGAGCAGTTCCAGGTGTGAGGTCCCAGCAACCTAGGAATGGCCCATGGCAATACTCTTCTAGGTCGCTTAGAGCTCCCACCTGGTATCTGTCGTTGCGGAGATCCGAGCGGTCGAAAAGCGACCTGGGTCGCTCGCACAAACTCCCTATTGAGTCCTCACATGGCGATGCGAAAGCATCGAATCAGACACAACTGGCCGGGCTCAATTTATAGAAACATTTATAGAAACACAGCAAGTAAGTAGCAGTGGAATCGTCGTCCACATCAAACTTCAGTAAGCGAATCATGTTGTCTCCAACTGGATATACAAGTGCATGTAAATTGCGTGCTCGGAGTCGGTAGGGTATGTTTTTGGCAACGGCTACACACGAAGCTACAACAATAACAACAATACAGACAAAACCTGTGGACAATGTCCAATGTATGTCATAAGCGACAAACAATAATTCAAGTATCGGCTCTAGATATCACGCGAGCGAGGACGGCATCCGTCAGCCAGAGACGAAAACAAACCCCCAGTTCATCAGATTTTGCTTCAGGACTAGCAGAATGTTGACGGAGTCTTGGTACG
Source organism: Favolaschia claudopus (assembly GCA_037176885.1). NCBI lineage: Eukaryota > Fungi > Basidiomycota > Agaricomycetes > Agaricales > Mycenaceae > Favolaschia > Favolaschia claudopus. The sequence goes on from JAWWNJ010000189.1 coordinate 317,559, forward strand.
TGCCCTCTTCCAACTCTGAAATGTGATCCATTGCCTGTCGGAATGCGCTCCTGGAGATGTTGATTGCCTCGGCCCGATTTCGCAGGATTGTGTGATGGAAAATCGCAAAATTCGTAGCCACGCTGAGCCGTAGTGGATGGGTCGGCGGCAAGGCAGCAGCAGCAAAGCTAGACGCGCTCTCATATGCCATAAGAGCACGCTCGCAGTTGTCTCTGAATTCTATATCCGTCGAGACTTGGGCGAGGTAACGAGAATAGTCGCCAACGCTATAGATGCATTGATTTCTCGTTTCTTAGCATACGGCGCGTATAGACACCGATATACATACGTCTTTTGAAAGAGGATTTCATCTTCGCAAGAGTTAACGGTTGGCAAGAAGAAGTCTTCCACAATCGTGATAGTATCTTTACAGACCATCATAATCTCTGCATCGATGTTGACTCGATATGCCATTGCAGCAGAAGCCTTGTAACCGACGCTCATAAGTGGATGGATTTCGATGCAGTGGATGACGTGTCTCGAGCAACGCAGGCGACGAGCGACTTCACCGCAGGCCGTCAGAAACAATCTCCGTTCCTCGACAGTGCAAGACGTTTGCTTAGCCTCCACGACTTGTCGAGTGATATCAAACATATCTAGATCAGTTGTGGAAGTATTATTGAGTCGATGAAACCTCTGCGCAACGAATTTAAAGAAATACCACGGTATCGGCCAGCCAGACAAGCAAGATGAGCCAAAGCGCTCATATGTCAGGGAAGAACAGTAGAACAGCAAGACAGCCTGATACAATGGAGTCGAGGGACACCGCGGGTTTGTCACGCATGTCATAGACCACGTGAGGTGGGTGCAGCAGACTTCTTCAGCCCACTTCAGCCTCTTGTCAGCCTCATTTGTTTGTGGGACCGAGACGCTGTGACCCAAGAACGTACTTATGTTCCACTGCCAGATCCAGAGATCTTGCCTCGAAAGTGACCGATTTTTATTTTTTACTGGCCTCCCACGGTCTTTCGTGTCAGTCACGTGATATGACGGTCGTTACTTATTCAAAGTGAAAGTCCGTGATCACAACGTGATCACCCTAGTGTTGCCGCGGTTAGGTTCGGAACCGATTCCGAACCCGAACCGAACCCGAACCGCACCCGAACCGCACCTGAATTCAGGTTCGGAAGGGCTGGCTGCACCGAACCGAACCCCAGGTGCGGTTCAGGGTTTCGGGATTTTGGAAGAGGTTCGCACTGGTGCGAACCCATACTCAAAAACGAAGAATTTTCATTGGAAATGAGGTGAATTCCAATAACTTGTGATTAATTTCTTATTGCATAGTGCCTTCTCGGTTGTAAAGCTCTCCAAACACCTGAACAATAGTCAGTATGATTCCAGCTATCTACAAAACACTGGAGCGTTCCGAAAAAAAGTTCCCGCTGATGAAGTGACGTCAGTTATCATATAAGGCAGGCACTGCCCTCCAATGCCGCCAACCGACGGCTGGCGCGTCAGAGCGGGGCGTCCTCATGTTGCAGCCTACGCGCAGCGTAATTGGGGTAATCGATGACGGTGTATCATAATCGAGGTGTATAAAAACAACGGATAATTCATGGAGCCTCGTATTTACAAAAATGAATCCTCAAAATCCACAACGCTACGCAACAACTCAGTATCTCCTTGGAATGGGTCCGATGCCTCCTCCGACGAACACAGAGCTTGCTGTTGCCCAACTTCAACACACAATGGACCAGGGGTGCTTTTGCTAACATAGGGTACATGGCACCCGGGCCGGGCTACGCACCGCCTCAGTACATCTCCCAGCCTCGAGGCCCCATTCCAAGCTCTCAGCCCCCGAGTCTTCGTAAGTCCTTGGAGCATAACTACACTAACTCGGCAAAAAAAATGTCCGATCGGTTTTTGCTTCGTTTTTGCACGGAAATGGAACTTTCCATCTGAAACGAAGTTGGAGGTCGTGGAAGTGACCGAGCCGGAATTTTTGCGCGCAAATAGATCATCAAAGTCTATTGATCCGGCATCAATTGAGCGAAACTACCGAAACAGGATATTTTCCGGTTCTGCAGTGACCGATTTCAGGGTAACCCAGGTGCATACGTCGAAAGTTCAAGATAAACTAAGCAATTCCACAAGTTGAACCAAGCAAAAAGGTTGAGCCGTTGTAGCGCTATGACGCGAACAATTCTGCCATTTTGATCAAATTTCGGCACATTCCGGTCAAAATAGCCGAAAATGGCCACTTTGCGCGCGCTGTAGCGCCTTTTTGCCTGCATATTTTTGCTTGGTCTAACTTGGAGAAATACTCAGTTCAGGCTATAGAACGAGAAAGTCAGCTCTGAGATCAATTGTAATCTGAGCAATCTGGAAAATCGGATTTTTTGTGTTGTGGCCGGCTCGATGGCGCATCATATTTTGCCGCAAAACAAATGCGGTAGAATAATGCCCCTTGATTCTACAAACTACACTGTAAGTCATTTGAAGCCGAAATGTATGTCCATTGTTGAGAAATATGCGGAATATCGATCGGACATTTTTTTTGCCGAGTTAGTGTACCTTGAGAATACCATTGAATTGTTTCAGAGCTGGATGTCCATGTCCCGGGGCCTGCAGTACAGGAAACAGCTACGACTCAGGCTACCGCTGTTCCACCTACTGTCCTCGAGATTTCCATTGACAATATTGCGCCCGAGGATTTTCTTGCCCGCATCTGTGCGCGAATGGAGATTCCCGATGGTGATGCCCAACTGGGATGGAAGTCGAGCGATGATTTGAAACGGGACCTTCCCAAACGGCTGAGCACTGAAGACGATGTTAGAGCTGCGTTTGACTACTTCCGCCCAATTCTTTTGAGCAAGCGTCGCCAGAAGAAAATTTTCATCGAGATCATTAATCTGGTGAGTCCGTCGCTGTCCGTGTTGAGCTGCCAATGAATCTGATTTATACACATCTTCACATGCCGGCGTCCATGGCCGGATTTGCCGACTGATCAAAACATCATCAATCCTCACACTTTTGCTCGCAACTCACTCGTAGGATGCTAGCCTACAACTAGGGTTCCAATGTGGCACATGGAATCATTATTCAGCCTTCAAAATCACTGAAAGCCCTTAAGGTGGCCGGAAGGCCGGTCACATATAGTACTCCGCCCTAAAAATTCTCCCACCCTTTCAACATCAATCCCATTGACTATATATGGAAACACCTCCGGTAAGGATTGCGGAGAAAGGTCTGGGTATCCGAGACTATGGTGCACATCGCATAGACACCACCGAATAGGTCCCATCACTGATTGTGACACAGCTTCGCTGTTTACATTGAAAACACCCTAAATTCACATACCAACCTCCCAGTTTTATTCGTCCATTTAATTCGATATATGTACCCCTGGCTCTCTATCCTCCAACTTTCACCTCTTTTGCTCCACCGTCACCACCGACACAATCCAGTTGAACCGTGGGAATCTCGGATGATCGCATCATTTCGCCTTACCTCGACTTTTGAATATCTGTTCCTGGCTCTCGCCTCCGGCGCAAAATCAATTTCAGGGTCAGAACACGTTCATATGGTCCAGATCACCTCGAGGCAACCATTGCAACGATTCCACAAGCGCCCCATGTGGAACAAATACCCACATTTCTCCCCGACTCGATCTTACTGGTTCAACTCAATTTCAAGCTGAAAGAACTTAATCTGTGCCTTACTACGAGCATGTGGACGAGTTCTAAATCATGGAAACAACCCCTGATTCCTGATATTTGGCTGTGCGAGCCATATGGACATCTCCTTCCTATTTATTTTGTACCGCATGTATGGACCCAGAATACGGGTACCTCTCCTCGTATTTATTCACAAATGTACTTCAATAGCATCGTACCAATTATCCCCCACTTTCTGAGTATCCCCTGGTGTCAACCCACTGACTGAATCAACCGAGTTAGCAAGAATTACCTCTTGGAACTCGAACTTACTGCCACACTCGCCCTCCTGTTAAATTCTTCTGGATTCAATTAACAACGGTAATCACAAGCCTTACTTTGTTTTAACGTCTCTACCTATAGATCCACCCCTTTGCTTTAAATCCTCCACGACTTGCCGAAATACAGCGGGGTCTTCATCTTCTATCGACTTGCCTCCAGAATCGACAACTTGCCTAATTGGGATTGGAATTGGACTGAACGGAGCTCAAACCCACTCACCCGTTTATCGTAACCTTACGACTGGTTTAAACGATACTTCGGGGTATTTAATATACGACGTCACATGATGCCATCATTGATGTCTCAAATCGCCCAAGAACCAGAAACCAAATTTTATATTGCATTTTCTGTAACTTACTGAAATCTCATGGAGGGCTTCTTCAAAACGCTAGGGGAAGGACATAAATTGCAGCCAATAGCTTTCCAACGACTTTGGGAGCATGTAACTCGGCGTCCGGACTTATGGCTACCCAATAAGGATATGTGTCGTAAGCACACGTGAGTGATTGATTGATTGTATCAGTGATGTCTCAAATCCATGCCGTGAAAAATATATATTTATTGTGAGTTTTGAGCGGATGAGAAATCCCTCTAGAGGGTTTAGTCTACTATCTAATCGGAGTGTTTTGGCCAGATGAAGATAGCTTGATATTCTTGCAATTGAAACCAAATTTCTTGCACAATCTTGACTGTAGAAAAACAACTTGCGGTCCAAAGCATCAGAGCTTGCTCAATTTGAGTTTTCTTGAACCTTGTTGGGCATAAAGCTTGATGAAAGAACTGCGTGAGCATGGCTTGAGCTTGACAAGAGGGTTGAAAAACCCCTTCGCCTCCCCCAGTCTGACATTACGGCATGGTTTCCCACCACGTGTCAGGCTTATGTTTGTCAGTCTGACCAGGTCTGACCGCGTCTTAGACGCGTTTTTCAAGTTCAAATGGCGTGTCGCTTGGACTGAAGGCACTTGAGAAGCATATTACTATTGCGGAGCAACAATTTGGTCCACACCTTCACAACTGAAAGACATTTCTGTCCAAAAAAGGAAATTTTCGTACTTTCATCGAATGTTTTGACATTTGAGAGGCTGAGTTATTCCAGATATCAATGGAGCCCTGGGGTATTCCTTGAGGTCAAGATGATAGATTGGGATGATCTTGTTTCTCAAGAATAGCTTGATAAACTGACTAGTGTCTGTGGTAGTTTTGATGATGTGCTGCTCTGTAGAATTATTGAGAAGAAGAAAAGGTGCGAAACACATCCTATTCAGGTTAGGAAACAAGGGACTCGCCGTGGAAAAAGTACGGTGTACCAAAAAGAAAAATTAAACAGTTTCAGGGTGTGAAAAGATCAAAGTGTGCCATCGGGTTCGAACCCATGTCCTCTGCACACGACCGAATGAAGGGAAACATACCACATACGTACTTCCCTATTTGGCAATGTCAGACTGGGGGAGGCGTGGGTCTCTCGAGGGTTGATGCCTTGAGATTGAATGAGAGCGGCCTTGAGTTCCAGGTTTGTGTGAGGCGAAGGCTTCTGTATGGCTGGAGTTACTGGACAAAAGTGGCGTGAGCATGGATGGTCACGCATGAGAGTGCGTGGCCATGAATGTGGCAACCCCGCCATTCCAAGGGTGATGGCAAATCGGTCGCCAGACCGATTAAAGCCGATGCCCTCGGCCGGTAAAACCCTCGGCAATCTGAGGCTATTTCCAGCGAAATAAAGCCCTCGAAATGACCGATTTTTCGGGGTCTACCTTACCTTGCTGGTCACCCCCGCTTAGCTTAGCCGAGGTAACCACCGATTGTACTCTCTGGTGATCGGAGAACCGAGTCCGAGGACTCCGAGTATCCACCAGCACGAAGGCGGCAATTGCCGATGTGTGGGAAATTCTTGCTTGGAGAATTCTGTGCAAGCACTGTCAAATAAAGCCATGTTCTGTCTCTTGAATTCCAAATAACCATCGAGAGATGATAGACAGGAAATTGTTTTGTGTATAAAAAAATAGAATAACTACCCGTTTGTCAAATTAATTAAATAGTTTTACAATTAAAGCCAAACAAAACTTCAGCTATCAGATTGTACAGTAACTACCAAATCCTTCCGATCGTGAGCACAATCCATTCAATTTGCATTCAATCGTTCGATTACTTCATCAGATTGAGGATATATTTTGCCAAAGTCACCATGATTAGTACATCTGGTAGAATTGGCGGGCAAAGAGGCACGTGACAGGTCACCATCAGTAACCTGCGGTGACTCCCACGCCGTTAGTACATCAGGTTTGCCTTGCATACAAGAGGTTTATTGACCCAAAATAAAACCTGATGCTACAGTGGCTGCAGAAAACAATGCAACAAGGCGTTTCGAGTCATTGACGTGGTCTCTGGGCTCAAACAAAGTGCAGGACATGAAATCTGAGTGAAATGAAAATTTTTGAGCGAACGACCCAATTACCATATATGGTAATCGAGCCACAGTCAATTTTTTCATGTGTTTTTTTATACTGTACTTTTCAGCGGTGAACCCTACAGGAAAATAAGCATCATAGGATGAAAGTACTCCTAAAGACGATCTCAGTCATATCTGACTTTACTTAGTTTGCTGCCGATTTGAGCCCGTAATAGTTGCTGTAAGATGGCCATTTTGGCCGAAAATTGCCAGATTTATTCAAAAAATGACCAAAATGACCATCTTCAAGCAGCCATTGCGGGTCCAAAACTGTAGGAATCTAGGTAAAGTAACATATGACTGAGGTCGTATTTGCGAGTACTTTTAACCTATCAAGACCGTTTCTCGGTGGGGTGTAGCACTGAAAAGTGCCCTGTTAATAAATCCCTTAAAAAATTCATTACAATCGAATTACTATATATGGTCGTGGGGTAAGTTGCCTAAAAAAGTCGTTTCACCCGTATTCCATGTCCAGAACTTTGTTTGCGTCAAAAGACACACTGAATGCCCCAGAACCGCTTGGTGCAGTTTTAATGGCGGCCACTGTAGAAACCTTCACAATGATAGTATTTTCAGGTAATCTTGGCCCGGAAACTTTCCACTGGAGAATAGAAATGGTTTCCGACAGTTCCAGACAGCATTTGAGTGGAAGAAAACAAAAACTGAGCAACTTGAGCTCGGAGATACTTCCTAATAAGGTATAGTCGGAGTTTGAATTTGCCATCTATCAATCTACGCCTAAGTGCTTCCAGCCCTTTCCAGCCGTTCTGGTAAGTAATACCTGCTCGCTCGTCATTACTCCCACTAACGGCTGGTCTCGAGCCTAGATAAATCAGCCCGCTGACAATCAAACGCTTCCTGGTGAATCTTTCCAGGGTGGCGACGAGAGTCTCGAGACGGCATCCGCATAGGTGGTCCAGGCTCCAGCCCAAAGCCTCGAACTTCTAGAAATGATGTAGATTTTCACGGCGATCATATGGTGTGTAAATGTTTTAATTCCGCTGTCAATCAACCGTCGATCTGATCACAATATTTTATTTTCGAGACAAGCTGACCAAGTCCAGAGCAAGTTAAAGTCAACTGGATTTCTGGTGTCCTGAGTCTCTCCACCTCGTGCTCATATGACGTCCTTGGACCACCTTTCTACATGCTCCACTTTTTATCGGACACCAGACTCCCATCAAGTTGGTGACATCGCTTCAAGAGAAGATTCTTGGAATGAATGGAGTGTAACTGCTGGTGAGAGGAGAATACCGACATTAGAGCTTATTAGCAGCCGGTGCTTTTCAAAATATACATGAAAAACTAAGCGAGATCAGTGAAAAACGGAGGCTCCAAACATGCAAAACCTCGAAGACGTCATCGAGAGATGCGGTCAGGCGCATGGCCGTTCCCCGCTCCAGAGTGGCGATCATGACGAAGTAGGACGCTTCCGCGAAAGGTAGAGCTTGTTGCTCGTCGTTCCAAGAGGCTCGCAGGACGGCGAGTAGAGTAGTGAGCGTGTACGCTGATAGAAGTCGCTCAGAAAGGCAACTCAAGCGATGCGGCACGAATCGGCACGTTGTTTCCTTTCTTGGAACGGTGAAAAAGTGCTGCTCCACTTGTGGTTTTTGGATGATGTGCGTAAAATTTCGTTTTTCACCGGTTGCTAATAAGCTCTATTGCATCTTCACTTTTGCTTTACTCCATGTCGCTCACATATGCTCCAGGGATGCTCGTAGTTTGTCCATGTCACGGGGCGCAGTATCGCCCAGCTCATATCCTGAAGATGCAAATCAGCCAGCGAAATGTACTGACTGCGATACGTGGCCGCCACTACCTCGTCTCTTACTGTGGCCTGGATCGCACGTCAGTAAACATTTTCCTATTATGTAACATACTGGCATCTGAATACTGGCAAGATGGAATGAGTGGGTTCCGGAGAGTAGTCTGCGGGACTGTGATAACAGCAGTGGGGGCAGGATTCGCGAGAGACTGTCAAATATGTCGGTAGCCCTTGTTGAGGCTAGTAGCTTGAATTGGGAACGAGGAATGTTGGAGAGACAAATGAGATACCCGGCCAGGGCCGGCCTTAGCGGTAGGTGTTTTATCCAAATTTGGGTGTGGACTGTTCTGAAGGGGAGTGCAGTTTAATGTCGTCATTAAGCAAGCAACTATGAAGCTTGGATTTCCCCAACAACTGAAGTACAAGTTGAAGAACGATGAAGACACAATTTTGAACCAGGGAAAGGTACGTACTTTCTACTCTACTTATTTGATACGGTGGACATTTCACGTCCCTTCCCACAGCTGTTCACGCTTCCGAGAACGGTTGACGGTGGAGAAACTACTAACAAATTTTGGCTATTTGATGGAGTCAAGACCTTCCCTTGGGTGAGTGCCATCGATTCCATGAATCGACGGGGTGAAGATGATCAATTGTGTAGAACTTCAAGGCCCTCTACCATACCGGCGACAGTCATCTCAGAATTGCTGACATATTTCGGAGTATATACTAGAAACGAAAACGAAAACCACTATATAGAGTATAGAATGGCCGATAGATGGCCGGCGGTGCCCGTCGGCAGCAGGTTCAGAAACGAAAATGCTGTAGCCTTCTGTATGACTGAAACGTAACGCGTAACGGAGGGCTGTTTCTGTTGACAAATCACCTATATATGGTAAGTCTCCTTCCTTAAAAGGGTGATTTGTAAGCCGTTTCAGCCGTTTCAGCCTGTAACGGTCCAAAATTGGTTTCAGTCATACAGAGCGGTACAGTGAAGTAGTCGGCACCAAGTCGGCACGGAACAAGGTCGGCTCTATGATGTCATCACGCCAAGGGTCACGGTCATGATTGATTGTCTTGCTGCCAGTGCTAAGGTAACGGTTGCCCCACGTGATTTCACCTTTTTGAGAAGATGTAGTCCGGTATTTGAGAGAGAATAAGAAATCTGGCTCAACAGTTTTGTGTAAATACATCCTTAGGACTCACCAATCAAATCATGGCCATGCACAGCGAGAAACGGAGGATGTGAGCTGAGGCTACGCGAGCTTGCGAGCGGGGCCTCAGTGGAAGATAAGGTAGTAGAAGTAAATAGTTTTGTAGTCGCTCTATTTTCTCTCCTGCTCAAAGTCCATTTCCCACGTTTTACGTGATCATTCTGCTCTACTTCTACGCCTTCGTCGTGTATTGTACCAGCAACTCCTCGCGTTCTACCACCAATTTTCGTGCCCCACCCGCCCATCCCTATTCTCTCGCGCTTGGTTGCTTCGGGCGTCCCTCCTCTTTCAAGGCCCTCGTAGCACCTTGCGTACTGGAAATTGGGTCCCGTTTCCTTCCCCATCCGATTCCCAGCCTAACGCAGATCCTTGGGCATCTGCACGGCTCAGCGAATCGGCCGCGGAGCGGCCCATCTCCACCCGCACAAACCACAACTCGGAATCCACCCTGACCCTACGCCTCCCCATTCCTCCTCCTCTCACCATTTCCTTTTCCTTTCTCTTCTTTCACTAAGACGGAAAAAATATTTCCACACTACCTTATCTAGTTCCCAAATTGATCGGAGACTTCACAAATCCCATCAAATCCTTCGTTTTGCATCAATCGGGAACTGAGTAGTCTCTCAGTTCTGCAAATTTTTCCAAGTTTCAAGTGCATGCATGTAGGAGGTGTAGGTCCTCATAAGACTGTTGAGCCAGATCTCTTACCTAAGGCTCCATTCGGCTGTCGTGTCTTAGCTTCATTTAGCGTCACTTTGGAGCACTTGGGAAAAATTCCACGCCAAACTTGTAGTGAGAAATAATGTTAAGTGACGTCAAGTGCTCCGAAGTGACGCATTATTCTCTCTCAAATCCTATACTGTAGCACTTTGTATGGGTGAAACGTAACGCATAACGCCCGCCCTGTTTCATTTCAACGGTTAACGGTCGGGTGGTTTCCCTGAGGACTGCGTGACATACAAAGATGTCGAATTATCATGTTTGTGGCTGTAAAATCTAGCTGAATCTACTGCCTATAACCCTCCTCCTCCTCGCTGCACTCAATCACTCTCTACAATTCTCGTCAAGATAGAACCGGTACTGTGCATCGGAGACCACGGGCAAGGTGCTGGGAAGGTGTACCAGAAGCTGGCCGAGGTAGTTTAACTAGTCGCTCGAAGAGGGCTTGTGGTGGACCCGTCGCTGGTTTAGGTGTCTGAGCGTGCGCCACGGCGCAGTGTTCATGAAAAAGAAAAAAGGTATAATAATAAAGTTCCATTTTTATAGTAACTGCACGCCGTTTACGGCGTATGATGCTACTCTAAACATGAGATTTCTACTATTGATTGTATATAGGTGGGAGTGGTTTTCGTGGGTTTAGTGAGAGTAATCCCGGGGGTGAGGGCGAGCAGGAAAATTGAATATACGTGAGGGTGGGAAGACAAGAGGAGGGAGCAGGGATTGGCATTGGGAGAGTTATTCCGCACGGAAGAACGGCCCCGATGCATGGTGCTCGGCTGCGATGCGACGAAGAATCGACTGACGGACGGGACATGCAGGATCAGTGGATCGGTGCTGCCCGCCGCATCCCCGGAGGGCGCATTTGAGCACGATATGGGACATCCAGTTGAGTTGGTACGGCAGGGAGTCTTATGGGGGCAGTGGCAGTTGGAAGTGGGGTGGTCGGAGGCGCAGGTGCCGCAAACAGCAGAGCGTTTACACTGCGCAGCAATGTGTCCAAACCGGTAGCAGTTGAAGCATTGGAGGGGCTGTGGGCAGTATTTCTCGGTGCGATGAAGGTGACCATGGAGGGCGAGCTTATTCGTAATGAAATAGTTCGCCACATCCAAGTCGTTGAAGTGAAGAACGAGTGATGAGAATTTCTTGGTCCTACGAACCTGCTCGCTGGAACGGCGTCCAATCCAGTGAACTCGGACCAGATTCTGATGGTCGATTTCATTTGCACGTGCTAGCTCCAAAATGTCGTTCTCCCATGAGTCATTGTCTGCATCCACCGTGCCATTACCAACCTCAAAGTCAGTGGGCACACGATGCATGACAACAGCAAAGGATGGAGAGCGAGCCTGGAGCAGACTAGAGAATGCCGGCAGCCAGCCGTCGAGATTGTCCCGAAGAACCTCTACCTCGTCGACTCCCGTAAGGGTGAGACGGATGTCTCCATTGCGATATTTCGCAACAGCACGGGCAGATGGGTGAACAGGGGAGTCAAACTCCATCCGATCCATCAGTGCATTGAACTGCTGTTGGATTGCGTAGTGGCTGTCGTTGGTGAACGCCTTGTGAAGGCGATCCTTTGGGGGTCAAGATGAGGTCACGTGATGTGTCACGGGTGACGTGGGAAGTCTGAGTCGGAAATTTGAAAATTACCTCATGAGAGATTTATGTCATGAGGCTCTCACGATAGCATTATGACAGACTCGTGCGACTGTTATGAGCTGACGGCATTCTCATGGGCGCCTCGCAAGACCTTGCTTTGCACACAAAACCGCTCTTCTCAGCTTCTCTGTACCCCTACCTCTTCGGAAGCATACAAGGCTCTTCGTTGCTTCACTCTGACCCTCTACCACCTCTGTATTGTGATCTTATACTCGTCCCAACGCAATACGTCGTCGAGACCGCCGACATTGACCGACATCGTTTATGAATGAGCTCAGTCACTTCCAACATCCATGCTGCCCCCACAAATCACTCTCCATTGAAAATTACCTCGAACTCGTTCTGGAAATGCTCTTTCAGCAGTCGGATTGCTCGTTTTCATGCGACCGAGAAGCCTGCTATGTATCGTGAGGCGAAGAATGCAAGAAACATAGTACTCATGAGGACAACATTGATAAATGAGTAGAGGGACAGTCAGATGGAATTCAAAAGGCACGCGTTTCTTATGCCTTGGACTTCCAATCCCATTGCTCTGAGTCTTCATAGACGACCGTGATGCGCATCTTTCCCTACCAAAGGCATCCCCAGCTACACCCCTTGTCCATGTTCTTGTGATTTTCTAGTTGAATACAATCTGATTTACCAAAGCATATGTTTGACTGGCGCACCCCTCCTCGTAATTCAAGCGACAACATTTCAGCCATCCGAAGTTTCTATGATTCTGAGATATAAGTGGGATACAAGCCTCGCAATCTCAAGAACATGTCCGCGTCTATAATATCAACGACCAGATAATCTCCCTTGCGGCTGAAATCAGGCACAATGAAGGCACCGCGAACAATAGAATGAACTGAAATGAATTCACAGTCCTTCCGTTGGCGCTGGCGAACACGATACAGTCCCAGCGCTTTATCCTTTGCCGTCCTCGCGCCTGTTCCGACATCCAGGGCTTGCACCAGCGCAAACGGGTGGGTTTTGTCTTCCATCTTGTAGGTAAAAACGTAGACGAGGCGCACGAAGATGTGCCCATCAATGGTCTTCACCAGGGCTGCGTCATATCGTTCCGAGTTGTGGAAGGATGGGCTACAGCGAAGATAGTCCGTATCGTCGATCCAAGTTTCCAGTGACTGGAAGAAGACTTTCAGAAATTGAAATGGGATGATCTGCGTGGGTGTAAGCAAATGAAAGCTGTGAGTTAGTCGAGTCTCACTTCCTGAGTGGGTTGGAGAGCCACACGCTTGCCCTGCGGAAGGCCGTAACCGAAGGCTGGAAGAAAGTTGTTTAAGAACTCCGCAAATCGAAGACGGAATCGCGCGAAGGCGGCATCCTCTTTCATGTCATTTTCCAAGTCGGCGAACGAGGTCGGCGTCTTTCTGGAACCCACCACGACATTTCCCACTGCCTCGGTGTCTGAAGGTGTTTGCTGTTCGAGATCATCATCGTCTAAAAAGATCTCCTGACCATCGAGCTGGTCACGGATATACTTCGCAACTAGAGTTCTATGAAGAGAGCGTAGAATCTTAAAAGAATTTTGTCACTGTGTTCATAATCTCAAAGCAAATACTACCAACGCACCTGCGGAGTCACATTCTTGAAATTTGTTTGTCGTAGATAGGCAGCTCTTGTTGCGGCATGCATCGATTCGTCGATTTTGGCTCCAAAATTTCTGCTGGCTCCCTTGCGAACAATGTCGTCGAAGGCATGCTGCTGGAGATGCATCTTCGGGAAATTCCAGTTCTTCTCCGCGAACGGCGTATTTACACAGGTGTTTCGATACTCCTGATGCAGATCTGTTAGATGTAGGGACCTCTACCATTGAAAATTCACCTACTTTCATCAGTCGATCAAGCTTCTGGAGATGTCGACGGCCAGCTGCGATTGTCTCCGTAGTATGGAGCTCCAAGCCGACGTAGAGATCGACTTCAAGGTAGCTGCGCAAGCATTGAAGCAGAAGAAAACCTGCCTTGTCTGTAAGAATATCGTGTGAGGCATACACCATCATTTTTGCAATGTCTTCGTGCTTCGAGCCGTCGTTGAAGCTGATATTCGTGACTGACTGGAAGTGATTTAGGTTGCGCCACCGGGGAAAACTGTTGAAACTAAAGCGAGGTTATCTCATTATCGGCATGGTTCAATGATTGATCAAATTTGTCTTACTGTTTGTCAACTTTTGCAGCCGCTCGACCCTCGAGATTCTCCAAATGAGCCTTAACCTGACCTATGAGATGGTCTCCTCCGAGACCACTGTGATTGGAGTGGAGACGCTCGAAGGATGTGGCATGGTGTGGGTCGGAATTTGCGACATTCCAAAACGCATTCTGGAACTTGAATGAGACGGCTTGAAAAAAATGAGAGAAGTGCGCTACTTCGACCTTGCGCAGCCCTAAACCTTTCAGTAAGTTCTCCCCTGCCTCAGCACTTGAGGACTGAGCGGTTTCGACAGCTTCTTTAGACCCTTGTGCCGTTCTCAGGTCAGCGATTATGGTTAAATCAGACTGTTCGTCGCGGTGAATCAAACAGACAGGGCAAGGGTGATTGCCTCCAGAGCCACGGATCAGCGTCATGACTGAGCTACGTGAATAAGTCAGACTTTCAAAGACGGAATAAAGGACCCAGAAAACTCTTACGCTTCTTCATAATCAGCGGCCAGAATCAAAATTACCGGGAAGAGCCATCGTTCTTTGCCATCGCCACACAATGTCCATATTCCCGTCTTGGAGTGTCGAGCCACGGACTCTAGCAGCTTGTGAAACGAAGCATGCCATACTGCGTTCTTGAAATTAACATATCTGGTCTTGCCAGACTCGGCTGTATCGTCTTGGACCTGTAAATGAGGAAATTCAACGAAGAAACAGGCAATAGGTGCAGACATTGTACCACAGGAAGCTCACCCACTACTTGGCCTCCTCCCCAGTCGTCACTATTTCGTACGCCTACGACTACGTTGGCCAGTCGGGCGATGATGGGGTAAGCCTTTTGAGTTCCAAATGAAGACAGTTTTGATTTGTCTGCGTATAGAATGAATGGGCAAGGTTTTGCGTCAGGATTATCGGGCAGCTTTGACTGCAAATATTTTCAATCTCGTGATACTGCGAGAGAAAATGGAGCTTAAGCATACCTGGATCTCCCAAAGGGCGTCGGCCGTCCATGGCTCATTCCAGAATCGTATAAAGGAGACGCCATTGTGTCGAAACATCCGAACGGAGTCCCAAACGAAGCAGTGTGAGAGAGAGGGGTCTTTGATGAGATCCACGGCCCAGTCCCACAGCGGTCGGGCATACATGTCGAATTTTTCCGCCGTTGTACCGGTGTTATTCTTGTACGGCACTTCAACATCATACTTTTTGAACTGTTTATCCCGTTAAGAAAGAGTACGGCTTGGAAGAGGGGGTTACATACGTCGGTACATTTCTTTGCTGCTGCATCCCACTGTTTATCTATGTCGGCGGAGTGCACAATTGTAAGATCTTTCATGTTTTCGGCACATCGTCGTATGAGAGTGATTAATTTGTTGGTTGCAGCTCGATTCAACATATTCTCTTGAGCAAATTCCGCAACTTCGAAATCGAGTCGGGTGTGGAACGGGGCCCAAGGTGTAGCATTTGTGGAAGGAATGCGCCGACGTGCTGATTCCTGCTGCAAATGTTCTCGAAGCGTACAGGTCTCCGAGGAGCGCTTGCTATGGGGATGATAACTATATTGAATATCGTCTAGTTTTGGGTCATTCGGAAGTTCAGAGCGCTGCTCTGGCTCTCGCGAAATCGGCGGCGGCGGATCAGGATCTGAGGATGTCCCTTGAAGGCTAGAATATAGAATGTAGTTTTAACGCTCACCATGCGTGTCAGGTTCAAATACAGGGAATGAATTGCCCCCAGCTTGAACATCGACTCCAATTCCAGCCTTCTGCGTGAATTCCAACAACAATGACGAATTTCGACTTACCTGGATTTGGGAGAGAGGGAAGAGGGGGATTTTCTAAACGCGTAAAGAGATGAGAGGCATGTCACCGGGAGTTGTGAGATATATGTATTACCTTCGCGTCCATCGCCGTTTTCAAGGACCTGAACTTGAAGTTGCTGAGCAAAAGCCATTGATTGAGCCTGCACCATTCGTCTCTTGGCGCACGCCTTCTCATGACTTCCGATGCCCCTCAACTTGATCAGCTCCCCGCAGTGTCTGCAAGGACGCTTTGGAACCTCGGGCTCAGCCATCCGTCGTTACGGTCGTAGATGCGGTGAAGGCGAGTTGAGGTGATAAGTTTGAATTTTGCAGGATATCTCAGTTTCTTGGAGGTGGGTCGCGTCCGTTCCAGAATTCACGGGCACCCGTGAAGTTTGGACGCGTCTGGTCACAGTCTCAGCGTCACGGCGTGTTGTTGAGGACAACGCGGTTGTGTTTACAAGTTTGGTGTGAGTCCCAAAAAGGCAATCATCTCGTCACTGCCAACTCCCACAACCTCCCGCTTCCCTCAGACCAACCTCAGACCTTCTGGATGTCATTCGCGTCAAGATGAGCATCGATTCAACCTATATCTGCATAGAACAGGCACTCCCCGCGGCTTCCAACCCAAGACTTACTGTACTCTGAGTCCACTTGAATGTTTCCGCACCATATCAATCTCCGCCCGACTAGATCTGGCGACGAATCAACCTCATCTTGACCTCGAAAGGCGCTCGGGGCTTATGTTGAGTTGTGAGAGGAGCAGGAACAGCTAGGAATGCGGAACGGAGAGCTCAGAATTCGAGCTAGAAATGAGACGAAGATTCAGAACTTGGTGAGGTATCATCATTCACCCTACTTCCCCCTCGAAGCATTCCTGTCGTATCTCAAACGGTCCATCTTCGAACTGTATGTACCCCTGTGCGGCACCCGACCCAAGAATCGGTACCCGGATCTGGGACGCGAAGGGTTGCCGCAGCAACTGGGGCCAAGTTTTGGACCAACATGTCTCGTTTTCTATCTCTTATGCTCCATCTCATACCCGTGGGGACTACGGTCTGATTATATAGGCTCTTTTCTTTCTAGAACCAGCAGCTGACAATTTGAGGGACGTACGAAGTCTAAGATATATTTACAAAGATACCCCGGCGCAAGAGAATCCCATTCCGAAAGTGAAACACAGTTCGTTCTGCTTAATATTGTACTTATGTCTTCATTCACAGTGTACCAGCCTGCACCCCAGACAGGTCCTCGCCTCTTTCGGAGCGACACCGTCGTCATTCGGTGAGCACATTTCTACTCTTTTCGCTGAAGCTGTTCTGAATAATCTAAATTTCGAATCCAGCGGCAAGAAGCAGCGCGTCACCGTCTTGATTTGCCTTTCTTCGGATGACGTCGCTCGCAATAATCTCTGCGTCAAGCTTGGCGATCTTGTCGGCGTACATCCATGTCTTGATATGAAATGGCAAGCGGGCCCACATCCTGCCGTTTGAAGACTCGGTGGAGGGCCTGAGTGGCAATATTTTCTATGTCTACCTGAAACCGTAATTCCTGGAAGGTAGCTTCCAATCAATTCTCTTTGTGGCGCTCCTCACATGTGTATCGGTAGCATACCGGCCCGTCCGCAAGGGCGACACTTTCCTTGTTCGCGGAGGCATGCGCACAGTCGAGTCCAAGGTCATGGAAACCGACCCCGCTGAATTCTGTATCGTCGCGCAAGATACCGTGATCCACACCGGCAAGTTATCGTCCCTTACTTAACTTTTCTTTCCGCTCATCTTATTCCTGCAGAGGGTGAACCCGTCAAGCGTGAAGACGAGGAGTCGAATCTGAACGATGTCGGGTACGATGACATTGGTGGCTGCCGCAAACAAATGGCCCAAATCCGCGAGCTCGTTGAGCTTCCCCTCTGTCACCCGCAATTGTTCAAGTCCATCGGTATCAAGCCCCCTCGCGGTATTCTGATGTTCGGCCCTCCTGGAACTGGTAAAACCCTCATGGCAAGAGCTGTGGCCAACGAGACCGGCGCTTTCTTCTTCCTCATCAACGGTCCTGAGATTATGAGCAAAATGGCGGGTGAGAGTGAAAGTCATTTGCGGACAGTGTTCGAGGAGGCGGAGAAGAACTCCTCTGCCATTATCTTCATCGATGAAATTGACTCGATCGCGCCTAAGCGTGAAAAGGTATGAACCTCGTTTCTACACGGCAATCCATTCTAAAAGCATTGTTTCTCCAGACCAACTGCGAAGTCGAGCGTCGCGTCGTCTCGCAGCTTCTCACTCTCATGGACGGGCTGAAGGCGCGCTCGAACGTTGTCGATCGTGAGGTCGACATTGGCATCCCTGACCCCACTGGCCGTCTTGAGATTCTGCGCATCCACGAAGAACATGAAGCCCGCGGAGAATGTTAACTTGGAGCAGGTGTGTATCCTCCAATCATTCAACTGAGGGTTCGCTCATGTCGAGTAGATTGCCGCTGGCACTGACGGATGCGTCGGTTCCGATGTTGCTTCATTATGTTCCGAAGCCGCCATGCAGCAAATTCGCGAAAAGATGGACCTCATTGATCTTGACGAAGACACGATCGATGCAGAGGTTCTCGAATCGCTTGGTGTCACTATGGACAACTTCCGGTTCGCACTGGGGACTTCCAACCCCTCTGCGCTCCGCGAGACTGACACTGTCAAGTGGGACGATGTCGGTGGTCTGGAGAAGGTCAAGCAGGAACTGCAGGAGACTGTGCAGTACCCCGTCGAGCACCCGGAGAAGTTCCTCAAATACGGAATGTCGCCGTCAAAGGGTGTATTGTTCTACGGACCTCCTGGTACTGGTAAGACGACCATGCTTCCCAAGGCCATTGCCAACGAGCGCAATGCCAACTTCATCTCCATCAAGGTGAAATATTCTATGTAATTCTCCCTCTTCGTTACTGACTGTGCTTCTAGGGCCCCGAATTGCTTACTATGTGGTTCGGAGGCGAACGTTCGTGACGTCTTTGACAAGACACGGCCTGCCGCGCCATGTGTCATGTTCTTCGATGAGTTGGACTCCATCGCCAAAACTCGCGGTGGAAGCAGCGGAGACGGTGGAGGCGCGGGCGACCGTTTTCTCAACCAGATCTTGACGGAGATGGATGGCAT
This sequence comes from Favolaschia claudopus, assembly GCA_037176885.1. NCBI lineage: Eukaryota > Fungi > Basidiomycota > Agaricomycetes > Agaricales > Mycenaceae > Favolaschia > Favolaschia claudopus. The sequence continues at coordinate 336,415 of JAWWNJ010000189.1, forward strand.
GAACGCGAAGAAGAATGTGTTCATCAATGGCGCGACGAACAGGCCCGACCAAATAGATTCTGCGTTGCTGCGTCCCGGTCGTCTTGGCCAGCTCATCTACATCCCTCTCCCCGACGCGATTGTCATCCTCACAGCTTGCTCAAGAAGTCTCCCGTGTCGCAATCCGTTGACCTCAACTTCTCGGCCAAGAGCACTCACAGCTTCTCTGGTGTTGATCTTACAGATATTTTCCAACTTGCAGCCAAGCTCACCATCCGCGAGAGCATTGACACCGACATTCACCAGACTCGTGAGAAGAGGGAGAAGGATGGAGCCGCTGGCGAAGATGAGAAGATGGTCGAAGATGACAACGAAGACGAGGAGGACCCTGTTCTTGAAATTACAAGGCCTGTTGTTATCCCTCGTTTTCTTATCGCGTAGTTGATATCTTTTTCTTAAGAGCCAAGGAGGAGGCGATGAAGTTGTCATATCGCCCAGTGTCGGACCAGGATATTATCCCGTATTACGAGACGCTCTCGCAGAACTTGGCTCAATCTTGTGGGTTCAAAAACAACTACTGTAGTGTATTCAAAATTCATATGATCCTCGCCATATTCTGACATCGACGGGTAGATTGGGATTATCAGAATAGCCTTTCGGCATGAACCGACCTGAATCGGCTGGCAACGCCCCGGCGACTATTATTCTGTCCCTGCAATATAAGTATCTCCGTCTACTCTAAAGCAGTTATGTTTCTGCCATTCTAGCTTTGGTTCGGCTAACAGATATGATGGACCTTGAAAGGTTAGCGATCCGTTGCTCACTCTTCCCTTTGCCAGCACATCGACAATGTCTCAGTCTGAGTTAGCCACCGAAGACTTTGTGCTGTTTAGCCTCGCGCCAGGGGGCAACGGGCTGGAATGGAGTCGTAAACAAGTCAAACTTCCAACCTGTTTTAACGCCTCCAATGGCGAGGGCAATGTAAGTACTGCTATTGAACTTTTTCGCATCCAGCATCTCATCTCACAAAGATGACAACACTTGAGGAATTCGTCGACAAAGCCCACACGGACGCACATACAGTGCAGGATATGGCCGAGGATATTGCGCAGCTCAGACAGGCGATCGTAGCGCACAGGCAAGATTACGCTCGGCTTTCTCACAAGCACAAGGCGATACTTGAGGCCCGAGAGGAAGAACAAAGCGACCTGAGGAGTGTCGTTCATCAACATATCCATCTTCACAATAGGCTGGATCGCACTCAGCGCAAGCTTGCCTGCCTCCAATCGGAACACGACGAACTGCATCGGGAGCATCATGCGCTTCTGCAGGAGAACGATGATCTCGCAGCAAAACATTCCCGTCTTCACGAGCAGTTCAGCAAACTCGGAAACCTGTATGCGCGGGCCTTGTAAGTTTCCCTCAATTGTCACATGCCCGTTTCGAGCTCATTCCTTTATTAATAAGACGAAATCCTGTCCCACAACATATGGACCCTCCTTCGGCGCCGGCTCCGGGGTCCACCTCTACATTCCAGACCATCTTTCCGGTCATTGCAGTAGTTCCAGCGGATGTTCCTCAAAAACTCACTGGATTTCATGACGAAACTTCCGAACAGACCAACGATTGTCGTCGATACTCCCCTGAACATTGTACTTGCGATTGATCTTTTGCTTCAAATACACTGGTTTATCATTCATGAAATAGTATATTACTAGTATTTAGACTACACCATAATGCTTGACTGCCCTTGACGCAAATTGTCTTAACCCAACTCGACAACCACGGTGAAAATTTAAGCTTTTGACTGCATCAAAAATAGATTGAATCACCGTCAACGCCACTCGAAAACATACCTTTACTCCCACTTTCTTTGCCAGCAAATGGAGGACGACGGCCAGGGCGAGATTGAGGTCATTCTTCGTACATTCAACATTCCAGGTGCAGATGCAACGGTCGATGAACTGCGTGAGGTATTCATTTTATACCTTCTTTTCATACGAGGCGTTCATTCAATCTGAAAAAAAATGTGGTGTAGGCATTGAGAGACACCCAGTTACAACTAGCTCGTACTCAGGTAGAGCTGCGTGCCTACCAGACTATCGCTCAGACAACAAGCGGCAGCAAGAAGAAACTGCAGGCTAATCCGCATAATTATCTCGACGCTATTCAAGCTTTAGGGAAAAGCTTTGCGCTAATGCACGAGCCTTGGCTCTCTGCCGCAGTTTTTGCTGCTCGTCCCGCTGACGGCCCACCTGCGCATGGTACTGCAGAAGAGATTGACGCAATTTTCAAATCATCTAAGCTCTATAATAACTTGCTTACCTGCACTCTGTATGAGCACGTTCCTGTGAAGTTCCACTCACTAGTCGATGCGTCGTCTTTTCCCGGCTTCAAAGACAATGTCAGCTCTGGTTTATTGATGGACTGATGAATTTTTTTGCTGACCGTCTTGCAGTTTCTGAAATACATGAGCATCGGACGTTCCAACTTTGTTGAGCGTCTTAAAGGTTCTTGGGAGAAACTGCAGACAGAATCCGATATGAAGAAAACTCCAGAGCAATTCTTATACTTTCCTGGAGACGACAAGTCAAAGCTGCCCTTACTTTCTCCCCCCATTTTCTATTCTGGCTTGAAGAAGGACGCGAAGGGCTGGCTACTGAACCCTATTCTTCCATTGGTGAGTTGATTGTGACTGCTTCAAATCCAAAAGGCTCAGTTTTATACTTGTAGAGTCTGCGATGCCTCCTGTACGGCCCCGCCAGCATCAAGGACCAAGGAAAGGCAAAGCCTACTTCAAAGACATATGGGGTCATGTGGAACATCCAGGAATTGACAATTGAGAGCATCTCTTTCGTTTTGATTGCGGTAAGGACAGCACTGCACCATCACCTTGACGCTTCACGAAAATCATGTAGATCTTCTTTGTACTGTCTGACAAGGACACGTCGTTTGAAGAGAAAGGGAAGACTTCACACATACCCTATCAGTCTCATTTCCACGCGCATAAAACCCGTCTCATGAAATATCGCAACACTGCTGGGGTTCGCAACATAATTCGCTTTTGGTCAGACATTGTTTTTGCCGGTGTTTCGCGAACTGTCACAGAAGGGCCTTTGAACGACTCCGATGCTGAGGCTGCATCGGATGCAGAATTTGCGCAGGCAATGGAGGAACTTTCGCTGCAAGATGTTGATGATGGAGGTATGTGGAAAGCTTTCATTCACGTCACGGAATTACATGTGGGACGCAGGACATCAAGAACGTCAAGATACACCGGAACGCCAAGCAACCCCTCCTGCTGATGATCCTGACCCGAATTCAGCAGAGCCCGAAGAGGAGGAGCTTACTCCCATATCGGAAGACGAGCCTGTCGCGCCAGTAGTACAAGGAAGACGTCGAGGTGCGACAACACGTGGAAAGAAGAACGCAGTGTCTGGGGCGGTACCCGAGGATGATAACAGTGCGGCTGATGAGGGTGAGCCGGTTGGGCGGCCAGTGCGAGCAAGAGGAAGAGGGAAACAACGCGGGAGTAGCAATCGGGGTGGAAAGGGACGAGGCATGTAAAGCTGGTAGTTCGCGATTGATGTATAGAGTTTAGTAACCGACATTAGAGATAATTGTTTCGGGCAAAGGGCGGAAATGGAAAGAGACCCCATGCATTGACCTTCTCAACTACCTATATAAATGGACCTTTAGTAGAGTAGTTAATAGCGTAGACTATAGAGAAATTTTGTGTATAGGAGGTCGCGCGTTCGAATCTTACCCATTACATTACAATCTGATCATACTAAATACATACATACAAGGTGAAGATGAAGATAATAAGCAAGCTAATAAATAATAACTAGTACTGCGTTCATAATCCTAAGACCACAATATATAACCAGCATTAGCATACAAATAATAATACAACAAATATAATAGGAATATGTCCCAGTAAGAATAGCTGAACAGCACCGACCAATATATTTTATTCTCTAGCTTACGATAATCCCATGAGACAAAATGAGCCTCCGCCACCCTCATAAGGTGGTGTGAGACAAGTCATTTCGTTTATGACAAGATAAGATATTCTTTCCTCATATTATATGGTTATCTCATTAGATAGTCGGATCCTGTGCCGATCTCGTGCGAAATGACTTCTCTCATGTTGTCCTCGTGAGATCAGTTTGTCTCACAGCCTCGTGAGGCCTCACAAAGTCTCATGACGTGATTTCCGAATTTCCGACCTAAGGGGCCAGTGACGTGGCGGGTGAGCTGGCAGCGACAGAAGCGTAGGTTTTGTCTGGGGAGATAATGGATGCTGGAGTGATTTGGGTGGTCAAATTGGGTAGGGATTCCAGTTTGGTCATGATAGTGTCGAGTTTTGTGGTCAAGGAGTCGATGCGGGTGGTATTGGAGTTGGCAGCAGGCTGCTGTACAAGTGCGGCGGCAAGCGCCCGAATGGTATTCCAGTCAGCAAGAGGAACGGTGCAAGATTTAGCATTGGTGGTTTTTGGGAGTTTCACAGCGTAGATGATTTTGTGGAGGTTCTGGATAGTGGCGCTAGGGAGCGCCCTCGGAGCAGGTGGTGGTACCGGATCAAGAGGCATCGTCTCAAAAAAGAAAAAAGGTGTATTACGGAGCCCGTAACAGGAGAAATGCAATCACAAAGGGCTATAAACGAGAGCTAAAAATTGCCCAGAAACCGTTCAACGTTTGGAAATGGATTTTATCGGTGTTTGCCCGCAAAATTCTATGATGTCACGCATAACGCTGAGGCCGTTTTTGGTTTCCATGCGTAGCGTTTCCAGTCACGCTCGAGGGTCTGTTTCACCCATTGTTGTTGTTGTTGAGATCAATTAACGTGCTCGAGCCGCTGCAAGTTTCACCCATACAAAGTGCTACAGTACATGAAAACACAAGGTGACGTTAGTGACGTGACTTTTGACAGAAAGTAACGTACTTTTTGACAGAAAATCACGGGGTCCCCGGCGCCGCGCGCCGGCGAGTGCTCCAGTCCTTTCGGCTTCTTTGCCGTGTCGAAACCGGTCATTTTCGTTTCTGAATGCTGGCAATTGATGGACTTGATGGCCTGGAAGGCCGCCTCATCAATATCAGCTATGTAGCCGCGTTTTCGTTTTCGATTTTCGTTCATACCGCATATTTCGACTCCTTTCTTCCCACACTTCTGCTCTATCCTGCGGAAAGGCCTCAATACCGCAGCATACGGGGCAAGTACGTAGTTGGAGTAGACATAGCCAAGGAGAGGGCGATGAGCCAAATATATGGCCCGGAGCACCTCCTCCGACTCATTGGTGAGCTCAGCGAGCTATGTAAATGACGCAGTTTGGACTCACCTTTTACCGACAATAAATAGCATATCTTCCGCACTTGGTTGCATACTCCGAACTAGACGCTGGATCAACAGAAATCATTCAAGAGTATCTGAACGAACTACTCTGGTTTGTGATCGAGACCGGTTTTGCTCGAGTCTGACATTCCGCTGCCAGTTGGATGCTCGATGAGCAATCTTGGTTGTTCCAATGTTCTGAGAATGTCGGTGAATAAGTACACTATGTGGAAGGTCCTCACAAAAATACTGCTAACGATGTACTCAATACTACTCTACTGGTATGAATGTCTACGTACGTAGATGCGCATTGTGTGAAACACATCATTTGTAATGCAAAACGCTGGAAGAGCAAATTTTGGAGCTCAGCATGCCCAAGGCGTGCACGGCGGGGTAACAGGTTTGAGGAGGTGATCAAGAGGAGAGAAAAATCGGCAGCTCGAATAAGCCATCAAGAACAGCGAGCGAAGAGCCACAAGCGAGTGCTTGAGCAGATACATAGCGGTGGACCGTGGTGGAGTCGGAGCCGGAGCTAGTCTGAGCAGCGACAAGCGGTCGAGGCCGACTCCCGCCGCCAACGCACTGGGCTCTAAGAAGTCCGAGGAGTCGTCCCGCCGTAGTCTCGTAACAAGACTTTATTTACTCTTTTGAAGATAGTCGTTCAAACGTATATAAAGTCTTGCATTTGTCGGGGCCCATGTCCCATGTCAGTTGAGAGAAAGAGAAAAAATCGAAAGAAAGAGAAGAAAAAAAGAGAAAAAAAGGGGGAAAAGAGGAGAGATTTATTGAGACGTACTGGACAATTCAACCATGGAGTTTCGCCCGTGAACGCGTTGAAGCCAGCGATTTTGAGGTCCCGAAAATTTTGATCGCTGATGTGTCCCAAGTGCTACGGCGATTTCCGTGGCCCATGTCCAACCGGAGTATGCGTCTCATTTGGACATGGGACAGCCAATCATATTTCAAGATAAGCAGCGAGGCCACTGATTATCTCTCTGTTTCGGGGACGCATCACTAGTAGTACATACTCTCGTTTGACTCTCGTTCTCTCTCTCTGCTCCCTACTCTTCACGTCTTCTGTTTTTGTCAAGACCCTCGCTCTCGCCCCTCACGTCGTTCCACCGCAGCGTAATCCTCTCGGCAGCCATGCCCTCGCGGACTCTGCGTCTGCTCGAAGGTGCCCGAAACGAATGTGGAGGAGTAACCTGCCGTCTACTTGACCCAACCAGACACTCTTCACTCAAGCTAGCCTCCGCCATCCATGCCGCCACCGCTGCTGGTCTCATGTTTGCCCTTCAACCTCCGGCACGCAGCATTGAGGAACAGCAACATCATCGACGACCGCCGCCGTATCTGAGGATTACCACTTACTGGGTAAAATTAGGCAGATAGGTGTGTTATCTGCTTTCTTTCAACTCTGAATCCCAATATTCACATTGTACCTCAGCTCATTCACTCAACCGGCTCGTGCGACTCTTCACTCTTTCACACTCCCCCCTCCCGGCGTCCGCTCCACCTCTGAACGCCGCATGATCTGCGCGCCGACGGCTCGCATGATGCGAGCACTACCCCGAGCACACCCCCAGCAGATGCAGTTGAGCCGCTACCTGCGTTTACCAACGTTGCCGCCCGCCTTGCCGTGCCGAAAGTCCTCTTCAAATATCATGGTCAACAGCGCCGGGGTCCCGACGCTTGTTTAGCTTGATTTTTGTTTTGAATTCAGAAACACTGTGGGCGATCAATGCTGCTGTTGTGTCTCATGCTCAGCCCCTTTCTATTCATAACCTCAAATCAAACGGTTTCAATCTTCAGCTTGGACTAAAGGTACAAGCGAATCGTAAAACGGTACGCGGCATAAATCTAATTGGGGGAGCTTGCTCCCCCTTTTATCAGAGCCGTCACCGAAAAGCAATAATCGAGAGCGTTTTGATGGCGTCACTGCCCTTGACGTGCGCACGTCAAGATTGGCATGCTCCGAGTGATAGGATGTTCTTCCGAGTGATCCAGCCTGATCCCGATTGATCCAGATTGATTGCAACTGATGACGCACCTTTTCAACTGATGGTGCACGGGTGATTTGATCCTGCCCAAAGCTGCTTAACGGAAGCGAAAAATATAGTTCTCCTTTTCATACACGGTACAGAGGGGCAGATTCTCGACGAGGTGTTGTTAATGGTGCCATTAGTTTGCAAACAGCTGCTGTGACGAGGTGATGAAAATAAATGATATCAATGTTGCTCAGTTAGTGTCTGTATAGAGAGACTATGGTTCTGAGTGGAAATTCAAAAACTTGATTGGTGGTTCATCCTTCAGAACGTCATTGCCCGGCATAAGTAAAGCTTTGTTCACAACAGTAGATTATGTGCGTGAAAAGAATCCGGCCGAATTATGCCCCAAACAACAGCGCAATATTGATATTGTTAATTTGTGGTCGGTACTCCGGCATACAAATCACATTTTTACCATTGTTGTATTTGTGGGCTTAAATCTGAAGTTCATGTTGCCAGGTTAGTGTTGCCGCGGCTCGGCTCAGCTCGGCTGAGCCGATAGAGCCGAGCTATTTTAAGCCGAGCTGAGCCAGCCGTTACCAAGGTGGCTCCACGTGGCTCGGATCAAGCTCAAGCCGGCTTGAGCCCAGCTCAGAACAATTTTCTAATTTCCGCGCTGCCCATTGCGCCAGAGCTTCAAATGACCTTCAGAGCACTCTTACACCCCTCTCTTACCATTCGACTGATAACCTCTCGTCTTGGGCCGTCTCAGACTCTCAGTAGTGATTTTGTCATCGCTGGGAAAAATTTAAAAATAAATTCAATTTTAATAATCATTTAACGAGCCACGTTGCCCGCGGTGTTGTCCAGACAGTCAAATAGCTGACGAGTGTTCAGAAAATGTTAGGAAGAGTGTTTAGATGTTATTGCTATGTAATGGGGTGCATCTACGATGTCCAAAATGCAGCTTTGGAAAAACCCCTCTGAGCCGTTGGCTACAGTTGCGGCAAGATCAATTTTCTTACCTTTTATGGAAATTCCAATCAAACCCGGCCTTTTCCCCTCAGAAAGATGTTAGATGGGCAATTAAAGTGCACAGAGGCAGGGAAATATCCCAAATTCAACAGAATATGCAAAAACATTAATCATTTTCCATGCATCTGCCCCACTGTTTGGACCAAGTTGTGATTCAAAAACAGCCTCTTATGGGTGGTTCGGCAACGGTTCGAGGAAAATCGAGGGTCGCGGTGAAGCACAGCTACTAGCGTCCCATCCTAAGGGTGGTAACGTCCGACTCAGGTTGAAAGATACCTGTTATGTCCCTGACTCTCAGCCGACGCTTATATCAGTGTCGCGGCTTGATCAGGCGGACTGTTACACCGTCTTTGGCGGGGGACGCTGTGTTACCTTTGAGAAGGGTGACAGTGGCAAGCTCATCCGCAACCTCATTTCGTCCGAGAAGGTTATTCTGACCGCCTCTCTCGGCAGCGATCGCCTCTATCACCTCGATTCCTCCTCGTCGACGGAGAATTCTTTTTCCACCTCGTCTCGACCTCCGACCTCAAAGCTTGAGGAGCTGCATCAGCGTCTAGGGCATCTAGGCTACCCTGCGCTGCGCGCTCTCGTTCGGAAGGGTCACATTTCAGGTGTGAAACTATCTACGGCGGAACTCAATGCTGAGCCGCCGGTATGTCAATCTTGCATGGAGGGCAAGATGACTCGTGCCTCTTTTCCTCCTTCGGAAGAGGAAAATGCCGAACATATTCTCGATCACGTTCATTCAGATCTTTGGACTGCTCCAGTCCGTACTCTGAACGGATCGAAATATGCCCTCGCTTTCACCGATGACTGCTCTCGCTGGATTTGGATGTTTTACCTGCGTCACAAGAGTGATGCAGTAGCTGCATTCAAGGAGTGGTTGGAGATGGTCGAGCGTGAGACAGGTCGCAAGCTTAAGGTCTGGCACGTCGATAATGGGGGTGAATTTATCAACGAAGACCTGAAGCGGTTCTTGGAGGCACGTGGTATTCAGCTCAAAACCAGCGCTCCACGTACTCCTGAACAGAACGGTGTTGCCGAACGTCAGTTTAGGTCTATTTTTGACCGCGTTCGCACCGTCCTCATCGACGCCGACCTGCCGCTTAGCATGTGGGCTGAGGCCAGCAATTACATGGTCTATGTCAAAAACCGTAACCCACACAGCGCTCTCGACCTTCGTACCCCTTTCTCCATCCGCTTCCCAAACCGCAAACAGCCGAAGTACAGGTCTTTTCACCGTTTCGGTTGCAGGGCTTACCTCTATAACGACAATCCTAATCGTAAAAAGTTCGACCATCGCGGCGAATCAGTTATTTTTGTTGGGTATCCGGATGATCGCAAGGCTTGGAAGGTTTATCGCCCCTCAAAGCGTACCTTCGGGTCGTCGCCTCATATCAAATTCGACGACAACTCAAATTGTGGGGAATTTCGGGCTGAGGGGGAGATACACTCATACAAATATTCTTCTCTCAAATCGTCTTCAAGCGAAGCTAATGATGATGATTACAGCCCTCCTTCCTCCACTTCTACGCCTCCTACTGCCAATCCGGTACCTCCTCGTGCACCATCCCCTCCTGCTCCGGCTGGACCTGCGGATGTTGTGTCACAACCTAAACCCCGGGCACCTCGTCAACCTCGTCCTCTACCACCTCCGCGTGACCCATCTACCCGAATCCGGGAAGCCGCTGAGCTCAAGGCCGCCACCGCAAACCTTAATTCAGGGTTAGCAGCAGCGCCAGCTCCAGAGGACCCTGACCGTGCGCCGGAAGATTCTGCTTTCGCGGAATCCTGGGACGAATTTGAGTACGCTCATATCATTGGTCCCGGCGAAGTTCCTCGCAACTACAAGGAAGCGATGGAGTCGCCCGATCGTTCCGAGTGGGAGAGCGCGATGGAAGTCGAGCTTGATAGCATTGCGAGGATGGGTACATGGGAACTTGTCCCACCACCTCCCGGTGTGACTCCGCTTGGTTCGCTCTGGGTCTATGCCTTGAAGCACGACAGTACTGGTGCCATCACTCGGTACAAAGCTCGTCTATGTGCTCAGGGTACACCCCAGCGCCCAGGTATCGATTTTTCGATGTCTTTTGCTCCTGTTGTGAAGTCAGAGTCGCTTCGTTACCTCCTAACCCTAGCTGCAAAGCTGGACTGGGAATTCCACGTTGTGGACGTCGACTCCGCCTTTCTCAACAGCGAGACGGATCCAGACGAGCCACCTGTCTACATGCGACAGCCTCAGGGCCATCGTGTTCGTGGAAAGGAGGACTATGTCTGTCTCCTGAATAGGGGAATTTACGGGTTAAAGCAAGCCGCACTTCTCTGGTACCAAAAGTTACGTTCCATTTTGGTCAAGATTGGTTTCCGGGTGTGCATTGCTGATCCGTGCGTCTTTATTCGTCGCCTGGAGAAGGCTATTTCCATCATCAGCGCCCACGTTGATGATCTTGGATTATTCTGCTCCTCTGTTGCAGAGGTCAAACTTTTAAAGAAGCAGATTTCCGAGCATGTCCGAATCAAGGACTTGGGAGAGTCAAAATCCATTCTTGGCCTCGAAATCCTGCGTGATCGTGCGAACCGCACCATCTCCTTGTCTCATCGCTTCTATATTGACTCGATTGTGGCTCGGTATCGCATGGAGGATGCACGGCCCGTATACTCGCCAGTCAACACGTCGGCCGCTCCGCTTTCCAAGTCTCAATCTTCTCAGACTTCGGAAGAACTCCAGCGCATGGCCAACGTTCCCTACCAGCACGCCGTTGGTTCGCTTATGCATACCGCTGTTCAATGCCGTCCAGACATTACGAAGGCAGTCCAGGCCGTATCGCAATTTAGCTCCAACCCCCGGTGAAGCTCATTGGGAAGCCGTTAAACGGATCCTCGCATATCTCAAAACCACACGCGACTCTGTCCTTGTTCTAGGCGGCAATGAAGACCTTACCCTTCACGCTTTCAGCGATTCAGATTTCGCAAACTCGAAGGATCACGCCCGATCCATATCTGGGTATGCTGTCTTCATCGGATCCAGCTTAATCGCTTGGTCAGCGAAGAAGCAAACTTCCACGGCTCTTTCGACTGGCGAAGCCGAGCTCTACGCTGGCACACATGTCGGGCGTGAAATCATGTGGCTCCGCTCTCTTCTGTTCGAACTTGGTTTCCTACTACCTTCCGGACCGACTTCCCTTTCTATCGACAATACTTCCACCATCCGGATGATTGTCAATACTGATGAAGTCACCGCTCGAACGAAGCACGTCCACATTGCCATCTGGTGGATCCGTGAAGCAGTCCTCCATCGCTGCATGTTTACGTCCCTACGGAAGTGAATGTTGCCGACTTATTCACGAAACCATTGTCGGCACCACGCCACAAGACTCTCGTCAAGATGTTGGGCATGGCTCCCCGACCGGATGCTCGTTGAGGGGGAGTGTTGAAGTATTTATAGGGTTCTCATCCTTTGCACCCGCACCGTCGCATCGCCATCACCATCCCCTTCACTACCTTATATACTGCTTGCTGCCCGCTAGTCACTTGTTCCCCACGTCGACTAGCGTGCGTATACCTTTACTTTACTTTCTACTTTCTACTCACAGTCCTTGTAGTCTCTAATATACTCTAGGTACAGTCGAAGCTGTCATAACCCATAGCTCTGGTAGCCCATAATTTGCCTAAACCCATGCATTTTTTGGGAACTTTGACTGGCTTTTGGCTGGGATAACCCATAAATCTGCCATACCCCATACCTTGTGGACCCAACCGAGGCCTATGGGTTACGACAGCTTCGACTGTACTAGTCACTTGTTCCCCACGTCGACTAGCTCTCTAATATACTCTAGCTGACTCCGACTCACTTGTTCATGGCCGCTCATCGCGCTCTCATCACCTTTTGACCTACTTTAGTCAAGTCACAAATGATCTACAGTCGTCACTGTCCTAACCCATACCTCTGATAACCCATACTCTGCTGTAACCCATACTTTTTTGGCCCCACCAAGTTGGTTTGCAGTGAAATGGAGGCCATAACCCATAACTCTCTCATACCCCATAATCATACCTTCTGCAAAGGTCATAACCCATGAAATTTCTATATCGGGCCCTTCAACCGGCATGGTTTGGGATGATTTTACCTGCAAAGTTGTAAGATGCACCGAAATCACCCATATTTACGCCAAATCCGAGTTGATGGGCCATTTTACCACTGTTCATGCACCTATCATGGATGAGGTAAGTGTTCCCGCACCCCATATATAGTAATATCTCACGGAAAACGTGACCTAACACTGCCTCTGATCCCCTTTGAAAGCCATATACTGTGATAACCCATACCCTGAGGTGTATCCCGAGGGCTATGGGTTATGACAGTGACGACTGTAACACTTTGGAATCCGTGGTTTATTTAATCCCAGGTGTACTATATATAAGGAAATTTCTTATCTTGGAAGGCCCTTGGCTCCACAACAGCTTCAGCAAGTGAAATGTAAGACAATTAATTCTGACCCAGACTTAGTGCATGGCATGCCCCAATTGAAACAGCACAAAGAAGAGATGAAAAATCTTGCCATGAGGAAAGGCTCAGATACAGTTGCGGCAAAATCAATTTACTTACTAAATAAGGAAATTCACGTCAATTCGCTCCTTTTGCTCGTTTTTTTCGAGCGGTAAGTTGATAAGAATACTAAGAACTGCTAGTCTGTATTCCTGATGTAAAAAAACTGGCGTCTTTGTATTGGTTTCGCCGGGATAACCAGCAACTTTGTCTCATAAAGTGCAGCCAAAAACAGTGAGAAACATGACGAATCCGGTTGTTTTTTGGGCGTAGACCGGCTCAAATCCGGGAGTACAGGCGCTTGGTGCTATTTCAACGTGCTTGTGGTGGTTTTGTTGTGTGGTAGAGCGGATAATGATTTGATGAAAATTTCCTTATTTGGTAAGTAAATTGATTTTGCCGCAACTGTAAGTGTTTAGAATAGATGCTCGGTACATTTCTGAAGAAGTATTGAATTCAGCAAACACAACCTGAAATTTCAGCTACAGCTGCGGCGAAATTAAATGCATTACCATATAAGGAATTTTCCATTATTCCGCGTCAGTTTGCCTCTAATGCGCGAACACAACAGCTCAGAGTATTGTTTGTTCATTAGAATATGTATATGTACACTTCAAGCCGGTTGTCTACTTGAAAATCTGGTCAGAAACAGTCCAATGAGTACCATAAAAGTTAGCCAATTGCAAAGGAAACTGCCCCTTTCTCTTTAATACTAGCAATATCCGCACCTACTCTACTCATATTGTTGTTGTTGTTGTTGTTGAGATCAATTAACGTGCTCGAGCCGCTGCAAGCGGCTATAGTACACGACATGCCGACATCGACTACATGATTAATAATTTAATCGTTTCCAGTCCGTCCTTTCCTCCCACGTCACCCTTTTTATACAACCAATCAACTCCCAGTGCCTCGGGCATGAAGTCCCGGTCCGACGGCCTTTGGCCAGTGCTTGCCGAGGTTGCGATCCCCGTAGGATGGGCGTCAAAGGATCAAGGCGGCAGCGTACGCCTGATCAGACAAAGTGTGATGGATGATTTGTTGCCGCGCGTCTGTTAAAGTTAAACTTCCCAGCCGCCGGCCGACCGGGGCTTGAACCGCAAGTGCGCTACTCCTCGGAACCCGTGACCCGAAGTCACGATCAAACGTGTTTGCCGAAGCGGAGGGAACGGAGTTTGAAAAGTCGGAGGGCAGAAGCCGAACTCTACTCATAACATCCATGATTCGCCCTCCCAAGGTTGGTTTGATCGAAATTTCTATATATGGTAATGCATCTAATTTCGCCGCAACTGTACCTAGTGAACCTTAGTCTTTTGCAGCACCATTTCTAGTCTCACCAAGTCAGACTCTACAAGATTTATGATAGTCGATAAATCTATTATATAGAGTCTGAACTTGATGGCGCCTGTCCAAGACCTCGGATTCTGTGACACACGTGCCAGTTCACACGGTCGGATAAGGAAATGACACGTGGTCCAACTTGAGCCCAATACTCGTTATGGCAATAAGTCTTGGACGGTGGGATTTTGCGTCGTTTGCGACAGATCAAACCGCTTTTCGGCTGATTCAAGATGGCTGAATGTGCGTAGAGTGAACCACTGATAACATTCCGGCCATCACTCCAATCACCAAGCGCTGATCCGCTGCCATAAAAGGCAGACACATCAATAACCCCAAATGTGCATTTTTTCGCTCATTGGGACATCATTTCCCATCAAACTTGTATGCCCCAATGTATAGCTTTGGTAAAGCCCAGTAGACTCCCAGCTTGAATTACGACTAGTTTTGGACGATCTACAAGCCTAGCTATCCAGCTTTGCGCCAAAAACATGGATAACTGGGCCAACCTCAACAGCCCTTCCAAGCGCAACGAACCTGACGACGGTCTTCCCGGAGATAAAGACGCAGATGGAGGTGCATATGATGATGAACTCCGCCCGGTGCGTCCTTTTCTCTATACGCCCAACCTGTTCCTAATGTACTGCAGTCTCCTCCGAGCCGCAGACAATCCAATAGCAAGCGTACACGCGCTGACAGCGACGATGACGACGATGACGACGATGACGACGCCGACAGCAACAACGGCCGTAGACGAAGAAAGTCTGGCTCCAGCAGCACCTCCACCACCACCGCACGTCGCAATGCACAGGCCGGCAGCCAGCTTGCAGACTCGATGAAAGACCTCGCAGCTGCCGTCGGAAAACCACTCGTCACCTCCGCCGACACTTCTTATGTCAACGAAGTCGTCGCCATTCTCAAGGACGATTCTTTGCTCCCCCCGGACCCAAATGGCCGACTCTATCAACGTGTGCTTCGTGCGCTCAGCAAGGATCCCGCTTTTGCACGCGGCTTTATTGCCGAAGATCGTCCGGAACGTCGCAGAGGAATCATTGCTGGAATCTTGGAAGAGGCAGGAATTGCGGTGCCAGATGATTACTAGGTGCGTTGAGTCCTCCTTCTATTTCTCGTTGCTCACGATAACCCAGACTTTTTCTCGTCGATTTGATTCTCAGTCTCCACTCTCGCTGTTTGTTGTTTTTCTGTTCCTGTATCGGTGTCTCCAACTCGCATTGTATCCTCTGTGTCTCAAATAGTATTGTAGCATTACCCGCATTCTCGTAGAAACAATTGTAACGATTACCAAAATTCAAATGTGTTTATTACTGCAAGTCGGGGTGATCTAGTATATAATCGTTCCACATTGCCTGTGCAATTCGATCCCGTCGCGCATCCGCTCTCGTCTTCTCCACCTGATCAATTGCAATAACTGGTACATCCTGCTCGTTATGCTCTGGTGCTGCCAGGAATGGATGCCCTTCGACATCGTATTCCACGTCTTCGTCGAGATCCTTTATTGGCTCATGGATGCGGAGGAAATTGTGTACTGTAGCACTTTGTGTGGGTGAAACATTGAGGTGTGCGCAGAGAGAGTCGATGAAGATGAGGAATCCTCGCTCGCCACACATTTGGGGCAGCTCATTTGGGTGGGACATAGAAGAAGGGTATCGCATAAAATGATTTTTTGTATCGCGCGCTGTTGGCCGGCATTGAAATAAACTGGCTTTACTTGCACTTTGCATTTGTGTTGGATTGATCTACTCGGGGTCTCGGAAAGTGTTGGCGTCATGGTTTTTCAAGCTTTTCTTGACATTGGGTACATATTTCTGCATGATTTCTCCCTATATAGCCAGCAATGGCGAAACCCGGAAATTTTAGCTTAATGTAGGATTTTTTCCGCGGAAATCTGAATCGGCCAGATTGTAGCCCTCAAACCCTGCAGCTCTGAATGGTCGAAAGATATACAGGGGATGTTTCGCTAGAATATGGCGGTCAATGTGTCGTTTTAATCAAATGTGTATAAAAAGTCCGTCTTGAGTCAAAGTAGAAAAAAAGTGCAAAAACCTTCAAAACTCAACTTTTGTTTGCAAGTGTAAAAACTTTCACTCGAGTAGAGTAGAAAGTTTTTCGGTGCAGGTGTAAAATGTTTGGGTCGGTCCGAAGACCGGTGGCTGTGTGATTGATGCGAGGTGATGGCCGAGAGATCAAAATATTCAATTGGTTGAAACCAACGAAGACGCCACAGCATAATGACCACTATAACCATTCAGATGCAGAAGTACATGAAAGAGCTCTATTTTTGGTTGGTTTGTAGGAAGAGCTGATGGTCAGTTTCAGAGCAGCACACAAACACACAGATGATGGGTTCAAATCAAGACTTGAGGTGGTCGTTTTAGCCTAGATAAGCTGTCAGCTTGGTCCTCTTAGGAATATATACTAATGGGATGAGCTGGACAACAATACCCGAAGAGATACTAGCAAGAAACGTGGAGCAAAGCTTTTGTTTAAGTCCCAATGCCGAACAAGGGATCAATGGATCATCAAACACACAGCCACCTATCTACGGCCGGCCATAACTTTTCACCCTTGAGCGCAAAAAGTGTTTACACTGATGCTTCTCAGTTTTACAGTTTGAATTGAAGAAAACATGGACCTCAAAATTTCTGGTTTCTTTTCTTCACTTTGTACCTTTTACACACCAAATCTCAGCAAATCGACATTTTCCACAGATTTGATTAAAACGACACATTGACCGCCATACTAGAAGGCTCACAAAACAGCAATTTTGGCTGATTTTCGCCATTTTTGGCCATTTTTGCTCTTTTGCGGCCCTTCTAGCAAGCCAAGGCCTGTATATTTTTGCACAATCCAAACTTGTAGATGCATTAGGGGTTCGAGGACTACAATCTGGCCGATTCTGATTTTTACAGAAAAAATCCTACATTAAGCTAAAATTTCCGGGTTTCGCCATTGCTGGCTATATAGGGAGAAATCATGCAGAAATATGTACCCAATGTCAAGAAAAGCTTGAAAAACCATGACGCCAACACTTTCCGAGACCCCGAGTAGATCAATCCAACACAAATGCAAAGTGCAAGTAAAGCCAGTTTATTTCAATGCCGGCCAACAGCGCGCGATACAAAAAATCATTTTATGCGATACCCTTCTTCTATGTCCCACCCAAATGAGCTGCCCCAAATGTGTGGCGAGCGAGGATTCCTCATCTTCATCGACTCTCTCTGCGCACACCTCATGTCGGAAAAATGGCGGATTGCTTCGAAAGGCTTCCAACTGATTAGGACCTTCCTAAGCCTTAGGATGGCTTAGAACTGCTGGCGGGGTGGGTTATAATCCACCCTAAGCTGGTTCGAAGCCCTTATGAGCCAAGCAGTGTCTTAAGGGGATTAGAGGTGCCAGGGCAATTTTAAACGAGTCAATAACACTGTGAAAACATCAGTACATGCTCGCATCCGTGTAAATTCATGGATTGTGACATAGCCCCGCCGTGCTGGGCAGAAAACCGTGAAAAACGTCTAAGTCAGGATGCCGAGATGCCGAGCAATGACGACAGTGCTCCACATCCGCAGCACACACGACGCGGACGCCTCCCTCGTCTCTTGTCTCCTCCTCCCACCACCACCACCTCAACAATGCATTTTGTCATCGCCGTCGCCCTCACTGTTCCCGTCGCCGCCGTTGCCCCCCCTCCCCTCTCCTGCCAAACACCCCTACCGATTCTTGAATACTGCGATTGACGTTTCAGTGGTGATGACAACGACAACAGCTGCATTGGCTAGGCACCGAGGAGGATTCCGGGCAAGCTGGATGCGCGGCCTGGGCTGGATTTAGGAACGGCGGTACGTCAACAGCATGGATCGAGTTCACACTGGCACTGACCACTGTCGTGAGCTAGGAGCAATTCGTATGGGAAAATGAGCGAGAATACGATGAAAGGTGCGTCGATTATGACCACGCAGCCTCTTCCCGGTTGATCACAATTACGACGACGACGATCGGTATGTTTTTTCCTCTTCGCTTTCACTGCGCTCATCTTGACCATTCTCAGCGTCAACCGGCGCCGCAAGCGTAGTCATTTCAAGCGGGCCGTCCCAGACGAGCTCGTCTCGAGCCGGATTTTCTCCTTGACCACTTGCCGCATACTCTCGTAGTTCCCCTCCCCCGCCGTGGTCGTCAGCGGCTAGCGGGAAGTAGTATTGTGTGATTATTCTCCATTTTTGAAATAAAATTGTTTCGTCTATGTCTCCCTACGTGTGATGTAGTACTGGTATAGATACAGGATGGCTATTGAGTATGCCGGGGGATTCTGGTCGATTTTGGCGGATTCTAAGGTGCTGGAAGGCTCCAATCGCGTAATGGATTAGAGTGGCTTAGAGGTCACCCGAGTGTCTTAGAGACCATCATGAGGTTTTAACTGTACATTATAAGAGACCCCGAGGCTTGGGGTCTTCGAACACCTTCTAACTACTTCCACGCCGCTATAAGCAATCCAGGATTTTTCCGACAAGCTGCACGCAAAACTGTCAAGAAGGTGGCGAAGAAAGCCTCGAAATCGATCCAAACGCCACAGTCTCGTTGCCCTCAGTGCAAGCGGCAACATACCTCAAAGGACAATGAAGCTCTCAATGCTGGCCATCCCGAGACGGGATTTCTTGCAGATAAAGCCGTTGCTAAAGGTGAAATTTAGCAGCAGATTTACGATTAAAGCTTGATGAGAATGGAATACTACAAGAAAACAATCTCATTTTTTTTTTGGCTATAACGACAATGACGGCCGCTCCATACATTGTATGATAGCGGACAGGAGTTCATGTCAAGCCGCATTTTTTAAAGAAAACCATTCAATCGGCGCGGAGTAAAATCCTCCGAGAGAAACATAAGTGGGGCGAAAACCATTTCAAAGACCCAGGTCTGCGACCCACAAACAAGATGCACGGTTTGCCGGAGAATTATGGCCTGGGCCGGGACAGCCCCTTTCCATCCCCTCTGGGAACAAGCTGGACTGGATGCTACCCTACATCGCCAATGGATATTGATAGTCCCATATCCAACTGCTTCAGTCCCATGGACGTCGACGAGCCGCGTGAGCTTCGATTTATTTTGGAACTTTGACGGCTTCTTTTTCTAACGCCACATAATCTGATGCAGCTGCAATGCCAATGGATCGGTGTACATGTCCCAATTTGTCCCCAGAGTCCTATCCACTGACAGGTTGGTGCCTAATACTCCGAAGAAGGCCCTAATACTTCTCTCACATACATTCAGATTGTGACGATCCAGTTCCACGCTCTCTATCGCTTCAAGCATGGGAGAACTGGGACTCTGACAACATCATCGAGAAGCGCGACATATATGAACAGAAATGGGGGCTGCTTCAAGCAACACCGTTACGGTTTCTGCTCGAAAAGCGTCATGTTCCCTGGCCAATCCTCAAGAATCGGATTGAAGCCTCCGTAGCATGGTTTCTGTTCGATGGAAATATGACAATTACGCAGAAGAAGCGGGCTATCCGTAGAAATCTTCTGATCTTTCACCCCGATAAAGTGACGCAATGGATTACAGCCGTTTTGGAAACAATATACGGGTTTCGATTGAGTGGTGCTCGTTCGTTTGTGCTTACGTTTGTTGACGATTCTGTCATCGGCAAAGCCGGGAGCACCACTTTGTGGGGCGTTGCCGTACCACATAGTCTGGGCAATTGACCCAGTGACATTTCACGTCCACGTGACTTCTCACGCCTCCTTCCGCCGCCAAGCTATATGTTACCACAAGCTTTAGCTCCCTGCCTCCGGCACGGCCGACTCGCTGCGCTCGCCGGCCTTCCTCCGTTCGGTCACACAGCTTGTTGGGGCTGGCCGCCCCAAGCCCCGCTGCGCTCGCTCCGCTCACGACGTCTCGTACGATCTCAACATCTCGACAAAGACCCCGTGATTTTCTGTCAAAAGTCACGCGACTGATGGCCTGGCCCTCTTTTCAAGTATAGGATGTCTGCAGTTGTTCGCCTATCTTCAATGGCTATGTTGGTGTAGTTGTAGTTTACTGTTTGTCGTACATGCTGTCCTTAGTCGCTTTCGGGTTCGAACCTTGCTGCAGGGTCTTTTTATTTCCCTTTCTTTTTTTCGTTTCGATTTCCTTTTCCCATCCTCCTCTTCCGAGGCTTGATATCACTATTGTACACTTTTTCCTGTATGCACATTGCGCAGCGTGCAATTTTGTTAAGATAATGCTGAGAAACATACAACTGTTCAATAGTTCAATTTGGAGTCTCTGCTCGGACAAATAATTAAAGTTGGTTTTTGAACGTACTGTGTTATAACACCTCTTCCGACGACATGGTACATTAAGTTGCTGAATATAAGCCCGGGTACAACATGAACCTTTGTCAACTCTACTTACAGAAAACTTCCTTTTTTGGAAAATCTTTTGATTCCCAATTTCCCTCACAATTTGAGAGTATGGGGCTTCTGATATGGTACCTGCACGATGGGTCGAACATTAGTATCAGCTCGCATGGCCATCGCCATCCGTGATACTCATACGCGCTGCTTTCTTAGATTCACCGCCGCCGCCCGCGGCCAGATCACGTGCACGTGAACTGTCACTGGGTCAATAGCGCCAAGTCGTACCACATCAAGTGCCGCTGGTCCCTTGTTTTGGGCCTTGCTCGCAAGTCATGGCCCTGTCGAGCTCTGGGCAAGTAGCAGCTGAGTCTTGATCCTCAGTTCTGTTAACCCCCTGTTTTTTTCTGGTGTTCTTTGGGTGGCGGAAGCGAAAATCAGATTCGGCTGAAGTGGAGCTGGTGACGGGAAGCAAAACAAAGGTAAGCACAAACGAATGAGCACCACTTGATCAAAACCCGTATATTGTTTCCAAAACGGCTGTAGTAAATGCGTTTCCCAAGACTGGGAGGAGATTATGGAGTGTGCTCAGGATATTGGTAGGGAGTTGATAGAACATCTTGCAAAGCTTTGTCCTACGTAGGTTGTGTATGCCGGTGCCCGGCCTACAGGAGGGGGAGCTTGCCTGGATTCCTTGTGGATTTACTGTAGGACTTACAGAGTCACGATCAGAAGCTGCAAAGAAAATCCTTCGGTATTGAGCACGATGGTCTGGCTATAAGACTCCCAGACGTACTTCTTGGGACGCGCCAAAGTGGCGAGTCTCTCGAATCCATCCTTGTGGTCAACTATTGCAATATCATACCTTCCCTGCGATAAAGGTTGCTGTGGTCCATTACCCTCTTAATTTATAGGACCTCTCTCCTTGAACCTGAGCATGCCACTCCATTTCTACGGATCTTTCTTCCCCTTCACAATGTCCCATACTTATGCTCAGTAAGGTAGACCGGGACCCCATCCACCATCGACGAACATCACGTGTCACGTCCGGATTCGGACGAAACATTATTACTCTAATAACGAGGAAGAATGAGCCAAATTCCCTCGACCAATTTGTTCAAATGCATGCAACCTCATCCTACTCGGTGTCGCAAAAAGTAACCGATAATTTGCCATTTTAGGCCGAATCGTGCTGGATTTTCTCGGTCCAGACACATCGCAATGTTGTTTGGAATGCTTTGTACCCGATTGCAATAGTGTTTGAGGGAAATGGACTCTTGAATCCATCGTACGAGCCGGTTCATTCTAGGAATTTACAGATTGCCTTTTTCGGACGAAAGCTCTATGTTCCCAGTCTGTTGCCCATTGAAAGAGTGTTTTCAGGACCGTATGTTGTTGATTCAATACCTGGCTGTGCACTGAGAGAATTTGACCTTTGAAAATTATGTGATTTTGGTAATTTCCGGGCTTTAAATTCCGTTAAGCAGATCAAGGCTAGTTTCAAAACTGGATACCACCCTATACCACCTTTGGTACTTAAAAATCATACGGAAACAGCTATAACCGAGGCAATAGGGTCGTTCACGATAGCCTTTTTCCGCTCCTTTTTGCTTCCTTTTTGTTCTCCTTTTTCGTCCTTTTTGGGTTTCTCTTCGTTTTTCTTCGAGTTTTTTTCCCCTTTTTCATTTAGAATGTCAAAAAGGGTATATTGACAAAAAGAACGGAGTCAAACGGTGAGTTTCAGCCAATATAGTAGAAAAAATGGCGCCAAAAATGGAGCTCAAAAAGGCTATCGTGAACGCTCCGTCCGGAGCTTCCTTTTTCAGCCATTTTGATCTCATTTTTGCCTCCCTTTTTCGCATTTCTTTCGTTCCTTGGTAGTAGTGCATAGTACATGTTGCCTGTGATACTGAGAAGTGCAAAAAGGTAAACTTGACAAAAAGAAAGAAGTTCTACGGAGGTTTTTTTGACTAAACTGTAAAATGGGCAAAAAGGAAGCAAAAAGGAAGAGAAAAGGAGAGCAAAAAGGAATGCAAAAAGGCTATCGTGAATAGCCCTAATTTGTATCCTGCGAGTGCTATAGGACGACTAAGGACTCATTCAGGGTCGCAACTTATCATTCTCTGGACTTGCCATTCACGGGGATTGCCAACAAGACCAAATTGGGCGTAGGAACTGGGTTGATGATTATCGGACCGTTACCACGCTATCCTGATCAATCCTTTTGGGCTTCAGGTCCGAATATATCCCATCTACAAGAATCAGCCCAAAAAATGGCTCCCCTGACCAGGGGTTGTTCGCCTTTTGATAACATCCAGTTTTTGTGTTGAATACTGAAAGCTTCAGACAAGCAAATGCTACGACCTTTCTACATATGTTATAGAGGATATCCAGGGGTGCATGTGTGTCGCAAAATCTTGTGAAAATATCACGTGATCGTGAAGCAATGACCAAATTACCGGTTACTTTTTGCGACACCGAGTAGAATTACAGCAATTCCTGAAAATAATGGCAAACACCAATTGAATAGGAAGGATATCCATTGCGACTCGGAACATCATGGGCTTGTCATTCTCATTTTTCTGTGTGTATCTTAGCCTGAATCGTAATAAAATCAAAGAAAAATGACGTACATCCCAGTAACGCAGCAAATTAAAGCCTTCTTCAGGCTCTAATCCCTCGCTCTTGTAGCGTCCAAACTCACGAACAGCTTGGCTAACAGAATCTAGCTACGGTAACGGGGAATTCGGCGCCGAATTCCTTGCCAAAGGGTCCCCAAACGAGTGGAATTCGGGGCGACAACGACAGCGTGAGAGGGAATCCGGGGCGTCGCATACGAAAACACCTCGAAAACCCAAGGAATTCATGGAATCCGGGGCGTCACTTGAATTTCGGCCCATTTCTAGGGGAATCCGGGGCGACAACTGGAATCCGGAGCGACTGAATCACCCCTCCACAATCCTCTGTTTGGTTAAAAAAAATTATAACAACCTGTACACAATTATAAGTTGTCAGGAACAATTTTGAAGAACAAATCTAGAAAAATATAAGCACCCGAGGTTGCTTATTAGAAATTCAGCAATGAAAACTTATAAGAACCTGCGAGTGCCTATAAGAAACACTTTCCCACAGTTGTCAAAAAAAAAAGTTGAGATACAAAAGCTTCTAAATAGCTCAGAAAACACTTCTGTCTCTTCAGAAATGCTCCAATTCCTCTTGTTCAAGAGCTATAAGGGACAGACTTGAAGGAATCAATGCACATCTAAATCAGGTAATTGATAGCTGTCAGAATCAATTCCCATGACTCCATGACAGTAGGAATGGTGACATAATCCTCACAGGTATATAAAGCCCCCAACCACATAATATTGGATTTCTTTTAACACCCCACTATCCATATTGCGACTCAACCTGCTTATCTAAGCAGCCCACTTGCTTATCTAAGCTTCCCTCTGCCCTCCAACACTGCCTCAGCTCAATAATCAATACTTATAAAGGTCTGTCATGCCTTATATTAAATTCTCCAGTCTTTTGCTCAACCACATCAGCAAACCAGGACCTTGATTCATTCTTTTAAGGGACTATCTCAGCTTATAAGAGACACTCAACCCTCTTTCTTGGTCAGTATAGTTGTTAATATAAGGACCCTTCCTAGCTTATAAGATTTCTGCAGTCCTCAAATTTGCTCTGCATCCACAATTCTTTGAGTAAATCCTGCCAGACTCAACCATCTTTGCTGGTCAGTATAATTGTTAATATAAGGACCCTTCATGGCTTATAAGTTTTTTCTCTCACCAGATTGCGCTCCTTTGAAAAGTTGTTTATTTCCTTCCCCTCTAGAAATTTTCATTGAAACTGCTGCTAGAGTTTTATTATAAGTCAGAAACTACTCTAATAATTGATTCTACAACACTGTGGGTTGCCTGATACTTATTACTGCTCTTTGCTCACTATAATGAATATAGATGTCTCAACCTGTGAGCTCAAACATTGTTGCTCAGACTATATTCTTATCCATGCTCAGGTGATATCAAAGAAGATTCGACTCAATCATCGTGGGGATCTCATAACTACACCTCTTCTCCACGCAATTAATATTGCAATCAATACCGACCTTCTTCTTTACATCTGTCTCCCCTGCGAGTCTGCACATACCTGCTCAACCGATTGGAGAGGTGGGATCCTCAATCATCTTTCCAAGAAACATAACGGAGTGTGCGACTCCAATACAAAGAGGGAAATTGTT
The DNA here is from genome assembly GCA_037176885.1 of Favolaschia claudopus. Lineage (NCBI taxonomy): Eukaryota > Fungi > Basidiomycota > Agaricomycetes > Agaricales > Mycenaceae > Favolaschia > Favolaschia claudopus. The sequence continues at coordinate 361,235 of JAWWNJ010000189.1, forward strand.
GATCAAACACATGGATATGAAATCAAGTCCACACACATCGCCGACCCCTCACACGATCCACGTCCTGCATATAGTGGTATCAAGATTGTTGATAATCAAGAAGGATGCACCCACTGCCCGTATTCAGCTAGCCATAAGGTGGTCACCAAACATCAGCGGGACGAACACAAGGATTACACCGGCAAAACGATCCAAAATCTTCACACTCAAGTGCTGAATTCTGGTATACCAGCTTTGAAACCCTGCATCAGAGTCCTTCCTTTCCCCGTGGAAGCTGTTACATGCTCCCCCATCTCTACTCAAAAGTTGTTGAGCACAGCTCCAACTCCAACTCCATCCCATCCATTCAAGCTCAATCCGGACACTGAGCAGGCCATCTCTGTTGCGCAGCCTGGGACGAAAATCTATGCTGACTACCTCGCGTTCAAACGTTCGGACTTCCCGCCAGAAGCAGAGACAGACGACCGTCTCATCAGCCCTTGGCTCAAGCGCACACACTGGATGCGTTTGATTGAATCCCATCTGGATCATCTCGATGAGCTTTGCGATTTTGCGAAGTTTCCCGGGGAAGAGGAATTTCCGGCGCTGAAGGCGATTGTTGTGTCCTACTTCACTGCTGCAACTCAGTTGGTTGGCCTGACCCATGGGGCTGTACTCGAACGTCTCAACTCTGCAGATCCAGACAAGGAGTGAGTGATTTCTTATAGTCAGTCCTTTGGCCTTATATTAATTGTGCAGTGGAATCACCAACAAACCTTTACATGCACACAAACCCGGTGATAAAACATTCAACGCCTATGTCTCGATCATTGTTCGACTCATCGGAACATTCATTCGCAAATCCAACTACTACTCCCTTCCGTTCACTCCTTCCTGTGAAAGCGCTCGAACCACATTCATTGACACCCTCAACAATGGCTCGGAAAGTGACCAAGACGAATCACTTCACGCTTTTCTGCTCTCTGTGTGGGCTACGACCTGGCAAGCAACGCACGAGGAGCGGGATTGTGATCCCACGTTGTGCTTTCTCGGGTTGTATGCATTACAGTCTACTGGAGAGTTTCTGGGTCCAGAACAGATGACAGCTCCTATGGCGCGCTTGTCATGGGCCATTCGTTTGGTTGTCCTGCGCCAGATTCATCAGCTGTGTGCCAGCGGTGTCTGCAAGGATCAACTCGAGGCGTTCAACAAACTGGCAGAATATATCACGGAACATAACATCAACACCTTCAGTTCCATCCGCTCACTACAACACTATGCTACTGCCATTGCAATGAGCGCAATGCCGCTTCCAAGCATTGTGTTCCTCGATCGCGAGGGCTGGACCGATATGTACTTCAAAGGCCAACACTTCAGCCTGGAGAAGCTTCGAGAAATTCTGGCCGCTCTCGAGGCGGAGATCATGCGACTTTGGAACGAAGACGTGATGCTCGGGTTCAATCTTCGGGTGGATTATACAAATCTCGTTGACAATCTTCAAAACAAGAAGCCTGGATACTCTTTCATTCAGGAACCCACAAATCCCTTTCTGCAGCATCGAAACACGTTCCTGCAGACATTGCTGGCAGATCCTGTCAAGGCTAGAGAGTTTGTCTTCAAGGCTGCTGGCGTTGAGGACGAGCAGATCAACATGACTTGGTGCCGTAAACACTTGACAAGTGTGGGCAAGCTCGAGGGCCTCCTGATGCTCTATGTCGAGCTTACTCCTGGTGCCACAATCCGGGGCACGGAACTTACCTCTATGATGATGGAAAACACTCCCTGGCGCTTCCGAAATGCTCTGGCGTTCGCAAAGTTTCTCGCACTCTTTCGCCAATACGATAAAACCACCAATCTCACTGGGAAAGACCGCCTCATTCCTCATGCTGCAAGCACATTTGTCAGCGACATAATCATCCAGCTACATACCTTCATCCGGCCGTTTGCTCAGGTGAGAAATGGCATTCTTATAACACTATATTGCTCCTTATATTAACGCAACATCCTGTTTTTCAGGTACGAAATTATTGTTCTCTTATAAGCTCCTTCAACTCACTATATTAAACACACACCATCCCATTTCTCAGGTGCGAATTTATTCCTCTCTTATAAGCTCATTCAACTCACTATATTAAACACACACCATCTTATTTCTCAGGTGCGAATTCATTCTTCTCTTATAAGCCCACACCACTCACTATATTAAAAACAGTTCCTTGCCAGTCTTGTCTTCCCTGACAATGCGTCTGTTGTGGCCCAGTATGGCAGCATGCTCTTCATGGACTTTGGCCGATACTTCGACTCCCCAAAGCTCAGCTTGCTCATGAGTGAGTGGGCATCTCCAGTCCTTGGATGGAGCATGACTATCTCGTGTTATCGACAAATCAACACGGCTTTGCGGAGAAAACTGTGTGGTGATCTGGATGACGATTATGAAGTGGAGACAGATGTGAAGCAGGTTGTGGGTGCGCTACAAGCTGGACACAGCTGGCGAACTGATCACCGGCATTATGGCTTGTCTCATCACGCAATGCTGGGGGTGAGCGAGGAAATCATACAACAATTTCTGGATGCCAGTGTTCGTTTCCAAAAAGCGATTGGTGTTGTTCCCGGCGGCCTCTCTCTCCCATATTCCAGTGCTACCATGGATCACTTTGCTGGCTTGAACCTTGTGTCAAAGGTAGAGAAGGTGGCGATTACACAGAACATTGATCCTCGGATGGAATCCCTCATTTCGAAACTGATCGAAACGAACCAGGCCCTGCTCAAAGGACAGCAATTGATGACGGAAAAAATCGCTGCCTTGGAGCAGAAACTCGAGTCTAGGGAGCCAGTCATCGTACCCCCTCCACCCGCCGTGCTCCAACTCACACATCTGATCAATCCATCTTCACCCTTGCGTTCTGAGCCTCTCGATCTTCCAGTCCCCCCTCCTTCCCATCCACCAGCAGCACAACGTCCTTCAGAACTACCCCAGCACAATGTCATCGATGTTGATGTCGACCAAGATGGCGATCTAACCATGGTCAATGCAGACGATGACTCGGACATCGAAATCCTTCCCAGCCCTCCTTCCAAACCTGCTCCGCAACCACTCCCCTCACACAATGTCGATGTCCTCACTCACCTTCAAAACATGTATGGCGATAAAGCTGTATGGAAGGATGAGCTGCAATACATTGCAGTCCAAGAATTGCTTGCGTTGAAGGGAGATGTCTTCATCACACTCAAAACTGGTGCGGGGAAATCAGCAGTTATTGTATTGCCAACTCTTGTGGAGAACGGGTACACCGTGCTACATCTTCCTCTCATTTCCCTCATGATGGACTGGGAACGACGTCTCAAGGAACTTGATGTTTCATACGAGAAATGGAGTGGGGGATCTCAGCAGTCTCTCACGGGTGGCGATAACCTCATCCTCGTTTCCTGTGACATGGCTCGAACCCCGAAATTCAAACGGGCTATAGCAGAGCTGGGGGTCACCAAGCCAGTTATCCGCTATGCATACGATGAATGTCATCTCTTTGTCACTGATGCAGACTTCAGAGCAGAAGCATTTGGGAACCCATACGAGATGCGGGAACGCCCCCTTCAAATCGCTTTGGTTTCGGCGACTATATCTGCTGGTGCTGAAACTATGTTGACAAAGGCATTCAAGCTCAAGGTGAGTTATTTCATTCTTATAACACTGGATTGCTCCTTATATTAACGCAACATCCTATTTCTCAGGTGCGAATTCATTCTTCTCTTATAAGCTCATTCAACTCACTATATTAAACACGCACCATCCTATTTCTCAGGTGCGAATTCATTCTTCTCTTACAAGCCCACACCACTCACTATATTAAACACTCAAGAACCCCACCAGAATTGCTGGTCTCAGTGATCGACCCGAACTCCATTTTCGCATCGAAGACATGTCGTGTGGCTTTGATGATCAGCTCTCCAAACTCCGAAAGCTACTGCAGTACTACAAGAATGTGACTACATCCAGCGGCAACCACTACTGGCAGCCAAACAGCCGCTATGTTGTCTATGTTGGTTCAATGGCAGAGGGCACCCGACTGGCGGATGAGCTTGGGTTGGAGTTTTATCACGGGCACTCCACAGCCCATCCCATCAGCGAAGAGGAGCGTGCAGCTATCTACCAAAGATGGAAGGATGGTGAGCACGACGGACTAATTGCTACCACAGCATTTGGACCAGGGATTGACTACCCTTCGATCCGGCTCACTTTTCACTTTGGAAAACCATTCCATCTCATCGGATTTGTACAAGAGGCCGGCCGCGCAGGTCGAGACGAACATTCGGCATACAACTACATTCTTCCCCTTCAAGGAATTTGCCGTCCGAAGGAAGAAGAATCTGATCCTTGTGGCAAACTAGCCATGTGGGATTTAATCTACAGTGCAGAACGAACTTGTCATACCCTGCAGATAACAAGATTCCTTGACAAGGTGGGACGAGATTGTAAAAGCATTGGACGTTTACCATGCAGTCCTTGCAAACACGGTAAGAATATTCAATTTATTATAACACTATATCACTCACTATAAGAAATCTGTAGCTGATGTCAAGCGGGGCAAACTAGCACCAACTCCAATGCCTTCAAATCCCTCCCTCCCATATACACCACTTTCTTTCGCTGGCGTGAAGCGCAAACTTGATGATGCATTTGGCGATGCTGCAAATGCTGCAGTACTCGAGACTGGCAAACGAATCGCCGCTCATCCACGGGCAGTTGAAATGTTCCGCGCCTTCTTTGCTCGGGTTGGGACAGCATGCGGATATTGCTGGGCCATTGGGATTAAGAACCCAACCTCACATTTTTACAGCGAGTGCAAACAGATGGGGCCGACAACAGAATTTTACAAGTTCAAACGTGCTGTTCGTTACCCGGACAGCGGTGGTATTTGCTTTCGATGCCACATTGCGTCCTATGGCCAAGACGCATTACATCCACCTATGGGCAAAGACAAACACTGCCCATATCCCAATCTCGCATTGCAGCTTGGCTATGCTATTTTCAACAATCCAACAATTCGAAAAAAGGCTCTAGCACACTTTGGTCCCAGCCCCGCTGAGTGGTCTACCCCCACAGATTTTGCAGCATGGTTTCAGGGGAAACATCCTATGTACAAGTTCAGATCCATGGCTGTGATTGAATTTTTTGCTAATATGTAGATAAATTGATGTAATATTGCCTCACCTCCAGAGTAATTAACCAAATACACTCACTTCCTTTGCCCTTCAACTTATATCCTATGAAGGGAATCAAATAAGAGCCCACTAATCATAAAACTATAATGCTGAACCACTAGATTCCTTTTTGGGACAGTAGAAGTTGCATCAACTTCCTATTATGGGTTCATACTCTGTCATTGATTTTGCCAAATATGTTGCCCTTCCCCCTTGCAAGATACCATCAATAGTGACTCATATAGTGTATATTCACGTCTCAATGCATTATCCAAGTCCTATACCTGGTAAATTTCCATTGACTTGAATTCAACCTCAATCCAATCAAATCAAAATGAAGCATTCACATATCCCTCTGCCCCCCATGGTTCTTGCTAAATGAGCTCAGATACATTGGCTAGGGCTGTACCTAGCTTCCTGAAACGTTTATACTACTCCCTACCTGGTGGTTATGCTTCCCAGGCCCTTGAACTACAGCTTTGACCAGGTCAAAGCATATTAATCCAAATCTCCATTTCCCTGCCTTGAATATAGCTCACAGGTGTTGATTTGGGTAGTAGATACTATACTAAAATGTTTCTGATTGTTCTAAGCACTAAATGCTGTGTATGGATGGGTGAGAAAACACAGTAGGTGTGCTTGGACCAGGCAAACAAAATGAACAAAATCATGATCTGTTGCTGTTGAAACTGTTAGATATGGAGCATATATGTTTATTGGGTATCTAGGTAAGTCCTCATCTGCTGTCTAAGCGCTACAACTGGTAGCTTTTATTCAGTTTGAATGTGGATCACTAGCTTGGACCAACCAAAGAAATTTATCAAATTCAGAATCAATGGGGATTTCATGTACTCAGATGCAGGTGACCTGTAGTCATGTCAATGTCTAGGTACTTCTCTGTATGATATTCAAAGCTCTGAGTGTGAATTTGATGCAATCGGATACTAAATCCATAGCTTGGACCGGCTGAAGCAAGGGAAGGCTCATAGTTAGTGTAATGAACGGTGTGAACAAAACCATTTCTTATAGTCGACGGCAAAGCCTTATAATAATGAATGCCACTAAAAGCCAACCATATAAGAATTGCGACTCACTGCCAAAAAAAATTATAAGCCAGAGCCAAGGCTTATAAGAAATGCAATTAAAATAGCTGACTCTGAGGTCTTGTAAGAAATCGGTAAAAATGGTCAAGACCAAAAGGGTGCCAAATAGCCTGGGAATCAGCCTAGTGTCACCGCAAACACCCGAACAGGTGTCGTTGACGTGCTATATTGACTTGGATGGAAACCGTACGGCTGGGACCGAAACCTGACTACGACAATCAATTGACCACCGATTGCCTTGGGTATAGGCCCGAATGGAAGCGTTTGACGAGGACTATAAGATTATGTCATCAGTGATTGAGTCTCAGCTCACCTGACATTTACGACTGGGTCAAACACTGCGTTCGAAGCCATACGGAATGCACAAGGCAATACCAAAGCACGGCTGTTAAGGTTTGGGACAACTCCCCAGCACAGACGTTAAGGTTAGTGGTCCCACTCCCCCGATGGAATTCACTAGAATATAAAATTTTTTCGGCAGCTTCGGAAAGGAAACCGCGGACCAAGCAATCCAGCAAGGCAATGCACGGGTTAACAACGGAATCCAGCAAGACATTGGCGAACTAGCCGCTCACAGCTGCCCGCTAGAACGTAAAGGAAGTTGCGGGTGACCAAGTCAATGGAAGCACGTACTTGAGTGTACAAGCCAATGGTCAACAATACATCACCAAGTACGATGGCAGGCAATCAATCAACCCAGTCTGCCTAGTGAGTATCATCCCTTGCAACAACAGCAACTGTCCCCGCTGTTTCTATCTACTTCTCCCGGAGGCGTGTCAAATGGACCCACGACATCAAGAAGTAAAATAGCAGGCAATCAACCCAGTCTGACCCTGTCGAACACATTCGGAGTGCTCTACCCACCAGGCCAGCCTGAGTCAGAGCAGCAACTGCTTGCCTTGCAGTTTTGATTTCTACAAAACGACCCCGCACCAAGCCAACTTGGACCGCCGCAACTACATCCGTCTGAGCAGCTATAAGGACCAGAGATGTCTCAGAGCGGGCACAACCACTTGCCTTCAAAGGCTGCGTTTGAGTCTCCAATAGCGAACAGACTCTGCTGACCGCAAATCGTAGCCAAGTCAAACCCAACGTACCGGACTCAATTAGCCACTCATTGCCTTGGGTATAGGCTCGAAACGAAGCATTTGCCCAGCATTATAAGGCTATATGCGTGGCGGGAAAATCCGAGGGCAATGAGGCACTCAAGTAGGGTACGGACTTGAATATTGCCTTTGAACGCAAGCCAGTCGTCTTGAGTGAATGCATCTGGGTATTCTCAATGACTTGCCCTCAAAGCTAAGGATTACAAGGCCTCCATATCCTGGCAAGGGTTAGGGACATTGGCTTCAGACCGCAGAGACACCGCGTGAAGGAAACAAGCACCGAACACCCCAATTGAAGCTATACGGAATACAGCAAAGCAACCCCGCATCAGAGACGTTAAGGTTGGCGACAACCCAGGAGCACAGACGTTAAGGTTAGCGACCCAACTCCCCCGACGGAACCCACCAGAATATAAAATTTTTTCGGCAGCTTCGGAAAGGAAACCGCGGACCAAGCAATCCAGCAAGGCAATGCACGGGTTAGATGACGCAATCCAGCAAGACATTGGCGAACTAGCCACTCTTATCCCTCCGCTACTTCGTAAAGGAAACCCAGGTCACCGGAGTCGGTGGAAGCACGTATTCAAGTCTGCGGGCTGTCATATAAGGCAACAGCTGCCAACAGAGAGTGAAACTGGCCAGGCAGAGTTACGACCACGTTATCACAACCATTCCCACGGTCACTGTGGCCAAACATGCTCCTGATATGCTGGCATGGGCTCAAGCAGTGATTTCAACTACAAACGAATGCCCGCGGAAGGCAGGTACTCACACCGTACCAGCTGGATACTAGTGTGGAGGTGAAACTTGCCTAAAAGGGCAACATGGAGGTCACGGGTGGCGCTATGGACTTGATTTCTATCAGGATATGACTGGAGGGACCTATTCCATGACCTGAGATGGGTGGCGGGAAAATTGTCAATGCCGCGGGCTTGGCGCGGAGCAATATACCAACTTGGCTATTTTCTTGATTGTAGTGCAAGACGTGGTGTGATTGCTTATCTGGACCAAGGGAATGTTCCCACAGACACACAAGCACGTTGGCTTTCTTATAGTCAAAGGCCACGTGTTATAAGGAGACACTGTATTGGGCATATGAGTGTGCGAAAATATTCAACTCACTGACACGCGCAACGCAACACCGTTCAAGGAACCGCCATTGAATCACAAAGAACAAAACCATTTCTTATAGTCGACGGCAAAGCCTTATAATAATGAATGCCACTCAAAGCCAACCATATAAGAATTGCGACTCACTGCCAAAAAAAATTATAAGCCAGAGCCAAGGCTTATAAGAAATGCAATTAAAATAGCTGACTCTGAGGTCTTGTAAGAAATCGGTAAAAATGGTCAAGACCAAAAGGGTGCCAAATAGCCTGGGAATCAGCCTAGTGTCACCGCAAACACCCGAACAGGTGTCGTTGACGTGCTATATTGACTTGGATGGAAACCGTACGGCTGGGACCGAAACCTGACTACGACAATCAATTGACCACCGATTGCCTTGGGTATAGGCCCGAATGGAAGCGTTTGACGAGGACTATAAGATTATGTCATCAGTGATTGAGTCTCAGCTCACCTGACATTTACGACTGGGTCAAACACTGCGTTCGAAGCCATACGGAATGCACAAGGCAATACCAAAGCACGGCTGTTAAGGTTTGGGACAACTCCCCAGCACAGACGTTAAGGTTAGTGGTCCCACTCCCCCGATGGAATTCACTAGAATATAAAATTTTTTCGGCAGCTTCGGAAAGGAAACCGCGGACCAAGCAATCCAGCAAGGCAATGCACGGGTTAACAACGGAATCCAGCAAGACATTGGCGAACTAGCCGCTCACAGCTGCCCGCTAGAACGTAAAGGAAGTTGCGGGTGACCAAGTCAATGGAAGCACGTACTTGAGTGTACAAGCCAATGGTCAACAATACATCACCAAGTACGATGGCAGGCAATCAATCAACCCAGTCTGCCTAGTGAGTATCATCCCTTGCAACAACAGCAACTGTCCCCGCTGTTTCTATCTACTTCTCCCGGAGGCGTGTCAAATGGACCCACGACATCAAGAAGTAAAATAGCAGGCAATCAACCCAGTCTGACCCTGTCGAACACATTCGGAGTGCTCTACCCACCAGGCCAGCCTGAGTCAGAGCAGCAACTGCTTGCCTTGCAGTTTTGATTTCTACAAAACGACCCCGCACCAAGCCAACTTGGACCGCCGCAACTACATCCGTCTGAGCAGCTATAAGGACCAGAGATGTCTCAGAGCGGGCACAACCACTTGCCTTCAAAGGCTGCGTTTGAGTCTCCAATAGCGAACAGACTCTGCTGACCGCAAATCGTAGCCAAGTCAAACCCAACGTACCGGACTCAATTAGCCACTCATTGCCTTGGGTATAGGCTCGAAACGAAGCATTTGCCTAGCATTATAAGGCTATATGCGTGGCGGGAAAATCCGAGGGCAATGAGGCACTCAAGTAGGGTACGGACTTGAATATTGCCTTTGAACGCAAGCCAGTCGTCTTGAGTGAATGCATCTGGGTATTCTCAATGACTTGCCCTCAAAGCTAAGGATTACAAGGCCTCCATATCCTGGCAAGGGTTAGGGACATTGGCTTCAGACCGCAGAGACACCGCGTGAAGGAAACAAGCACCGAACACCCCAATTGAAGCTATACGGAATACAGCAAAGCAACCCCGCATCAGAGACGTTAAGGTTGGCGACAACCAAGGAGCACAGACGTTAAGGTTAGCGACCCAACTCCCCCGACGGAACCCACCAGAATATAAAATTTTTTCGGCAGCTTCGGAAAGGAAACCGCGGACCAAGCAATCCAGCAAGGCAATGCACGGGTTAGATGACGCAATCCAGCAAGACATTGGCGAACTAGCCACTCTTATCCCTCCGCTACTTCGTAAAGGAAACCCAGGTCACCGGAGTCGGTGGAAGCACGTATTCAAGTCTGCGGGCTGTCATATAAGGCAACAGCTGCCAACAGAGAGTGAAACTGGCCAGGCAGAGTTACGACCACGTTATCACAACCATTCCCACGGTCACTGTGGCCAAACATGCTCCTGATATGCTGGCATGGGCTCAAGCAGTGATTTCAACTACAAACGAATGCCCGCGGAAGGCAGGTACTCACACCGTACCAGCTGGATACTAGTGTGGAGGTGAAACTTGCCTAAAAGGGCAACATGGAGGTCACGGGTGGCGCTATGGACTTGATTTCTATCAGGATATGACTGGAGGGACCTATTCCATGACCTGAGATGGGTGGCGGGAAAATTGTCAATGCCGCGGGCTTGGCGCGGAGCAATATACCAACTTGGCTATTTTCTTGATTGTAGTGCAAGACGTGGTGTGATTGCTTATCTGGACCAAGGGAATGTTCCCACAGACACACAAGCACGTTGGCTTTCTTATAGTCAAAGGCGACGTGTTATAAGGAGACACTGTATTGGGCATATGAGTGTGCGAAAATATTCAACTCACTGACACGCGCAACGCAACACCGTTCAAGGAACCGCCATTGAATCACAAAGAACAAAACCATTTCTTATAGTCGACGGCAAAGCCTTATAATAATGAATGCCACTCAAAGCCAACCATATAAGAATTGCGACTCACTGCCAAAAAAAATTATAAGCCAGAGCCAAGGCTTATAAGAAATGCAATTAAAATAGCTGACTCTGAGGTCTTGTAAGAAATCGGTAAAAATGGTCAAGACCAAAAGGGTGCCAAATAGCCTGGGAATCAGCCTAGTGTCACCGCAAACACCCGAACAGGTGTCGTTGACGTGCTATATTGACTTGGATGGAAACCGTACGGCTGGGACCGAAACCTGACTACGACAATCAATTGACCACCGATTGCCTTGGGTATAGGCCCGAATGGAAGCGTTTGACGAGGACTATAAGATTATGTCATCAGTGATTGAGTCTCAGCTCACCTGACATTTACGACTGGGTCAAACACTGCGTTCGAAGCCATACGGAATGCACAAGGCAATACCAAAGCACGGCTGTTAAGGTTTGGGACAACTCCCCAGCACAGACGTTAAGGTTAGTGGTCCCACTCCCCCGATGGAATTCACTAGAATATAAAATTTTTTCGGCAGCTTCGGAAAGGAAACCGCGGACCAAGCAATCCAGCAAGGCAATGCACGGGTTAACAACGGAATCCAGCAAGACATTGGCGAACTAGCCGCTCACAGCTGCCCGCTAGAACGTAAAGGAAGTTGCGGGTGACCAAGTCAATGGAAGCACGTACTTGAGTGTACAAGCCAATGGTCAACAATACATCACCAAGTACGATGGCAGGCAATCAATCAACCCAGTCTGCCTAGTGAGTATCATCCCTTGCAACAACAGCAACTGTCCCCGCTGTTTCTATCTACTTCTCCCGGAGGCGTGTCAAATGGACCCACGACATCAAGAAGTAAAATAGCAGGCAATCAACCCAGTCTGACCCTGTCGAACACATTCGGAGTGCTCTACCCACCAGGCCAGCCTGAGTCAGAGCAGCAACTGCTTGCCTTGCAGTTTTGATTTCTACAAAACGACCCCGCACCAAGCCAACTTGGACCGCCGCAACTACATCCGTCTGAGCAGCTATAAGGACCAGAGATGTCTCAGAGCGGGCACAACCACTTGCCTTCAAAGGCTGCGTTTGAGTCTCCAATAGCGAACAGACTCTGCTGACCGCAAATCGTAGCCAAGTCAAACCCAACGTACCGGACTCAATTAGCCACTCATTGCCTTGGGTATAGGCTCGAAACGAAGCATTTGCCCAGCATTATAAGGCTATATGCGTGGCGGGAAAATCCGAGGGCAATGAGGCACTCAAGTAGGGTACGGACTTGAATATTGCCTTTGAACGCAAGCCAGTCGTCTTGAGTGAATGCATCTGGGTATTCTCAATGACTTGCCCTCAAAGCTAAGGATTACAAGGCCTCCATATCCTGGCAAGGGTTAGGGACATTGGCTTCAGACCGCAGAGACACCGCGTGAAGGAAACAAGCACCGAACACCCCAATTGAAGCTATACGGAATACAGCAAAGCAACCCCGCATCAGAGACGTTAAGGTTGGCGACAACCCAGGAGCACAGACGTTAAGGTTAGCGACCCAACTCCCCCGACGGAACCCACCAGAATATAAAATTTTTTCGGCAGCTTCGGAAAGGAAACCGCGGACCAAGCAATCCAGCAAGGCAATGCACGGGTTAGATGACGCAATCCAGCAAGACATTGGCGAACTAGCCACTCTTATCCCTCCGCTACTTCGTAAAGGAAACCCAGGTCACCGGAGTCGGTGGAAGCACGTATTCAAGTCTGCGGGCTGTCATATAAGGCAACAGCTGCCAACAGAGAGTGAAACTGGCCAGGCAGAGTTACGACCACGTTATCACAACCATTCCCACGGTCACTGTGGCCAAACATGCTCCTGATATGCTGGCATGGGCTCAAGCAGTGATTTCAACTACAAACGAATGCCCGCGGAAGGCAGGTACTCACACCGTACCAGCTGGATACTAGTGTGGAGGTGAAACTTGCCTAAAAGGGCAACATGGAGGTCACGGGTGGCGCTATGGACTTGATTTCTATCAGGATATGACTGGAGGGACCTATTCCATGACCTGAGATGGGTGGCGGGAAAATTGTCAATGCCGCGGGCTTGGCGCGGAGCAATATACCAACTTGGCTATTTTCTTGATTGTAGTGCAAGACGTGGTGTGATTGCTTATCTGGACCAAGGGAATGTTCCCACAGACACACAAGCACGTTGGCTTTCTTATAGTCAAAGGCCACGTGTTATAAGGAGACACTGTATTGGGCATATGAGTGTGCGAAAATATTCAACTCACTGACACGCGCAACGCAACACCGTTCAAGGAACCGCCATTGAATCACAAAGAACAAAACCATTTCTTATAGTCGACGGCAAAGCCTTATAATAATGAATGCCACTCAAAGCCAACCATATAAGAATTGCGACTCACTGCCAAAAAAAATTATAAGCCAGAGCCAAGGCTTATAAGAAATGCAATTAAAATAGCTGACTCTGAGGTCTTGTAAGAAATCGGTAAAAATGGTCAAGACCAAAAGGGTGCCAAATAGCCTGGGAATCAGCCTAGTGTCACCGCAAACACCCGAACAGGTGTCGTTGACGTGCTATATTGACTTGGATGGAAACCGTACGGCTGGGACCGAAACCTGACTACGACAATCAATTGACCACCGATTGCCTTGGGTATAGGCCCGAATGGAAGCGTTTGACGAGGACTATAAGATTATGTCATCAGTGATTGAGTCTCAGCTCACCTGACATTTACGACTGGGTCAAACACTGCGTTCGAAGCCATACGGAATGCACAAGGCAATACCAAAGCACGGCTGTTAAGGTTTGGGACAACTCCCCAGCACAGACGTTAAGGTTAGTGGTCCCACTCCCCCGATGGAATTCACTAGAATATAAAATTTTTTCGGCAGCTTCGGAAAGGAAACCGCGGACCAAGCAATCCAGCAAGGCAATGCACGGGTTAACAACGGAATCCAGCAAGACATTGGCGAACTAGCCGCTCACAGCTGCCCGCTAGAACGTAAAGGAAGTTGCGGGTGACCAAGTCAATGGAAGCACGTACTTGAGTGTACAAGCCAATGGTCAACAATACATCACCAAGTACGATGGCAGGCAATCAATCAACCCAGTCTGCCTAGTGAGTATCATCCCTTGCAACAACAGCAACTGTCCCCGCTGTTTCTATCTACTTCTCCCGGAGGCGTGTCAAATGGACCCACGACATCAAGAAGTAAAATAGCAGGCAATCAACCCAGTCTGACCCTGTCGAACACATTCGGAGTGCTCTACCCACCAGGCCAGCCTGAGTCAGAGCAGCAACTGCTTGCCTTGCAGTTTTGATTTCTACAAAACGACCCCGCACCAAGCCAACTTGGACCGCCGCAACTACATCCGTCTGAGCAGCTATAAGGACCAGAGATGTCTCAGAGCGGGCACAACCACTTGCCTTCAAAGGCTGCGTTTGAGTCTCCAATAGCGAACAGACTCTGCTGACCGCAAATCGTAGCCAAGTCAAACCCAACGTACCGGACTCAATTAGCCACTCATTGCCTTGGGTATAGGCTCGAAACGAAGCATTTGCCCAGCATTATAAGGCTATATGCGTGGCGGGAAAATCCGAGGGCAATGAGGCACTCAAGTAGGGTACGGACTTGAATATTGCCTTTGAACGCAAGCCAGTCGTCTTGAGTGAATGCATCTGGGTATTCTCAATGACTTGCCCTCAAAGCTAAGGATTACAAGGCCTCCATATCCTGGCAAGGGTTAGGGACATTGGCTTCAGACCGCAGAGACACCGCGTGAAGGAAACAAGCACCGAACACCCCAATTGAAGCTATACGGAATACAGCAAAGCAACCCCGCATCAGAGACGTTAAGGTTGGCGACAACCCAGGAGCACAGACGTTAAGGTTAGCGACCCAACTCCCCCGACGGAACCCACCAGAATATAAAATTTTTTCGGCAGCTTCGGAAAGGAAACCGCGGACCAAGCAATCCAGCAAGGCAATGCACGGGTTAGATGACGCAATCCAGCAAGACATTGGCGAACTAGCCACTCTTATCCCTCCGCTACTTCGTAAAGGAAACCCAGGTCACCGGAGTCGGTGGAAGCACGTATTCAAGTCTGCGGGCTGTCATATAAGGCAACAGCTGCCAACAGAGAGTGAAACTGGCCAGGCAGAGTTACGACCACGTTATCACAACCATTCCCACGGTCACTGTGGCCAAACATGCTCCTGATATGCTGGCATGGGCTCAAGCAGTGATTTCAACTACAAACGAATGCCCGCGGAAGGCAGGTACTCACACCGTACCAGCTGGATACTAGTGTGGAGGTGAAACTTGCCTAAAAGGGCAACATGGAGGTCACGGGTGGCGCTATGGACTTGATTTCTATCAGGATATGACTGGAGGGACCTATTCCATGACCTGAGATGGGTGGCGGGAAAATTGTCAATGCCGCGGGCTTGGCGCGGAGCAATATACCAACTTGGCTATTTTCTTGATTGTAGTGCAAGACGTGGTGTGATTGCTTATCTGGACCAAGGGAATGTTCCCACAGACACACAAGCACGTTGGCTTTCTTATAGTCAAAGGCCACGTGTTATAAGGAGACACTGTATTGGGCATATGAGTGTGCGAAAATATTCAACTCACTGACACGCGCAACGCAACACCGTTCAAGGAACCGCCATTGAATCACAAAGAACAAAACCATTTCTTATAGTCGACGGCAAAGCCTTATAATAATGAATGCCACTCAAAGCCAACCATATAAGAATTGCGACTCACTGCCAAAAAAAATTATAAGCCAGAGCCAAGGCTTATAAGAAATGCAATTAAAATAGCTGACTCTGAGGTCTTGTAAGAAATCGGTAAAAATGGTCAAGACCAAAAGGGTGCCAAATAGCCTGGGAATCAGCCTAGTGTCACCGCAAACACCCGAACAGGTGTCGTTGACGTGCTATATTGACTTGGATGGAAACCGTACGGCTGGGACCGAAACCTGACTACGACAATCAATTGACCACCGATTGCCTTGGGTATAGGCCCGAATGGAAGCGTTTGACGAGGACTATAAGATTATGTCATCAGTGATTGAGTCTCAGCTCACCTGACATTTACGACTGGGTCAAACACTGCGTTCGAAGCCATACGGAATGCACAAGGCAATACCAAAGCACGGCTGTTAAGGTTTGGGACAACTCCCCAGCACAGACGTTAAGGTTAGTGGTCCCACTCCCCCGATGGAATTCACTAGAATATAAAATTTTTTCGGCAGCTTCGGAAAGGAAACCGCGGACCAAGCAATCCAGCAAGGCAATGCACGGGTTAACAACGGAATCCAGCAAGACATTGGCGAACTAGCCGCTCACAGCTGCCCGCTAGAACGTAAAGGAAGTTGCGGGTGACCAAGTCAATGGAAGCACGTACTTGAGTGTACAAGCCAATGGTCAACAATACATCACCAAGTACGATGGCAGGCAATCAATCAACCCAGTCTGCCTAGTGAGTATCATCCCTTGCAACAACAGCAACTGTCCCCGCTGTTTCTATCTACTTCTCCCGGAGGCGTGTCAAATGGACCCACGACATCAAGAAGTAAAATAGCAGGCAATCAACCCAGTCTGACCCTGTCGAACACATTCGGAGTGCTCTACCCACCAGGCCAGCCTGAGTCAGAGCAGCAACTGCTTGCCTTGCAGTTTTGATTTCTACAAAACGACCCCGCACCAAGCCAACTTGGACCGCCGCAACTACATCCGTCTGAGCAGCTATAAGGACCAGAGATGTCTCAGAGCGGGCACAACCACTTGCCTTCAAAGGCTGCGTTTGAGTCTCCAATAGCGAACAGACTCTGCTGACCGCAAATCGTAGCCAAGTCAAACCCAACGTACCGGACTCAATTAGCCACTCATTGCCTTGGGTATAGGCTCGAAACGAAGCATTTGCCCAGCATTATAAGGCTATATGCGTGGCGGGAAAATCCGAGGGCAATGAGGCACTCAAGTAGGGTACGGACTTGAATATTGCCTTTGAACGCAAGCCAGTCGTCTTGAGTGAATGCATCTGGGTATTCTCAATGACTTGCCCTCAAAGCTAAGGATTACAAGGCCTCCATATCCTGGCAAGGGTTAGGGACATTGGCTTCAGACCGCAGAGACACCGCGTGAAGGAAACAAGCACCGAACACCCCAATTGAAGCTATACGGAATACAGCAAAGCAACCCCGCATCAGAGACGTTAAGGTTGGCGACAACCCAGGAGCACAGACGTTAAGGTTAGCGACCCAACTCCCCCGACGGAACCCACCAGAATATAAAATTTTTTCGGCAGCTTCGGAAAGGAAACCGCGGACCAAGCAATCCAGCAAGGCAATGCACGGGTTAGATGACGCAATCCAGCAAGACATTGGCGAACTAGCCACTCTTATCCCTCCGCTACTTCGTAAAGGAAACCCAGGTCACCGGAGTCGGTGGAAGCACGTATTCAAGTCTGCGGGCTGTCATATAAGGCAACAGCTGCCAACAGAGAGTGAAACTGGCCAGGCAGAGTTACGACCACGTTATCACAACCATTCCCACGGTCACTGTGGCCAAACATGCTCCTGATATGCTGGCATGGGCTCAAGCAGTGATTTCAACTACAAACGAATGCCCGCGGAAGGCAGGTACTCACACCGTACCAGCTGGATACTAGTGTGGAGGTGAAACTTGCCTAAAAGGGCAACATGGAGGTCACGGGTGGCGCTATGGACTTGATTTCTATCAGGATATGACTGGAGGGACCTATTCCATGACCTGAGATGGGTGGCGGGAAAATTGTCAATGCCGCGGGCTTGGCGCGGAGCAATATACCAACTTGGCTATTTTCTTGATTGTAGTGCAAGACGTGGTGTGATTGCTTATCTGGACCAAGGGAATGTTCCCACAGACACACAAGCACGTTGGCTTTCTTATAGTCAAAGGCCACGTGTTATAAGGAGACACTGTATTGGGCATATGAGTGTGCGAAAATATTCAACTCACTGACACGCGCAACGCAACACCGTTCAAGGAACCGCCATTGAATCACAAAGAACAAAACCATTTCTTATAGTCGACGGCAAAGCCTTATAATAATGAATGCCACTCAAAGCCAACCATATAAGAATTGCGACTCACTAGGTTAGGGTTAGGGTTAGGGTTAGGGTTAGGGTTAGGGTTAGGGTTAGGGTTAGGGTTAGGGTTAGGGTTAGGGTTAGGGTTAGGGTTAGGGTTAGGGTTAGGGTTAGGGTTAGGGTTAGGGTTAGGGTTAGGGTTAGGGTTAGGGTTAGGGTTAGGGTTAGGGTTAGGGT